>CP092877.1:90028948-90421875 GCA_030710605.1 Cordylochernes scorpioides | reverse complement strand
ACTGCCTTTAATACAATAAAAAATTGTTTAATTTTTGAAAAAAGAATCATACGCATCTATAATATTTTGAGTCAAAAGGCGATCCATTAATTAAGATTATATAAAAGGGCGTACCTGGATCTGTAAAGAAAAAAAAAATTTTTTTTCTTAAAATATTTCGAGAGATTGCTCCCTCTTTATCAATTTATTGCATTCTATAATAGTTTTGAATTTTCATAACAGATGGCCGCTAATGCTTCATAAAAATCATTAATCTTTAAATAAAAAGGCATATATTGGATTGGTCTATTTAAAAAAAAAAAAAGAAAACATTAATGTGTACAATTTGGATTATAGATTAGAAATACAAGATAATAAGACCAATAGTGTGTGATATTTCGGTAACAGCGTTGTAACCATCAGAAAGTACTGAATGATACTGATAAGGGTAACAAGACGTTACAGAAACTTCCCAAACTGGTTATTTATCGTAAAGAGAGAGCTTGCCTGGCCGCCGGCATTCATATTTATATGAAAAAATAGACACTTCGGCCAGTTAAGAGTTTTTTTATTTTCTCAACGTTTCGACTAAAATCTTTTGTCTTCAATTTTTAACGCCTTGCCAAATGCTTTATTTTTTATTTACTTCTCCTAATGAAGACAAAAGATTTTTGTCGAAACGTTGAGAAAATAAAAAAACTCTAACAGGCCGAAGTGTCTATTTTTCATATAAATACCAGTTATTTAGTCTTATGAACTTGTGTTTCTATCTCTCAAACAACATTTAACAAAACAACACAAGGTAACAAGACCAAATCCAAACAAATAAAACAGTTTGTGACGTTTCGGCAACAGCGTTGTTACCATCTTCAAACACTATCTGACAATATCTGACTGAAGATGGTAACAACGCTGTTGCCGAAACGTCACAAACTATTTTTTGTTTGGATTGGGTCTTGTTACCTGATGTTTATAATCTATAATCCAAATTGTGCCTTATCATTTAACAAACAAACAAGAGAAGGGTTTTCTAGCAAACATTTTCTAGTTTTTCTAGACAAGGACGTTTGCATGGTGGTTGGTTGGCAACTTCTTCGACCAAGTAGTCCATTGGAGGTTGGAAGGTAATTCTGATCATGTCTTTCTTGGGGGCAACTGTTCTAACATCCATTACTTCAAGAATATCTGCGTCACACTTCATCTTGTCGCGTAGCATCGCAACAGCTTCCTTTTTGGAATCTTCGGCATTCTTTACAAAACAGTAGAGATGGATTGTCGGTAGGTATTCTGTCTTTTCACTAAGAATTCCTTTAAAAGCATCGATGAATTCTATGGCCATTGCTGGTAGATTCATGGTAATATGGACACGTTTGATATCATAATTGGGACAATTTAGATAATCAACAATTTTCTCTTTAATTACTGTTTGAATGAAATCTCTTCCATCTAAATTATAAGCCTGAATAGATTTCTCCATTTTATTTATCTTTATGTTTTCTAGAAGCCATTTATATGAATGGGGATTGAGATCATTAGCATATGCAAAACATTTCTTTCTTGCAATTGGGATTGCAAATGGTCCAATACCAGCAAAAACATCAAAAAGTATATCACCTTTCGTTAATTTTGTAATTATTCTTTTATGTTCTGTTCCTAATCTTGGATTCCAATAAACTTTTTCAAAATCTAATTTGAAAGTACAACCTTCTTCTTTAACTGTTGTAACTAATTCTGGAGATCCTGCCAAAATTTCAACTTTGAAATTTCTAAATGTTGAATCTATACTATCAAGCTTATTAATAACAGTTTTACAACTTATTATCTTGTTTAGATATATTTCACCAATTATATTCTTATATTCTTGATGCTCATCTTTTAAATTTAGATGAATAATATGTCCGATTTTTGAATAGGATGTTATTGATGTATTTGGTGGCAAAATTGCTTTCATAATATCACTAATTGACCAATTATCAAAATTGATATCAATTTCTTTCCATTTTACATTTTCAATATTTAATTCTTTTAAAATATCAACTTTCTTTTTTAAAATTTCGTTTATTTGATCGATTTTTTCTGGATCTAACAAAAGCATACTTTTTATATCATCTATTCGTTCAACGATATTTATTTTATACAATTTTAAAAAGCATGGATGAAAAAACTTATTTATCGTCTGTAAACTGACAGTCGGACATTCTACGTAAGGAATAGAAACTCTTTTATGAAAAAGTTCTGGATTCAATACTTTCATATTCCGTACAATTGAAGGAGGCTCAAGTACTTTATCTGCTGACATCTTAAAATTTTTGAAATAATTCAAAAACTTAGAGAATCTATAAAACATGTATAAAATATACAACGCGCTTACTTTTTAAAATATAAAGAATGCCCCGAACTTTTTGAAAAGGGTACCATTGGTAAATATTATGAGCAGAACGACACACGTTTCAATAGATCTATTTGGTTTTTATTGATCCACGCTATTACTCTGTATATTGAAAATATTTTAAAGAAATTCGTAGCTATTTTTTTTTTATATTACACATATTTATTTTGATAAAAGAATATTTATTAGTAATATAATTTAAATGTTTCAATAAATTATATTTTCGAATGATCATTGTTTATTGAGTTTTAATTTACATGTTAAAAAAAATAATTCTAATAAAAAATAATAATAATAATAAAACATGGTTGCATAATTTTTTAACTATTTGATGTTATGAGTCAATATTGGTTTTGATATTTTGAACCAATTTTGATCATGCTCTAATACTTTTCGACATTTTACTCGTGTAATATTAGAATCTTCATTTTTTTTTATTTATAGGTTTTTAACTTTTAATTAGACATTTTAAATTTATATTTAGACATTTTCAATTTTAAATTGAAAATGTCTAAATAAAAATGAAACTGTCTAAATTAAAATGAAAAATGTCTAATTAAAAGTTAAAATGTACTAGAGCGCCATCTGTTATCAAATTATAAAACTATTTTAGTGGCGTATTATTCTTTTTAAAATAAAACAATTTCTACTGTCCTTACTGCGATGAAAAAATTAAAGGGAGGGCCTGGCTCATCAGTGGTGAACCCTCCCAGCGGTTTCGCCAGTTTAATCTACCATACCGCTGTTATATTGCATTTTTGGAACTTCCTTTTATAGGTGACCGTTGTAAGAATCTTGGAATGGGTATTTTAGAAGAACTATGGACATAAGCTTTTAGGACAGCAGAATTAAATATAATTATAAATATATAATATGCTTCGAGCAATCGCTCTTCCGCAAATATCAAATTGTGTCTTTTATTAGAACAATAATGTTATGATGTACTAGAGCGCCATCTGTTATCAAATTATAAAACTATTTTAGTGGCGTATTATTCTTTTTAAAATAAAACAATTTCTACTGTCCTTACTGCGATGAAAAAATTAAAGGGAGGGCCTGGCTCATCAGTGGTGAACCCTCCCAGCGGTTTCGCCAGTTTAATCTACCATACCGCTGTTATACTCTAGTACATCATAACATTATTGTTCTAATAAAAGACACAATTTGATATTTGCGGAAGAGCGATTGCTCGAAGCATATTATATATTTATAATTATATTTAATTCTGCTGTCCTAAAAGCTTATGTCCATAGTTCTTCTAAAATACCCATTCCAAGATTCTTACAACGGTCACCTATAAAAGGAAGTTCCAAAAATGCAATATAACAGCGGTATGGTAGATTAAACTGGCGAAACCGCTGGGAGGGTTCACCACTGATGAGCCAGGCCCTCCCTTTAATTTTTTCATCGCAGTAAGGACAGTAGAAATAGTTTTATTTTAAAAAGAATAATACGCCACTAAAATAGTTTTATAATTTAAAAGTTAAAAACCTATATAAAAAATTATATACATGTTATATTAAAATATTATTTTATTTAAAATTATATTTCATAAATTCAAAAATACTCTGCTAAATAATCTTGTTTTCCTTATTCTACTCGCCTTAAGTCAGGCATTACTGTTGTATTTTGAATTTTAATTTAGCTTAACTGCAGCTTATTAATTCAAACAAATTTATTATTCAAATACAAGGAGAGGTTAAACAAACTAATTAACTTAACAAATGAAGAAAAAATTGAGCTTCAATATTCTAAGCTATTACTACAACATAAACAAAACAAACTTAGTCAAAAAGGAACATATTTGACATCACAGATTATTTTAAATTGATTTGTTTACCAATTTCAACAACTCCCCCCTTTGGTGAGCAAATCAAAATTAGGTCCAAAAAGAAGTCCCATATTTACAAGCAGTCTCTGAATTCTGTCTCCCGGCAGCCTCTTGGTGAGAAGATCCGCTTCTTGAGCTTCTGAGTTCACGAAGGAGATCCTCAAATTTCTCTTTGAGACTTCATCTTTCACAAAGAAATATTTTCTGTTAATGTGCTTGGTTCTACAATGATGAGATGTTCCTTTAATCCAGTCTATTGCTGATTTACTGTCTGTGTCTTCAGAACAAGTGGTATTTCAACACATGATTGATTACCTATTTCAGAAAGAAAGTTCATAAACCATTTTAACTCTTTAGTGCCCTCACAGATAGCCATTAATTCCGCTTCGCATGTTGACAGGGCTACCAGTGATTGTTTTTGAGATTTCCAACTAAGTAGTGAAGATCCTAATTTTGTTAAATATCCTGAAAAAGATTGTGAGTCTTTAGTTGAGGACCAACTAGCATCTGTAAAGACTTCAATTTTCCCTCTTATTCTGTCAAAGCATAACTTGTAGCTTTTTGTTCCCTTCAAGTATCTATATATTCTTTTAAGTGCAGTAAGGTGAATGACTTTGGGATCCTTGCTGTATTGGGAGAGTTGACTAACATAAAATGTTATATCGGGCCTTGTTCCCACTGATAAATACATCAAGGAACCTATCATTTCTTGGTAAAGTTTAGGGTCCACAGGAGAAGAATCTGGGTGATTATCCAGATCTTGATTAAGATCACCAGGGGGTTTTTACTGGATTACATTCTTCAAGGTTAAATTTCTTCAAAATCTTTTCTACATAGGCTTCTTTTGAATGTTCGAAACAATTTTCTTTTTCCTCAATTTTGATTCCAAGAAAAAATATAGGCTTTTCTTTTCGAACAATGACAATTTGCTTATCCAATTGCTTAACTATTCTGTTAATTATGGTACCATCCGATCCAATAATGAGAAAATAATCTACATAAATCCCAATTATTAGAGTTTTCTCCTCTTCTCTCTTGAAGGATGTATGCACATGGTTCACTTTCTAAACGTCTGAGTCCAATATCATTAAAAATTTGGTTATTTTTTTCATTCCAGCATCTTCCGGATTGTGGTAAACCATATAAACTTCTGTTTAGTTTACACACTTTATTTTCCTGTCCTGCTTGAACAAATCCTTCAGGTTGTTCCAGGTACACATCGTCTTTTAGTTCCGCATTCAGATAGGCAGTTTTAACATCATATTGTTCAATTTTCATGTTTTGTTGTGATGCAATGGCAATCAATGTTCTTAAAGAGTCCAGCTTCATCACAGGAGCAAAAGATTCTTCATAGTCAACGCCAGGTTTTTGATTATGCCCCATTGCAACAAATCTAGCCTTTCTTTTGTCAATGCTTCCATCTGGATTCATTTTTATATTAAAAATCCATTTTCCTTTTATCAGGTTTTCATTTTCTGGTTTGGGTACAAGGGTCCAAACATTATGTGAAGTTAGGGAATGGAATTCCTCTTCCATTGCTTCTTTCCATTGGTCTGAAAATGGAGTGTTCATGGCTTCTCGATATGTTTTAGGTATGTTCATGGAATTTGAAGATAGTTCGGTTACATTGGCTGCGTTTCTTTCTTTTATTCTTTCAGATCGTCTTATACCACTTGCTCTCAGCCTCTCTTCCTGCTCTTGTAGATTGATGAGATGCTTTGCCTGAATATCTTCATTAGTTCTTCCTGCAATACTTCCGGGTTTTCGGGGTAATCCTGATGATTCAGGTATTGGTTCAGGGTTGTCTGGAGTATTTAGCTCTTCTGGAGTAGAGCCCATGGTATGTGTAATTTGAAAGAAATCTGATTCTTGTTGTTCATTTCTATAGATAATATGATCTTGGACATGTTGGTCAAAAACATTAGAAGTCAAGAGATCAGAGCCTTTTGATTTTTCATCAAATTTGACAGTTTGAACTTCGTTTATTTTTCCATCTTGTGGATCATATATTCTATAAGCTTTTCTTTGTCTGGAGTAACCGGTGAATACTCCTTTTCTTGCTCTAGAGTCAAATTTATTTCTTTGATTTTTAGGAATGTAATAGTAGGCAAGACTTCCAAAGATTTTTAAATGTGCTACTGATGGTTTGTGTCCAGTCCATTTCTCTATGGGAGTTTTCATGTTATCATTCTTGGTCGGTGTGCAATTCTTCAAATAAGCGGCTGTTGCAATGGCTTCCGCCCAAAACTCAGTTGGTAACTTACAATCAAATAACATAGTTCTAGCCCAATCTAGAAGGGTGCGATTGGTTCGTTCTGCAATTCCGTTGCTTTGTGGTGAATATGGAACTGTTTTTTGATGGTGTATTCCTTCATTTCTGAAAAACTCATGAAATTTTTTATTTGCAAATTCAGTTCAGTTGTCCGATCTAACATTTTTGATTTTAACATTAGTTTCATTTTCTCGACGATTTTTAAATTCTACAAAAAAAACAATGGTTGCCTGTAAAGTCGGTTTTACGGGCGAAGATTTTACGTGACAACGGTAGAATATTTATTGATATGAATATAATTAAATTGCACAATAGGAACAAGGAATTGAATGAAAATAAGAATTGCACAAATTTTAACTATAGAAATATATTTTGTTTACTAAAACATTGTACATGTAAACTTAAACTTAACTAATTCCTATTTGAGTGATTTTGTTGAGGATAGGACGATGATAGGAGAAATATGAAATGAAAGGAAGTGTTTCTGCTGTAATGTGTCTTGCGAAAGTCAAGTCGATAGTTGTTCCTTTTAACGTAGTTGACTTAGAAACGTTTAATACGCAATCAAGATTATACGTATTTTTCATGAAATTAAGAAACGAGTTGTCAGGCTTTACGTTTTTGTTAAAATCACCACACAGAAGAATCGGTATACTAGAATCAACTTGCACGAACGGTGGCACGTACTGGCTGTTGTGAATGTATGGACCGAGTCCTTGCCATAGTAACATTCCAATATCCTGCATACTAGCTCCTGGATGAATATATACAGCACCGAGTATAAACTTGAAGCTAGTATTAGCGGCGAAGCAAGTAACTTCAGTCATGCACATGTCACCCTTGGTTTTAATGACACGAGTTACGTCTGTAATCGCAACTTGGAACACTTCCGCCGTAGATGTCGATGATAATTTACGATAGATCGCCACTCCACCAGCCGCGTTGGTATTTGAAAATCAAAACACTTATTCAGATCGAAGGTTCAAATTTTTGCTAAATAAATTTGAAATTAAATAAAATTTGTAATTGTAAATGATGAAGTTGAAAATTAAAACATTTACTTAAATTAGATGTTAAAATTCTTGCTCAACACAGTTTAAATAAAGTTTTCTTATTAGTAAATTAAATTTTATTGCCCTCTATCGTTAAAATCCCACACAAATAAATTTACTGGCAATGCGTTTCTTTTTTAAATCTCTACAGACCTTACTGCAATGATATGATTTAATGAATGAGAGGGCTTGGCTCATCAGTAGTGAACCCTCTCAGCGGTTTCGCCAAATTAATCTCTAGACCGCTCTACTATTGTATTGGACTGGTTTTGTTATATACCCTGAATTTTCTATGGAAGGCAGCTAAATGGTGTTTAGTGAACTATGGACATAAGCTTATAGGTCTGTATCGATGCAATTCCTTGAAATTTATATGTATGTACCTCTACAGACCTATAAGCTTATGTCCATAGTTCACTAAACACCATTTAGCTGCCTTCCATAGAAAATTCAGGGTATATAACAAAACCAGTCCAATACAATAGTAGAGCGGTCTAGAGATTAATTTGGCGAAACCGCTGAGAGGGTTCACTACTGATGAGCCAAGCCCTCTCATTCATTAAATCATATCATTGCAGTAAGGTCTGTAGAGATTTAAAAAAGAAACGCATTGCCAGTAAATTTATTTGTGTGGGATTTTAAAGTTTTCTTATATCTGCCACTTTTTCTTAATATTTGTAATTTTAAAGAATCAATTCGAAAATCAAAACATTTATTCAGATCGAAGGTTAAAATTTTTGCTAAATAAATTTGAAACTATTTAAAATTTGTAAAATAATAATTAATTAATTAATTAATTTTAAACTAATAATTTACTTAACACTATCAACATTTATCAATAGTATGACATAAACCTCAAATTTCCACGTCACCTCCACCTAGGAGATCTACCCGACCTCGATGCCCTCCTTGCCGGTTTTCTCCAACTATGTACAATATAAGGAAGGAGGAATGATCTGTTTTGTTTAAATATAATATATCAGTGATATATTATTACTTTACTCTGTTTTGATCATCTTGTTTTATCATCATCTTGTAGACAACAACATGTTCGATATAATGAGCACGTGTGCCACAATTGTAAAAAGAATAAAATAATTATAGTAGCTTAAAACTGGTGTATCTTTCATTTATCTTTAAATATATATAAAGTGCAATTTCTTATAAAATAATTTTCACCATTAATATTCAACATTTAATAGAAACGTATCAGTAACTTACAATCAAATAACATAGTTCTAGCCCAATCTAGAAGGGTGCGATTGGTTCGTTCTGCAATTCCGTTGCTTTGTGGTGAATATGGGACTGTTCTTTGATGGTGTATTCCTTCATTTCTGAAAAACTCATGAAATTTTTTATTTGCAAATTCAGTTCAGTTGTCCGATCTAACATTTTTGATTTTAACATTAGTTTCATTTTCTCGACGATTTTTAAATTCTACAAAAAAATCAAATGCTTCCTCCTTTGATTTCAAGAAGTATACAACGATAGTCTCTAGTCTACTAGTCTACTATACGAATCCACAATAACGTACAGATAGTTTGCACCACCCAGTGATTTGGTTGGCATAGGACCACAGAGATCCATGTGTATAAGTTCTAATGGCCTTTCAGAATGATTATTCTCTACAGCTTTGAAAGGATTTTGGGTTAGTTTACCAAGGATACATGGTTCACATTTTTCGAGATGTTGACAATCAAAATTAAGTCCTTTTACCATATTATTCTTCATCATTTTATCCAAATATTCTTCGTTCAAGTGCCCTAGTCTTCTATGCCACATTGTCTTGGCTGAACATTTATCTTCTGCTTTTAAACAATTATCTTTAGTGCTTAACAAATTTCTAGGTAAAGTTTTAATTATAAACATTCTATCTTCTTTTCATTAGCCTCAGCTATCAAATCTCCTTTGCAGTTATAAATTTTAGCTATTCCTTTCTCAAAATATACTTTATTTCCATTATTAACCAGACATCTGACAGAAAGAAGATTAGATTTAAGTCTAGGCACATAGAGTACATCCTTAATACAAATATCTTGCTTACCTTCACTTGTGTATGTAGACAATTTCACGTCACCTTGTGCTTCAGCTTTTATGAACCTTTCTTCTTCTGCAAGGTTAATTTCACTGTCAATAGGAATCTTGTTGATAAGCCAATCTTCTCTAGGAGACATGTGTGAGTGGATCTTGAATCAAGGTTCCAAATGTGTGCATCCTCCTCAGGTAGATGTGAAGAAGAGTAGATCATTTCCGCTGAAGTAAACGCATGTTCAGTGTTAGCAGAACCATTAACTACATAAGCATGTTCCCTTGAATTATTTTTCCAAGATGATGAAGACTTAGTTTGCATATTATTTTGTGGATATTTGCCTTTTGGTTTATTGAAGTTCGCTTTATCTTGACGATGCCAACAGTTTCTTGACATGTGCCCAAATTTTCCGCATGTATGACATTTCCCTTCAAATTTGCATGTTCTTTGTATCCCTCGGTCATTTCGAGCTTTAAAAGCTTTTTCATATTGACCTTCTTTAGGAAATCCCATTGAGTTTAGCCTCATTTCTTCCTCTTGAAGTGCCTGGAAAACTTCCTCGAGACTCGCAGATCGTTGTGGTCGTAAAACCGCTGCTATATTTCCAAACTTTGGCAACAAACCTCTCACTACATGATACACCATTTCCCTTGGTGAAATAGGCTGTCCCAAGTTAGCACTTCTGGATGCAATATTTCTGGCCCTTGTTATGTAGGCCTCAATGCCTTCATTATTTCTCATTTGAATATTTTTCAATTCAAGTCCAATGTCGATTATTTTATCTTCAATATTTCCAATATGGATACGCTTCAGTTCATCCCACACAGTTTTATCATTTGTCTCTCCTATAAATATTCCAGCCTGCTCAGGTGACAAATTTACTATTATTATTCCAAACGCCTCATCATTTTTATCCTCCCATTCTTTGAAAAATTCTTCTTCCTTTGAATCTGCCATTCCACGGTTAGGCTTAGGCGATTTGATCACTTTTTTGAACAATTTTTTGCTTCTCAAAATTTCTGATATTTTAAGCGCCCATATGTGGTAATTTGAAGATGTCAGTGGCTCAATTCTATTCATAGAAAAATATTCTGCCATTTAAAAAAATATATAATCGTACTCAACCTTTCTTTAAAAAAATCGGCTGTTTTCTTCTGACGCAATAACAATTAACCACGCTCTGCTACCAGTTGTTGTATTTTGAATTTTAATTTAGCATAACTGCAGCTTATTAATTTAAACAAATTTATTATTCAAATACAAGGAGAGGTTAAACAAACTAATTAACTTAACAAATGAAGAAAAGTTGAACTTTTATATTCTAAGCTATATATATTACTACAACATAAACAAAACAAACTTAGTCAAAAAGGAACATATTTGACATCACAGATTATTTTAAATTGATTTGTTTACCAATTTCAACAATTACTTTTATCAAATTATGTTTTTTTATATATATTCATTTAACTCAATTAAATTACTGATCAAAACTATTTATCATTATTATAGTTGCAAGATTTAACCAAGACTGCATCACTATTACCATAATCCTCAACATGATCAAAAATCACACAAGCAGAAAATATCTTTATCTTTTTTAATTATACTAGCCGGAATTACCCATTACCCGGGTTTTACCTGATTAAGTATTTTTTTTCAAATGCTATTCGTTACAATTATAAATTGGCGTCGTAGATGTCACTCTTGTGAAACGTCCCGTTCCAAACTTTGTGTCTGAGAAGCGATATTTTTATAAAGAGATGATCTGGCTTTGTCTTCTGCTTGAATGAATGTTTTTCTGTTAGAATTCTGTTCCTGCATACTAAAAAAGAACTGGCTTCACCCATGGTCTCTGCTTTTTGAAATTTTTCCCGATACAACTTTGTATCTGATAATCATACATGATACAGCAATATTGTCACCATCATTTTCTGACCAAAAAACAGCTATTTTTGCCCAGAACCTGTCAATTTCAATTTTTCTTGGCTAAAAATGCGACAAATATCTCTTCCATATTTTTTCTATGTCCTGTTAAACACGTTTTACATGTACATTAGGTCAGCTGATATTACCTCTCATTTTAACCGCTAGAGGCGCTGCTTGCGTGCAAAAGGGAAAATTTTCAACGCAAATTTGCAAATAACTCTAAGAATATTCGGGATAGAAACCTGAAATTTTCACTATAAGTTTTTCCAGATTCTACTATTTATACTATTAAAATTTCAGTCAGATTAGTTACGTATTGTGGACGTGTATAGCCGACATAGAAACAAACACACATACATACATACATACATACATATATACATACATACACTGACTTTTATATATATATAGGGATAACATACATATATTTTAAATATCCTCATCAACTTAGCACCCTTTTTCGCTGAAAATTATAGACCGTCTTTCTTACACGGTACTCTCTTTTCGTGTTTTAAATATATATAATTAAAAGTTATTTTTGCCCTCTGCCGCTGCTTTGTCAAGGATGGCCAAATAAGCTTGCGGGATCGGTGAGGATATCTGTTTGACTCATATTTATACCTTCGTGCATCATAGTGAACAAGAAAAGTAACTATATAGCGAACACATCATCCAATAACCGCCATCAACAACAAGGATGATCAGATGATCCAGATGTTGGTCTGTTGGCCAGATGAGAGCTTCTTTCTGATTGGTCAGTTCCGAATAATTTCAAAATTTTCTCATAGATATTAAAGATAATAATGATAGCATATATATATATATTAAGTCATTATAATTAAGCATCATCATCGCTTAGAAAAAATAATTAAAATAGGTTGAGATTCTGCTTGAGTTGAGGTTTGGTCAAAAACACCATTTTATAACAAATTTAATTATTTACTTATGAATAATTATGAAGAATTATTTTCCTAGATTGTTTTTTCCAAGTAAATGTTTACCCAATGAAGAATGCCTTAACAAATATTATTTACTATAAAATTGTATCATATATTATCACTCTAAAAAGTAGAAAATATTTTGAAAAATAAATATTTTAAAATGATGATGATTGTTTTAAAATACATTAATTGGAGTAATAAGTAATATAATTAGAGAGAGTTATAATGATATAATTATAATAAAAAAAAATATTTTGTTACAAATTTTATCGATAGATGGCAATTGAATTTATAAATTAAAAAAAAAAAAATATTCGTTAAACGCGATATTCGTATGGAAAACATTCACTAGGGTAGAAGACAGTTGAAATTAGGTTATTAAGTTTCATTATTTAATAATTCTCATAATTTTATAACTCTCCAAACGATGCAAATATATTTTATAGTTTTAGTCATTGATATATTTTAATCTATCTGCAAATAGAGCAATCCATATTTAAACCCTTAGATAATAAAAATGCATATATTTTGGACTGGATAAAAAAATTATTCGATTCAATATATATGCCTTTTTATTATCTAAATATGTTAATCTATAATCTATATATATATATAACACCCTCACGCCATTATAATTCAATTATTCAGAATTTTTAAATAAGCTATAATCATATCAGATATAAGTTTTAAAGCATTATTTTTGTTAAAAATCTATATATATATAAAATTGAATGTCTGTCTGTGTGTACTCTCTAGATTCAAAAACCATACATCCAATCGCCGTGAAAATTTGGGATATTATTAGGTATATCCCCGGGAAGGTTTTTGAAAAATAATTTCTTGAATATCTTGAATATCCTTAGAGTTATTTGCAGATTTTTAGATTTAACTCGCAAGCAGCGCCACCATTGCGACGATGATAACAAGTTTTTTTTATCTATAAGTTTTATTATCACTAAGTTTATTATCTTAAAGATTATTGATCAAAAGTAAGATTATCTCAGGATGACACGGCAATTTATTTGAGACAGAATAATGATACACAATTCAAGGCGAAGATACTATTCCTTTAACTTCCAATTACCGAGGGAACCAATTAATATTGATTTTATTCAACTTATCGAGTATTTTTCAAGGGACCGGGGAAAAAATGTTCACTAGATAAAACGATGATTTTGTAATGTAGAAAATTAGGAAAGACAAAATTCAGGATGACACGGCACACAGGGACCGGGAAAAAATGTTCACTTTATCGAGAGATTCAAATATACGAGTTTCAAATTATCAAAATATATCTTTTTTTATATAAGTTTATAGAGAATTGTTTTAACAAATGTTCGTTAGACAAACCTTTACTCGGGTTGACGTGACCATAGGTACTTTTGGGCCAACCGAGCGCTGGCAACACTGCACCCGCTGCCCCCCCGCGCATGCGCGAGCAAAAAAGAATACCCCGCATCTCCGGTAAACAAAGCTGTCTCGACGCCAATGCTTGGTTTTGACAGGCCTGAAAAAGAACTATCTCTCATAAATTTTAATAATTGGTTTTGAATAATATTTGTATTAATATTAATTTGTGTGATTTTTAAATAAATATTTCTTTCAATAAGTATTAAATTATTCATCACTGTTTTCTACTTTAGGCCTCGCCATCCAGCGTTGTGACTCAATTCTTCTGATCACTGCAACAAAGGTATTGATTTATCAATTTATAATTTTCAAGTCAATTTCCAGCATTACTGTAAAGCTAGGAGCTTTTAGTTCAGGTTAAGCCATCGGGACCTTGTATTGTCTTTTTTTTTTTCAAATTTAAGACAAGACAACATTTTGGCGCAGCCGGCAGGATACAGATTGAAGAATTACTGATTACACAAAGGTGCAACTGTGAACCAGTGATTACTTCTCAGGATGGCTGACCAACCAGTTAGTAGTGCTGAACTGAAAAAGCTTAGGACGCCAGTGCGTGCAAGGTTCACCAAGGCGTTCAATGAGCTCGAAACAGAGATCAAGAAGAAGGAAGTCAAGAAAGCAGATGCAGAGAAAATCCTCCGCCGACTCCAGACCCACCATGAAAAGCTTTCAATATTGAACATGAGGATGGAAGAAGCTCTGCTACGAGAATCAGCGTCTGAAGACATTTTCACTGCCGAGTACGAATCCGTTTGTGAGTACGAAGATAATTTCAGTAACATTATGACTGATTACGAGGCTCTTGCGGAAAAGGATGACGTTAGTACAATCAGCGGCACAGCAGCAATGAACTATCGACTACCGAAGCTGGAGTTCAAGAAGTTTCGGGGAGAACCAAGAGAATGGATTACATTCTGGAGTCAGTTCAGCACGATTGACCGGGATCAACAGACGCCTCCAGAAACTAAGTTTCAGTATCTCTTTCAAGCCACCGCCGAGAACTCCGAGGCAAGAGAAGCAGTCGAAAGTTTTCCACAGAGTGCCGACAACTACCCTAAAGTCATCGAGTATATCAAATCACGTTTTGGAGAGGATGAAATGCTTGTTGAGATTTATGTACGTGACCTGCTTCAGAATGTGCTTCAGAATGTGAGAGCCGAAGGTAAGATGTCTGTAGTGAAGCTTTATGATAGACTGGAGACACAACTGCGAGCATTAGAAACATTGGGCGTCGCTCGTGACAAGTTTGCGGCTATGCTGTACCCACTCGTCGAATCAGCGCTACCAGAGGACACCCTTAGAGTATGGGAACGAAGTCAATATACGGTGAGCGGAAGAGGAGTACAGGATAAGTTGACACAACTCATGACGTTTTTGAAGACAGAAGTGAAGGGCGAGAGTCGAGTGAATATGGCCAAAGCAGCGTTCAAGATCGACAACAATCAAGATGCGAAGGATGATCGATCAAACAGGAAATCTCTTTCTAAGAAGAATACTGGAAGTAAAATGCCGACAGCTACTGACCTCGCCAAAACCACTCAGATCGCCAACACCACTCAGATGCGAAACAACTGCATCTTTTGTGGGAATGGTCACCCGAGTCAAGAATGCTACAGTGGACAGCGGATGCATCTACCAGAGAAGAAAGATAAGGCTAAAGGGAAGAATGTTTGTTTTTGGTGCCTGCTTCCTGGCCACGCATTCAAGAAATGCCGGATTAAGCCACGTTGTCCTGTCTGTGGAGGGAAGCATTACCCCATTATGTGTCCTACTTTGGAAGCCCAGAAGACTTCTCATCTCCAAAAAGCGAAACTAAAGGTTTCAAGGGAAAGTCCTGCAACAAAGCAAGAGACCGCCAATCAATTCACGTCAACAACTTTAAACAACGCTACCGTGGGAGGAGTCTATCTACAAACTCTGATAGTCAAGATAAGCGGACCAAAGGGGAAGCATAATGTTTGAGTGTTGCTTGACTGTGGTTCCCAGCGGTCCCATATTTCAAAGAGAATGGTGGACGCACTGGGCCTAAAAAGAGTGCAGCAAGTTAAACTTACCCACAATCTGTTTGGAGGCGGAGAAATTCGTCAAAAGAAGCACAATGTGTACAAAGTAAATGTTTCCAGCCTCAACAACGAATACATGGATGATCTCAAATTCTTGGATCAGGAAGTAATTTGCGGACACATCAGTCAAGTACAGTATCATACTATACTCAATGAGTTAAAAGCTCGAGGGATCAACTTGACTGACATATGCCAAGGTGAAGAGATATCAATCCACATGTTGATTGGTTCAGACTTGCTTAGCAGCATTCTGACAGGCAGAATGCAAATATTGCAAAATGGAGTTGTGGCAACAGAAACCAAGTTGGGGTGGACAATAATGGGACCAGCAATAGGGAAAGACATGGAAGATTCATGCCTGATCGTGACTTCATTTCACGTTAACAGTTTCGACGTTCAGGATTTATGGAAATTAGATGTGCTTGGCATCATGGATGCAGCAGAAACAAAATCTAGGAAAGATTTAATCGAAGCCTCCAACACTCATTTCAAGGAGACTGTGAAACGAGACGAAAGCGGAAGGTACATCGTGTCACTACCATGGATAGCTGGACATCCACCAGTTCCGGTCAATCGCCGAACTACAGAAAATAGATTGCTGACTACAACAAGGAATGTCCAGGGCAAGATGCTGTATGAGAAGTATGATACTATTTTTGAGGAGTGGGAAAAAAATAGAGATTCATCGAGGAAGTTGAGGATAAATGGGAGGAGTGCAGTTATCTTCCTCATCGCCCAGTGCTCAAGGATTGTCACACCACTCCTATTCGTCTAGTATTCGATGCAAGTTGCAAGAAAAAGGGGCTCCCATCATTAAATCAATGTCTGGAAAAAGGAGACAACCTGATTGAGCTCATTCCTGATTTGCTCTTGCGGTTTAGACTTGGAAAGTATGGCATCATTGCAGACATGCGAAAAGCTTTTCTCCAGATTCAGGTTCGAGAAGAAGATCGTGAATTCCTTCGGTTCCTTTGGTGGAAAAAGGACCAGAAGACACTAAAATTTTACAGGCATTGCCGAGTAGTCTTTGGCCTTACTTCAAGTCCTTTTCTGCTAGCTGCAACCATTAAGTATCATTTGAGCCTGCCGCAGTTTCAAGATAATAGGTGCGCAGAACTTCTTGCCCGAAGTTTTTACGTTGACAACTGCATTCTTAGTTTGTCATCTACACATGATGTCAAAAAATTTATCAAGGAATCCTCCGACATCATGATGCAAGCCAAATTTGAGTTACGAGACTGGATGTGGAATGAACCTGGAATCACAGAACAAGATCCAGCCTCTATTTTGGGTATGAAATGGCACCTTCAGACTGACACTATTGCCATTAATGTGCAGTCATTGAAAAATATAGATGAAGAAAAATCAATCACAAAGAGAAGTATCTTGTCAGCCTGCCATCGCATTTTTGATCCGATTCAATTTACCTGTCCAGCTACAATCAAGATTAAGAAGATGGTTCAAGATGCTTGGAAGGAGAATAAATCATGGGATGAACAGCTGAACGAAGACAGACGGGTCGAGTTCATAAAATGGAGGAAGCAAGCTTTAGAATTGGATCAGATCAAGATACCTCGATGGATTTTACCTATCAAAGGAAGAACAACATTGCACGTGTTTTGTGACGCTTCAGCTATAGCGTACGCAACGGTGATCTTCATGCGAATAGAGAATGCGTCAGTCATAGTAGTGCGATTCGTTGAAGCAAGAAACCCACTGGCAACTATTAAGAGGATCACGATTCCACGATTGGAACTATTAGCCTGTTTGATTGGAGCACGACTGTTGGTGCATGTTCTAGAAAATTTAGAAGAAAGTCCGGAGAAGATTCAATGTTGGACAGACTCCAGTCCTGCCCTATACTGGATACAACAACAAGAGAATTGGGCTCAGTTCGTTTCCAACTGTGTCAAGGAGATCACAACACTTACGAAAAGTGAAGATTGGAACCATGTCGCAGGGGAACACAATCCAGCAGATCTCCCATCCCGTGGTGAATCCCCATCGAAATTCACAAAATCCGGATGGTGGGAGGGACCAAAATGGCTTCAGGAAAAGAAAGAAGACTGGCCAGTATCAAAAGTACAGTATGATCTGGAAGCCATTGAAGAAGAGAGGAGGAAGACTGTGGTGGCTGGATTTGTAGCCAAAAAGCCCGAGGAGAATCCATGGTATCTGAATCTATACGAGGGAAAACGTGAAGTGACTCTAACACAAATACTGAGAGTAATCGCGTGGATGCTACGTTTCAAGCCCTCTGAATACAAAGGAGATATCATCTCACAAGAGGAGCTAGACAGTGCTGTAAAGTCCCTAGTTAAGATAATACAGAGTGAATCGATCGGTGAGGAAGATCCCAAGATGAAGCAGCTACACGCGTTCCAAGATAAAGAAGGATTATGGAGAGTGAAAACGAGGATAGTGAATCGAAATTATGATGAACTGTTACGATTGCCAATTTTGATGCCAACGAATCATCCGGTCACAGAGCTAATTGTGAAATCAGTCCAAGAGAAAATGTACCACTGTGGAGCCCAGACGCTGCGATCAGTACTAAGAGAGAAGTTCTGGATTCCAAAAGCTCGACAACTAGTTCATCATGTAATTCATAAATGTCCTCGCTGTCGACGATTTGAAACCAAGCGAGTCGACGTACCAGAAGCATCGTTGCCTCAACATCGCGTACAAGATGTTGTGGTTTTTGAGGTGACAGGAATTGACCTCGGAGGACCTTTATATCTGGAAGATGGACAGAAGGTTTGGTTCGTCATCTTCACCTGTGGCGTATACCGTGCGGTCCACCTCGAACTGGTGACTTCCTTATCGACGGAAGCATTGGTGGGAGCAGTAGAGAGGTTCGTAGCAAGACGAGGTTGCCCTGCAGTCATCTACTCAGATAATGGGACGAATCTAGTTGGACTCCGGAACGAGCTTTATCGAGTTAATTTTGGAGTGAAATGGAAGCTCAATCCTCCGGCAGCACCGTGGTGGGGAGGTTGGATCGAGAGAATTGTTGGACTCACCAAAAAGCTGCTTCGAAGATTGCTGGGAAAACGTGTTGTCAAATACGAAGAAATGGTGACGATCCTCGAAAACTGTGAACGAGTTATCAACGCGCGACCACTCACCTACATTGCTGAGGACAATGATGACCTTGTGCCATTAACCCCAGAGATGTTCCTTCGAGAACCAAGAACTGAAGGAGAGATTGATCTAAATGAATTCAGGTGTAACTTTGGGAAGAGCTATGAGAAACGCAAACGACTCCTGAAGGAATTCCGTAAGAGGTTCAGAAGCGAGTACCTAGGATTGTTGGTGCATCACGACAATCGCAAGAAACAACGACAGTTAAAAGTTGGAGATATCGTCCTTGTGGAGGTTGAAAACAGGAAGCAAATAAACTGGCCTATGGGAAAGATTACGAAGGTGTTTCCTGGAACTGACAATGTGCGAAGACTTGTAGAAGTTAAGACTAAGTCTGGATTCATAAAGCGTGCAGTTCAACGATTGTTCCCACTTGAAGTACCATCTGAGGATGTAGAGCAAGGCGACGGGGAGCTTATGCCAGTGGAGGATGAGATCGTCAGGGAGAAAACACCCGGTGTGGAGTCCGTGTCAGTGCAAGAGAAAACTACTCCAGTAAAAGTAGGGAAAGTTTACACGTGTTCTGGAAGAAAAGTCAAGTTACCGATTAGGTTTAAGTGAAGTTTGAGAGAAAATTTAATCATAAAACATTCTGTTAGATTTGAGATAATTCCTTCTTTATTTTTTTAAAATTAATATTGACCTTATAGCAAAGTACAAAAGGTCAAGGTGGGAGGGTGACGCGACCATAGGTACTTTTGGGCCAACCGAGCGCTGGCAACACTGCACTCGCTGCCCCCGCGCATGCGCGAGCAAAAAAGAATACCCCGCACCTCCGGTAAACAAAGCTGTCTCGACGCCAACGTTTGGTTTTGACAGGCCTGAAAAAGAACTATCTCTCATAAATTTTAATAATTGGTTTTGAATAATATTTGTATTAATATTAATTTGTGTGATTTTTAAATAAATATTTCTTTCAATAAGTATTAAATTATTCATCACTGTTTTCTACTTTAGGCCTCGCCATCCAGCGTTGTGACTCAATTCTTCTGATCACTGCAACAAAGATATTGATTTATCAATTTATAATTTTCAAGTCAGTTTCCAGCATTACTGTAAAGCTAGGAGCTTTTAGTTCAGGTTAAGCCATCGGCACCTTGTATTGTCTTTTTTTTTTCAAATTTAAGACAAGACAACATCCGGATAGTAACCTAATTCAATGCATTTGTTGAACATCTGCTGTAAAATCGGGATTAAAAGTGTACCTGCATGTTTGATCATATTATTACTGATAAAATCTGGACCTGATGCTTTCTTGATATTTAAAATTGAAATAATGTTTTCAACATCTTTTATTTCTATACAAATGTTATTTGGCCTTATATTCAGGTTTATAGTTTCTAATAATAACATGCTCCTCATTATCTCAGTGTACACCATCATCTGGAAATAAATCATTCAAGAGACTTTTCAATTTTTCTTTTTTTTTTAAGTATCCAGCATATTGTCGATCATTGGACGTCCTCTATTGTTGTTGGATGATCTCAGAGTTTTAAAAGTTATATAGGCGCTTCCAAATGGGTTGTCTGATTCATTTTCCTCAATGAATATTCTCCAACTTCTTTTTTCTTTTTTTTTTTGGTCCTTTTGATAGCATCAATGTACTTGTTTCTTGCAATTTTAAAGGTTATTTAATTAGGGCATCTTGCCCTGTATAGTTTCTCTCCCGCCGTGTAACTACAAAGGTATATATATATCTTGGTAGATTCAGAGAGTTTGTTAAACGTATTCTGTATTTGATCTATAATATCAGTATTGTCCCAGGCCCACACACGGGGGGCCGCTTCTAGATGGGCGCTTCTTAATTGGTAATGCTCGGCTTGTCACCGACCCGAGTCCTCTAGTTTGTAGAGACGGCCAATAGACGGCGCTCAATTCCAGCGTCTATTTTGATGGGAGAGCCGACCATTATTTTATAGATTATCTAATTTAATGCAGGAACAAGAATAATACAGCAATTCCCTCCCTTTTCCCAAGTACACGTGAGCCTTTGTTTAAAAAGGGATTTATTTACCCATCTGTTCTAAAACTTTCCTCACTATCTCTTTTGTGTATGAATCTATTTACAATTGATCTGTAGAAATTATAGAGTTCTATTGCAATATTTTCCTTTCTGAAATAGTTCCCAGCGTCTTCAGTGGGTTGCTAAATCTCCATAAGGTGTTTTTTATAGTCTATCTAATTTAATAATGATTTCATGGATGTTACACAGTATATATCACAAATGACAAACAATAATTTTTGAATAGAGATCAGTATCAGATAAAAAAAAAAATATATATATATATATATTAAGAGAGAAATAGTAAAAAGGTAAATTTGTACTTGATTCATGTAGATAAATCAAGAAAAAGGCATCTCCTGATTGTGAATCAAAAAGTTACTGATGGCCTGTTTCTTGATATGGCTACAATACTAGGTGGTTTACACATAAGATCTGAATTACATATAATGGCACACTCTTCCACAAGGCCTGAGGATATCCTTTTCTTCAAAGGACAGTTGATACCCCTGGGAGGGATGGACGTTGGAATTCCACATGCCAGAGGCCTCGTTAGTACATTCCAGACCACTTGAGACCCCGGCGGTTAATCTGTCAACAATCCCCCCATATCTGTGCCTCTCAGGGATCTCTCCCACGGTGGCTTGGGCGAAAGTTTGGTGTACTCGGACACTATGTAATCCTCAAAATGCTTCTATACCCTATATATTATTTGATATTCAATCTTCCCAAATATAATTTTAGCTGCTTAAGTTCTATATTTGTTTATCTCTATATCACACACCATTCCTATGATGGTAACGACGCTGTTACCGAAATGTCACACTTGTATATTTAAGTAAGGAAATTTTTACTAAGTCACTTCTTACATCCCTTTCCATTTTGTCCAACTGAGCCCAACAATGCACAAAACGGAACTCAACATCTGTATTTATGTTCCTTTTGATTAAGAAGTCCTTGGTTGACCAGAGTTGGCTTAAGAAGGTCAGGATGAGTAGGAAGATCAGTTCTTAATTTTCTTCCCATCAGTAATTCAGATGGACTGAATCCATTTTCCAAAGGAGTAGTTCTGTAAGCTAGAAGACCTAGATAAGGATCCTGTGATTTCTTCAATCTTGCCTTTATCATCTTCACAGAGCTTTCTGCCATTCCATTACTTTGGAGGTATTTAGGGCTGCTCATGATGTGTCTAAATCCGAACCTTTTTCAAAATTCTGGAATAAATAGTTTTTAAATTGCAGGCCATTATCCATCCTTACAAGTTTTGGTATTCCATGCCCTGCGAAAATAGACTTGGTATGCAAGATCACAGTTTCTGCTGATAATTTATCCAATCTACTAAATTCTGGGTAACAAGAATAGTAATCAGTTATTACCAAAAAGTGTTTTCCCTCAAATTGGCAAAGATCCATCGCAACCTCCTTCCATGGTCTATCTGAGAAGCCAGTCATGATAATTGGTTCTTTCCATGAACTGCTTTTTTTGATGCATTCATTACAGTTTAGAACCATCTGTTCAACGTCTTTGTAGGACTTTGGCCAATAAAAACTTTCTCGCATTCTTCTGCATTTAGTAACTCCTTGATGACCCTCATGTATGCGGCTAAGTATCTCTGATCTTAAAGATCCTGGAACCACATATCTGCTTCCTTTCATCAGAAGGTTATTTATAATTATGAGGTCATTCCGTACATGCCAAAATTCTACTTCCTTTTGGGAAAGTTTACTTTTATCTGGCCAGTGATCTTGAACATAACTTTTTACTCTTTGGATTGTAGGATCTTTACTCTGATGAACAGCAATTTCTTTAATCCACTTATCAGAAACATCTGAATGAAATTACATATTATTAATGAAGGCCAAGATTTCTTCCTGTAGTTCTTCCTTGCCAATCTTACTCCTAGGGGCACAGGAAAGAACATCTGCCAGAATGTTCTTCTTTCCAGGAATATATTTGATTTTGAAGGAGTACCGCATCATGCGTAACTTCATTCTTTGTATTCTTGGAGACAAATCTTCCAAGGCTTTGGTTGAAAATATAGAAATAAGTGGCTTATGATCTGTTTCTAGCTCAACTTCTAGGCTTATGATATAATTTTTAAATTTATCCATAGCCCAAGTAAGAGCTAAGGCCTCTTTTTCAATTTGAGCATATTTACGCTCTGTTTCTGACAATGATCTAGATGCATATGCAATAATCTGCCTTTGATTCTTTCCATTTATTTGACTGAGGTATGCTCCTAAACCAAAGGAAGACGCGTCAGTCGTAATGAATGTTTTATAGCTGGGATTGTACATAGCCAGAGTAGGAATGATGAAAGAGCCTTTTTCAAGGTTTCAAAAGCTTTCACTTGATTGTCTCCCCAGAACGAATCATTTTTTTGGCTCAGCAATGAATATAAGGGATGAGCTCTTTCTGCCAAAGATGGAATAAATCTGGAGAGATAATTTATCATTCCTAGGAATCTTTTCAGTTCAGTAACATTTTGAGGAGATGGCTTTTCAATAATTGCCCTTATCTTTTTCTCATCTGGCTTTAGTCCATCAGGTCCAATTTGGTGTCCCAAAACTTAAATTTAAGATAAGAGAATATACATTTCTCTTTATTAAGTGTCAATCCTGTTTCCTTCAGTTTGCTAAGGACTTGTTTCAGTCTTCCATCATGTTCCTGCTGATTGAATCCCCAAACTATAATATCATCTAGATGACACATTGAGCCTTCTATATCTCTTAAAACCTCATTCATTCTTTTTTGGAAATGCTTGGGTGCACTAGTAATTCCAAATGGAGGTCGACAAAATCTATACCTTCCAAAAGGTGTCAAGAATGTTGTAAAGTCTTTTGACTTATCATCCAAAGGTATTTGCCAAAATCCTGAATTAGCATATAATTTTGAGAACACTTTACCATTGCTTAACTGGTTCAAAGTTTCTTCTAGGATAGGCATTTGATATCGTTCTCTTTTTATTTTCTCATTCAATTTGGTGAGGTCAACGCATATTCAAATTTCGTTATTCTTTTTAGGCACAATCACCATTGGTGAGCACCAATCCGTTGCATGATCAACTTTCTCAATTACTCCTTGCTGCTCCATTTCTTTGAGCTTCTG
The DNA here is from genome assembly GCA_030710605.1 of Cordylochernes scorpioides. Taxonomy (NCBI): domain Eukaryota; kingdom Metazoa; phylum Arthropoda; class Arachnida; order Pseudoscorpiones; family Chernetidae; genus Cordylochernes; species Cordylochernes scorpioides. The sequence continues at coordinate 90,397,726 of CP092877.1, read as the reverse complement.
TTTTGTTTTATTCATTAAAGGGAATGGAATTCGCCTAGGAGTATGAATTGCATATCCATATTTCCAATTTTTTTTTCTCATTTTTTATTCTTTCTTATAATCTGTATATATTTACCATATGTATATAATCTTTCTCCATTTTTTATTTCCCACTTTCATAGGTTTCCCCGTCTTGTAACCCCAAGGAGAATCCTCTGTAAGACCTGTGTGTCTTAATAAAGGCTTTTGTGTGTGTGTATGAATTGCATATGGTTGTGCCTGATCATTCAATTCAATTTTATATGGCTTATTTAGTTTTCCAAGCCCAGAAAACAATTCAGGATAATCCTTCAAAGGATCCGTTAATGGATTAGAATTGACATGTAATAGTCTTTGGATGAATCCCAACTCTTCACTAGCTTTTGCACTCAACAGTGACACAGGGAAATTTTTGATTACATAAATTTCTTCATGAGAAACTTTTCCATTAGCTTCAAGAGTAGCCTGAAAATTTCCTAAAACTGGCATTGCCATTCCTGCAGCATGAAGCCTCTTCTGTGTTTTCCCAAGTTGATGCAAAAAATTCTGCTTGAAGCAATTTTCTGGCATCACAGAAACATCAGCGCCAGTGTCAATCTTAAATGGCATTATTCTTTTGTTTACAGCCACTTTACAATTTCATCTTTCATCTGAAGAAATTTGAACTATGCAAAAATTTCCAAGAAATTTTTCATTATCAACTTTTGTGGTAACTTGTGAAACCAATTTTGTTTTTCATTGTTTCATGAAATGTCCCTTTTTTGAACATCTTATACATGTAGCATTAAATGCTGGACAATGCTCAAATTTATGAAATTTTGGTTAACCACATCAGGTGCATGCTTTAACCCCTCCTGCTTGATACCATGCTTGACTATTGCCTGGTATGCTACTTTCATCATGCTTAAGGTTAGTTCCTTTTATTTTACAGAAATTGCTTTTATTTTGCTTTTTCTCAAAATTAACATTTGTTTCTGCCAAGCAATCATCTCTCAGTGATTTTTGTTGCATTCTAACTGCCTCTGTTTGCTTGGCAATTTCAATTGCTTTATCCATGGTTAAATCAGGTATTAACTGTAATTTTTCAGATGAGGCCGAATTTCTTACGCCAACTACCAGTCTATCTCTGATTAACTCTTCTTTTAATTCCCCATAACTACACCTTTCTGCAAGAACAAACAAATCTCTTATGTAATCCTGCAGAGATTCTCCCTCACTTTGGGAACGTTTATTGAATTGGGCTCTATCAAAAATAATGTTTTTTCTTCCAATAAAATACTGACAAAATTTGTCTAAAACCACATTATATTTTGCTGAATCAGCAGTTGGAAGCCTGAAAGGCAGGTAAATGTCATCTGCTTCATCGCCCAATAGATATATAAGCATATTTACCTTCTCGCTTTCATCTTTGGCATTTAAGACTGTTACGATCCTATAACAGTCAAAACGTCTTGCCCACATAATCCATTCTTCTGGACATTTAAAATTGAATTTTTACGTAAATTATTACGTAACTTTTACAAGGCATATCACATTCTTTTCTTTTTACAACAAAAGACCACAATCACATACCCATTGCTGATGATGTCAATACTCATTCATAGAACACATTATATAACACTCCAGACATCATCGCATCCTATAGATTGCTTATGGGCTGGCAAAACACCGCTTCCAGAATCGCAAAGTAAAAATTGGATTGTTTGTTTGCCTTGAAACCAAAACCTTTTATTTTCTGATGGCATCCTTTAATTACCAAATTATAACAATGAAAATTATTTTAAATTTAAAAAGTCTAATAAAATTTTATTTCAGTTTCATTAATTTACTAACTGGAAAAAACTTGCGCACTCAATAATTATTTTCTTGCCATTATTTTATTTTATATTTCGATTTCTTTTTTTGCTTTGAGCTAATGCTGAACCCATTGAGCATTTTTTTAGTAGCCCTAGATAATAATAAAATGTTTATTTTAAGATTGGTTGTCTATATATACTTTCCTTGATTTTATAGGCATTGAGGGAAGACTTTAATATGCTTTGTCTTAAATATCTGGTGAGATAAATGAAATAAAGATGGGTATGAATATAATGTTACTGGAAAAAGGGCAAGATTAACAAAAAAAAAAGCTTAACAGTATGCGAGTGTTGTTGCAAGGGAGACTTACCACAAGGTCCTTAAGTTAACCAAAGTCCAATCATGATAATCATCAGGCTCTGAATGCAATAACCAGGGCTTAGTGTCACAATAACCAGGAAAACTCCACACCAGCTAGTGGCTAGAACCTAAATAAATATTTACAAGGAGATAAGACATGCTGAAGGGGCTCATCACCTGATCAGAAAGTGTGAGAGACAAGCTATATCCTTATAATTCTAATCTACAATCTAAATTATGCCTTATAAAATGATTACTTATTCAAAGAAAGTAACAATACTTATTTTCTATTTGTTTTACTCTTAATATTTTACAAATATAGATAAAGAATTCTTCCTGAATTGAAATTAGACGAAAAACATGGTGGAAGACGAGTTTCTTTTATTGATGCATAGGTGCAAGCTTTCGGGTAAAAACCCTTCAACAGGCGAGAATAAGTCGCGCTTCATTTCTCGCCTGTTGAAGGGTTTTTACCCGAAAGCTTGCACCTATGCATCAATAAAAGAAACTTGTCTTCCTACACCATGTTTTTCGTCTAACTCTTAATATTGTTGTGTAACCATGGCGCAACCCTGAACGCCGGACACGTGGGCGAGACTAATACACGCCCGCTATCTTAACTAGCAAGGCTCACGATTTAGAAATATTTTTAAAATTTTAATTAAAATTTTTTAAAATTTTAAACTCTCTCTGTGAGTCATCGAACAACAGAGTTCGGCGAGAAATTGCACTTTGACCATGGACCAACTTGCTTGCTCTCTTTACTTTTTTTTTTTTGAGGACTCAAGTTCCATTTTTTTGGGATCAACGGAAAATGAAGACGGCCGACTCGCACCGACCGACCCTACAGAGGACCAACCCGAGTGCCAAGAAGCTACAGACAAGATGCATCCCCGGACCAGCCTCAACCCTGGCACCAATAAAAATTTACATCCCTTTGTACGGCCCAGTGACTTCCAGGCTCCCACACAACACGTGGTGGAGATGAGCGCCGACCCAACCTCTCCGAGCAAAAACGTCTACAACCACATAATGGAGCTGCAGAAATTCAATCCCGAGGAGGGAAACCTGGAAGATTTCGTGGAAGACATAAAAATATGGCTAAGGACATCGAACGTACCAAAAAAGGTATGGTCGAAGACACTGATGAGATACCTACCACAACGAGCCAAGGAATTCATCAAGTGCCACTTCGAACCTACTGAAGACTTGGAAGTTATAACGGAAGCTTTGGAGACCCTCTACCCATAAAACGACAGCCAGGAGAGAAAAAGAGGCGAAGAACTAAGAAGAAAATAAGGCCTCTACTCACGAGAGGAATCTGGAGATACTTGACGGACCTGGTTACAGCCCACGCAACAGCGGGTAGATTCTCCCCGTTCGCCTCCAAGATCGACCTCCTAATGTCACTAGCCCCACGAGACTGCCTTATACTAGCGGCGTCATTAGGAAAGAAAGACGCGGAGGCGCTGGACCCGTCGGTGGACGACTACTTCAAGGCAGCAAGCTTCCTCGACGCAGCTGCAGAGAAGGAAGTAAACGACGTTGAAGACAAGTGGGAAACCGTGGCGACACCAAGGCAGGATCGGAGGGAATACAGACCACGAGAGCAAGGATACGACCCAAGACCTCAACCACGGACTTAAGTAGAGTTACCTCTACAAAGGTGTTATTAATGTCTCTTAAAACAAAGTTAATATCTCCCTTACCTAAGATTGTTGACTTGCAGTCGACATCTCCAATCAAAGCGTCCATCGGGGGGGATATCCTGGTAGTTCACAAACCAATCCTTTTCTTTACAAAAATGAGATGTAGCTGCGCTGTCTATCAGCCATTCTCCCCATTCACTAGTTGGATCACTTGTTCTTTCACTAATGTGGTGAAAGCTTAGAATTTCTGAATGAAATGCAGAAGATTTTCCCCTGTAGTTCTGATCCTTTCTGTAGTGTTGCCCTTGAGAGTTTTTATTTCTAAGAAAACAGTCTTTTATAAGATGGCCAGTTTTCCCACAGAAGGAGCAATTCCTTATATCATAGGTTCTTGCTGTTCTTGGATGCACTGTTGGCTCCAGCATGCTACCACTGCTATACTGTGCTTTTGCAGAAAAATAATTTTTCTTTTTATTTCCTTGGTACATCCTGGGAGTTTTTGTTTGATAAGCATTTGCCACAATATCAAGTCCATCATCTTTTTTCTTTTGTTGAACTCTTCCCGATTCAGTTATTAAGTGGGCTTCAATGTTTTCAACATTAAAGTGTTTTTCTTCTAGTCTGTATAGAACTTGGACAATGCCATCATAATCTTGAGGTAATTTCCTTATCAACTGAAAACACACAAGTACTTCAGGTAGATCAAATCCTGCTTCTTTATCAGTTGTTTTTTCTCTTGGACTCTTTTAATAAATATTCCAATAGTTTCTTCATCAGGAGCAAATTTCATCAATCAAACCAGCCAGTCTGGCTCTTGAATTTGGCTCAAAATTCTGCTTTAAAATATTCCAGGCTTCTTTTCCATCAGCAGCATTAGCAATCAAGGTTTGGTATTTTCTTTCTACTCCTTGGTAAATTGTAGTGAAAGCCCTATCCTTCCTCCATTTGAATTCTCTTATATCTTTGGCTGTTGCCTCAGCTGGAAGATCAGGTTCATCTTCAATGATAAAATCCCAGCTTCCTCTATCAATCAGAAGGACCTTCATATCCACCTTCCATATATTAGAGTTGAAAGCTTTGGAAAAGTGAAATTTGTATCATTCATTTCAAACCTTTAATGCGGCCCCAAAAGTTTAGCCAATTCTTTTTTTCTTAAGTTGCTATAGTATACAGCTAAAAGCTTGCTAGTAGGCCCATAACCTCTGTTGGGTGGAAGGAAGGACAGATGGCACACACACCTCTTTCAAAGATTTTCTTTCTTTTTAATCAACCAAAAACATATGTACCCCTCTGAAGAAATTATATTTATTTTTACAATAAAGTTAAATTAGAGACTTTTAAGAAATTATATAAACATATTTACAAGAGAAAAACTAACCTGAGAGCATTTAGCTTCTCTGCCCAAAAAAAACAAACTATTATTTCTAACTCACAAGACATATGCAAATTCTCTATTATTAATTAATTTTTACACAAGAATTTACATATATATATATTTACAAAAATTTGTTTTATAATTAAATTCTAAAAATACAAATTATTTAAATAATTAAATTTATAAACAACATAGCATTTTATATTTAATGAAATAATGATCAGGTGTAACAATATAACGGAACCGACGAGCGACATCACAATAGATGTTATCAATACAGGAAACGAAACGGTATCACTAGTAGAGAAAACGTGCATCCTAAGAATAGAGAGTGACGTTGTCGAAATTGCACACCTGAATGAGAAGCTGAGCAGCTTGTTTAGTGAAAAGGCACTAAATTTCGACATTAACCCCGACCTGCCGAGTAGCAAAAAAATAAACGTTTTAGAGGTTTTATACAAATACTGAGACATCTTCTCCGAAGACTGGGAAATGGTAGCGAACATAGAACCATATAAAATTAGGGTCAAAGCGGACACAGAGCCAATAAGGCAAAAAGCTTACAGACGCAGCCCAAAAGAACGTGAAATTATCGAAGGCCAGGTAAAAGAAATGTACGAAAAGGGCATCATTAGGAAATCAACATGTGTTAGTAAAAACGTTAAACGGAACGTACCGGTTTTGCGTCGACTATAGAAAAGTCAATAACATAACCGAGTTTTCCTACCCGTTGCCAGATATAAACGATTGCTTGGACCGTTTAGCAGGAATGAAATATTTTTCCCACACCGACTTTGTGAGTGGATATTGGCAGTGTCCGTTGGAAGAAAATAGTAAACCAATCACGGCATTTACGACTGGCAACGAGTTATACAAATTTGAGGTATTACCGTTCGGACTCGCGGGGGCACCAGGCCACTTTGAAAGGATTATGGACACGCTACTGGCCGAATTAAAATGGTCCGAGTGCATAGTTTACTTGGATGATGTCATCATATTCGGGAAAGACCTGCGCGAACACAATGAACGTTTGAGCAAGGTCTTATAGTGTTTCCACGAGGCAGGGCTATCGCTTAAACCATTAAAATGCCGTTTCGCATACCGGAAGTTACCCATCCTCGGCCACGTGGTATCAAGCGACGGCATCTAACCTTCAACAGACAGTCGCGGCCGTTAATGAACTCCCAATACCGAAAAATGTAAAACAAGTACGCTCATTCCTCGGCCTTTGCGGTTATTACCGGAGATTTATCAAAAACTTTGCCAAAATTAGCAAACCGCTGTCGTGTTTAACGGAGAAAAATAAAAAATTTGCAACGGGACCAGCTGAAATAGAGGCGTTCGAGACACTAAAAAGAAAACTCACCAAAGACCCAATACTGGCGCACTTCAACCCAGACGTTAGAATAGAGATACATACGGACGCATCAATAGTAGTATTAGGCACGGTGCTAATGCAACCGGACAACGACGGGTTTTTGCACCAGGTCCACTACTTATCGAGAACGACATCTAAACACGAGAGTAAATATGGTATCTCTGAACTAGAGTGCTTAGCAATAGTCTGGGCACTACAAAAGTTACAACCATACATCTTCGGGAAAGAATTCAAAATCGTAACCGACCACAGCGCATTAACGTGGCTAGCGAACGTACGTGACCCGTGCTCAAGATTTATGAGATGGGGGTTAAAACTCATGGAGCACGACTTTGAAATAGTCCACCACGCAGGGAGGAAGAACGTTGCACCGGACGCACTCTCACGCAACCCGTTCCACAAAAACAATACGAACGTCGAATACAACTTTAACGATTTAACGGCATGCACAGTACGGATTGACAAGAATGGACAAAATGACACGTTTTTCCGCGATATTACCAAAAAATTATCAGACGCTAAAACACGGGACCAAATGTAAAAAAATAAACGGGATCCTTTATAAAAAGAATCATGCAACACAAGGTAACCAATGGTTGGTCCTTAGCACCAAAGCAAAGCATACTCGAAATAATGAAAACAGCGCATGATATACCCGAGGCAGGACACATGGGGTAGCAAAGACGGTCCACAGTATTAAGCACCGCTTTTACTGGGAAGGTCTTGAAGAAGACATGCGAAAATATGTTCGGTCGTGCAAATTATGCCAGGCCTTCAAACCACAGAGGTTCTAACCCACAGCACCGCTAGAACCGTTACCACCGGTAACAGACATTTGGGAACGAGTGGGAATAGACCACCATGGTCCTTTAAAAAAGCAGATCAGCAGAAGGCTACGAACACATTTTAACGATCGTAGACCATTTTAGCAAATAGGCACTCGCAATCCCGGTAAAAGACACAAAGGCGGAAAGCACATGCAACGCACTCTTAGACAATCTGTTCTACGTTTTTGGTACTCCGAAATGCATAATATCCGTTCAAGGTAAATCGTTCGATTCGAGTACTTTTAGAGACTTTACACGATTGTACGGTATTAAACATGTTATGGCTTCCGTGGCACACCCGCAATCAAATGGCTTATGCAAAAACTCAACGGCATCAGAGTTTATCTCGAGGACGGCCATGCTAAATGGCCGAGATTCGTAAAAACGGCGACTTTTGCATATAATTCGTCCATTCAGTCATCGACACGGGTGACACCTCATAAGTTGGTATTTGGCGTAGAACCGAGGACGACCCTAGACGTAAGACTACCAACTGTCGACGAGCCAGTAAAAACATATGACGAATAAGTGACCAACCGCATCTTGGAAAACAAGAGACTAAAAAAAATCGCCGATGAAAATTACAGAGACCGGACAATGATGACAAAATGTCAGCATGACATTGCGAACCATAAACGCATCCAGGGATACAGGATGAGCAGCGTTTGTACTCCATGTTAGGAGCGGCTGCACATGGCGTCTGTTCCTCATGTTAGAGGCTGCCATCTCTTTTGGAGCTAAGTCGGCCTGCCACTGAGTAGTGCTCCCAGTCTTAAAGAAGAGAGTCAAGGGATGTGAAAAAGCTAGTAAAGAAAGTATGTGCCGCTGTGTTAGAAATGGTCAAATGATCACATGGGATAAGTAAGGATCTCTGTTCGACTCTTTTTATCTACCATCATGCATTATAAAGAGCAAGTGGTAATATACAGGGAACATAATCCAACAACAGCCATTAACAAGAGGGAGCATGTCATCACTACTGGCAAGATAGGCTTCTGATTGGTCAGTTGTTCATAAAAATTGATTACAATACACAAGAATATTTCCAAAGAAATAAACAAACTGAATAAAAAAAAAAAATTAGTAAAATATGCTTTTAGATTATTCTATCACATGTGAAGGTACCTGAAAATCAAAAGGCCAACTTATTCACACAGGAAGACACTATGATGCAATAGAGAATCTCAGAAAAATGTCTACTTCAACCAATTAAAACAGTCAAAACAAAACAAAAAAATCACTGATTCATATGAAATATCAAAAAGAAACACTAAATGAAAAAACTCTTCATTAAAGGAAAAATAATCCACGCAATTAGCATTTTTTTAAAATCTGGTCACCTGCATACAATATCTTTAAAAAAGGAACAAAAACCTTTCCTGAATACAAAATTGAAGAGTACACTCCCCACTCTATATATATATATACTAAATTGTAGTAGGGTATAGAGCACTTAACTTGTGTGATTCCCAAAAAACCTTAAAAATCAAATAGTGTATAAAGGAAAAATCCAAGTTCTTTAAGAAAATATGCAAAAATAATTTGTTCTGTGTGTTAATTTGATATAATAAATACTTCTTTAGACTATCTATATATATAAAATTGAATGTCTGTCTGTACTCTATAGATTCAAAAACCATACATCCAATCACCGTGAAATTTTGGGATATTATTAGGTATATCACCGGGAAGGTTTTTGAAAAATAATTTCCTGAATATCTTGAATATCCTTAGAGTTATTTGCAGATTTGTAGATTTAACTTGCAAGCAGCGCCCCCATTGTGACGATGTTAACAAGTTTTCTTATCACTAAGTTTGTTATCTTAAATATTATTTATCAAAAGTAAGATTATCTCAGGATGACAAGGCAATGTGACACGGGAAAAAATGTTCACTAGATAAAACTATGATTTTCTAATGTAGAAAATTAGGAAAGACAAAATTCAGGATGACACGGCACACAGGGACCGGGAAAAAATGTTCACTTTATCGAGAGATTCAAATTTACGAGTTTCAAATTATCAAAATATATCTTTTTTTTTTTTTAAATAAGTTTTTAGAGAATTGTTTTAACAAATGTTCGCTAGACAAACCTTTACTCGGGTAAAACCCCGGGCGAAGCCGAGTACGTTTTATAAGCTTATAAAGAATTGTTTTAACAAATGTTCGTTAGACAAACATTCACTCGGGTAAAACCCGGGCGAAGCCGGGCACATCCGCTAGTCAATTATAAAAATAAGATGGATATGGATTTACACAATTTAGATCATTTCATTAGAGTTATGTAATAAAAGTATAATAAAAACCATATACAGTAAAACCCCTCTATAGTGAACCCCAATGGGACAGAGCTTTTGGTTCACTATAGCCACGGTTTGGCTATTTTTTTTTACTTTTCAAAAATTTTAGGCCATATAATTAAAAAACAGCCATACACACAAGAAGAGGCTGCCTCTTAATAGTGGTCACTTTATTTTAATTCCCTTAATTGACCAATTTCCTTATATTAATACTAAATAATAATAGAAATCATTAGATGATAGGTTCTTCTTATCATTAACATACATGTACCTCTATGTCTAAGTTAAAAATCAAGACAAATCCTAGGCAAAGTTTTATTAAATATATATTCAAAGATATGAAATGATTTTAGAACATCATTATCACATTATATAATACAATTTTTACTTGAAAAAATGGCTCTAATACTTTGTTGTTTCAAAGCATTCTTCCAAGCATTGCACCATTCAAATAAAGTTTGTGTTTTTCTTCCATTTCATGTTTCCCCATATTCTTCTAGATCTAGATTTCGTTTTTTTTTTTTTAACCTGTCATGCAAAACATGGCTGACTTTAAAATCACCATAGTTAATGGCATAAAAATAATTTTTGTTTCATCATGGGACCGTTTATTTGGGCTTTTTTTTTTTAGCCTTAAAACGTACGATCGCGGCAAAAGTTGAGGTTGATTTCTCTTTGTAACAATTTTTAATAACTTTATATTTTATCTTTTATAATAGAAAAGTTATATTCTCTTATTTTAATATGTTCTTAACATTTTGCCTATGTTGTTTCACTTTGAAAAGTTCTGAAAATGGCCTTTTTTTTATTTAAGAAATAACGCTTTTGTTTTTAAAATGCCTTTGTTTTCTTCATTTTGGAAGCCATTTGCATTTTTTTGTATTTCAAATTTAATGGATGCAAAGATATTCTATTTAAAAAAAGTATAATGTGTAAAAATGCATACAACATACAGCAAAAATAAAGTGCAAAAATCAAACAAACAATGCCGCTAAATTTATTGTTTTGAAATCGCGATCCGTGAGTTGAAACATGCTCAAAATTTTGTTATTTATTTTTTTTTTTTTAATTACAATTCTAAATTCGTTATAAGCATAGTATTTTTAATAGATTTTATCATTTTGGGACCCGAAATAGATTCGTTATAGGGGTAGTTCGTTATTCTAAAAATCGCAAAGTTCGTTATAACGATGGTATTTTCAATGGAATGGAATTGGGAATCGGCGTGGGTTCGTTATAAGGGAAGGTTCGTTATATCCAGGGTTCATATTAGCGGGGTTTTACTGTAAATGAATGGTTCAAATAACCCACAGTTTGGATCTGGAAGATGTCTCTTAAAATAATAAGCCGAAATGACATAATTAATCATTTCAATAATTTCACCATGTGGCAAGAGTTGTTTGAAGAACAGATATTAAAAATATATAATTAAATATTTTCAACAGGAGGTATTAGCACATTATCTGTGTACATCAAATTATACCATTTCAGCACAATTTTTTTTCTTTTATAAATAAAAAAATCTTCCCCTTTTATCTGACCTGTGATAAAAATATATATATTGTCATTTCTTGGTTTATTTTATTAAAATAATAAAATAGGATTCACAAAGTTGAAATAAGTGCTGCTTTTGTGTGTGTATTAGCAATAAAGTCAAATGAAGAAAACTTATAATTTGATAAAAGTTTATTTTGATATATATTCAGATACATTTAAGGCAGGTTTAAGAATTTTGTAATAAGTTGTAGTGATGATTATATATATATAAATATATATTTTTATATATGTATGTGTACGTATAGTACTTGTTAGAAACTTTAGCAAAAAAAATTAGTAAAAAAAGGTGACTTACAAAAAAGGAAAAAGTAGAAATATTATAGTCTACAATAAAGGAGGAATGACAATCTCTTATTTAAGCCTTTGTACAATATTCTACAAAATGAATACAATTAGAGTATTGTAAATTTTCCTTGGAGTCTTCAATAAAGTAATAAAATCCCTGACATGACCTTGTGGTGACATTGCAGCTGAATACACCCTTACTTATTGACGTCATATAAATCGACATCTTTTTAAAAGTGTAAAGTCGTTCATCTCGTCAAAAGTCAAGTGTCTTTTTAAATAACTTGCCATTGTAACAACAGTCTTTGATTTCCAGACTTAAGTCTGGTCATCTACGGACAATGACTTTCCAGAATGGTTGCAGGGTTTTCCCACTATGTACTAAGTGCAATTCTCAGCCTGCAACCCCAAGACATATTATTGACTGTATTTACTCAACCATTGATGAGCTCTACTCTTCCCCGGCAGACACCATCAAAAGTCTCAAGCTTTACAAGCTTGATACCTTAGTATGATTGAGTGGAGATAAAAAAGAAGAATAAGAAGTTTGCCATTGCTGGGTTTTCTCATGTATGAAAGTTTTTAGGTTCTATTATGAAATACAGTAGAACCACCCTGTAGAGGACCCCTAAGTGCAGAGCCAAAGTGCCCTTTATAGAGGTGTCCTCTTACCGGAGAGTTACTAAATTGTAAAAATGGAAATTTTACAATTGAAAACTGTCCATTGTAGAGAGGTGTCATCTAAATGGAGTTTTACTGTAATGGGTGCTTGTCCTAAAGTCACATTGAGGGCAGGAGTTAGGTTTTTTTGCTGTGTTTAATTTGATGTCTTTTTAAAAGACTTGTACTTGTAGTCCTATAGTCACAGTGAGGGCAAGAGTGAGGTCTTTCTACTATATGAGTGTTTGAATGTTGTTTTAGATTAGTAGGTCTATTTGTTTTATAATCACAGTAAGAACATGTGTATGGTTTTTCCCCTGTATGTTTTAATTGGTGTTTTTTTAAATCAGAAGTTCTGCTTGTTTTATAGTCACAGTGAGAACAGGAGTAAGGTTTTTCACCTGTATGTATATATAGGTGTAGTTTTAAGCCTCCTGCTGTTGTTGTTCTATAGTCACAATGAGGGCAGGGGAAGGGTTTTTCTCCTGTATGTTTTAATTGGTGTATTTTTAAGTTTCCTGCCAGTATTGTTCTATAGTCACAATGAGGGCAGGAGTAAGGTTTTTCTCCTGTATGTATTGATTGGTGTCTTTTTAAGCTTCCTGCAGTTGTTGTTCTATAGTCACAATGAGGGCAGGGGAAGGGTTTTTCTCCTGTATGTATTGATTGGTGTATTTTTAAGTCTCTTGCAGTTGTTGTTCTATAGTTACAATGAGGGCAGGGGAAGGCTTTTTCTCCTGTATGTATTGATTGGTGTAGTTTTAAGCTTCCTGCAGTTGTTGTTCTATAGTCACAATGAGGGCAGGGGAAGGGTTTTTCTCCTGTATGTATTGATTGGTGTCTTTTTAAATTTCCTGCAGTTGTTGTTCTATAGTTACAATGAGGGCAGGGGAAGGCTTTTTCTCCTGTATGTTTTGATTGGTGTAGTTTTAAGCTTCCTGCAGTTGTTGTTCTATAGTCACAATGAGGGCAGGAGTAAGGTTTTTCTCCTGTATGTATTGATTGGTGTCTTTTTAAGCTTCCTGCAGTTGTTGTTCTATAGTCACAATGAGGGCAGGGGAAGGGTTTTTCTCCTGTATGTATTGATTGGTGTCTTTTTAAATTTCCTGCAGTTGTTGTTCTATAGTCACAATGAGGGCAGGAGTAAGGTTTTTCTCCTGTATGCATTGATTGGTGTATTTTTAAGTTTCCTGCCAGTATTGTTCTATAGTCACAATGAGGGCAGGAGTAAGGTTTTTCACCTGTATGTATTGATTGGTGTAGTTTTAAGCTTCCTGCAGTTGTTGTTCTATAGTCACAATGAGGGCAGGGGAAGGGTTTTTCTCCTGTATGTATTGATTGGTGTCTTTTTAAATTTCCTGCAGTTGTTGTTCTATAGTCACAATGAGGGCAGGAGTAAGGTTTTTCTCCTGTATGTATTGATTGGTGTATTTTTAAGCTTCCTGCAGTTGTTGTTCTATAGTCACAATGAGGGCAGGGGAAGGGTTTTTCTCCTGTATGTATTGATTGGTGCATTTTTAAACTATGTGACCATTTTGTCCTAAAGTCACAATGAGGGCAGGAATAAGGTTTTTCTTCTGTATGTATAGATTCGTGCATTTTTAAATGCAAGTTGCTGCTTGTTCTATATACAGAGTGAGAACTATAGTTGGAAATTTTTTCTTGTATATATAAATTAATGCTTTTTATTTAATAATCTTGGCTTGTTCTATAGTCACAGTAAGAGCGACTCTAAGGTTTTTCTCCTGGTTGAGTGCAGCTTTGTGCTTTTTAAATGACAATAATTGTTAGCTACAGTAAGGTGCTATTTCTGTAGATCTGCAGTGATTCATTTTGTGACATTGCACTTATTAATTTATAGTTATTTTGAGAATACAAATATATTTTATCCTTTTCTAGATTAGAGTGATATTGAAACTTTTTAAAGGGGAAAATAAATCTTTGAAATAGATGAGAAAAAAATATATTTCTTTTTTTTTAAATATGCTGTATAAATTGTTAAGGGTGTTATAAAGACAAAAATATCTTCTCAATAGCTTTTATCATATTGCATGTGGATACAACTTGAAATAGTCCAGCTGCAGCTGTGATGCACAGTTGGAGACTGAAGAAGCACTACTGTTTCTTTAAATGCAGTTGGTTGTTTCTGGATTGAAGAATCAGGATCATCTGGATTAAACACATCATGATTCATTACCAAACAAAATAAAATGTAGAAAAGAGTAAATTAATAAAAAATATTGGGAAAAACTAATTTTAAAAATACAAACTTTACTTCTATTACTGTATTTTTAAAAATTATAGATTATAATTGGGCCAAGAATCTGAGGATCTCCCACCGAAAGCTATGATCCCTTGGGGATTTGAATTAATGAGATTAACTGTAAATAGATCTATTTTTTACGATGTATCAAGGCAGACACTCAAGGATTAAAAGTATTGTAGTATATTTACCTCAGGCGTTTTATTTATAAAAACACTGAACGTATGCATTGGACAAAACTTTGTAATTGTCTTCTTGATAAAAATTCAGCAAAGAGACATTTGCTTCGCTAGTCATTTTGTGGGGTTACCCCGTGAGGTTTGGCCAGATCTGACCTATGACGTCAAAATGACGTCGCGATGTAAACAAAGGTTACGACTGGGTCATTGTTTTTTTTTTAAACACGATTTAATTATTGATATTCTAAATACCTGCGATTAATTAATAGTTTCAATATATATATATATTTTCTAAATGGCCTGCTAATTTTAAATAGATTTTTTTTTTGAAAATATTTAGCGCAATTGTAAACACGTGTATGTTGTGAATGCACCTTGAGAGCAATGGTGTCCGATATTTAAAATTATTATAAAATTAATTATTAATTAATATAAAAATTTCGTTGTTAATTTAGGTTAGTTTAAGTTCGGTTTAGGTTAGGTTAAGATTCGTTCAGGTTAGGTTAGGTTCGCTTAGGTTAGGTTAGGTTAGGTTCGCTTAGGTTAGGTTAGTTTAAGTTAGCTTTAGGTTAGGTTAGGTTAGGTTAGGTTAATGTAATTTATTAATAGTTTTATTATTATAAATATGTAATATTAATAATTTTATTATTATTTTTTTTTGTATATTCCTATTTATAAATATAACCTTTGGCACCATTGGAACGTATTACGCCAGTATTTCTTTGTTTACGTTGGCGCTAAAAAAATAATTAAAAAATTGCTAATAGAAAATTATTAAAATAAAAAAATCCTTTATAAATATATTGACACTATAAATTAGTCGCAGGTATTTAGAAAAATAATAATTAAATCGAATTAAAAAAAAAAAAATGACCCAGTCGTAACCTTTGTTTACGTCGCGACGTCATAGGTCAGATCTGGCCAAACCTCACGGGGTCTCCCCATTTTGTGTAATCTACGTACCTTTATTCTTTTCGCCAAATGTGATATTTTAGATTTAAAAATTTTGAGACTATTAAATATTATTTATTTGTAACAAGTACTTAGTTTTAAAATTTAGTTATGAAGTAATAAAATATTGAAAACAAGATGATGATAAGTTGATATTTTCTGACAGATAATTTTATAATCATAGAAGGATCAAATATAGGTTTTTAACTTTTAATTAGACAATTTTAATTTATATTTAGACAGTTTTCATTTTAATTTAGACACATGGCCTTTTTATAGAAAAGTCAATGTCTAAATTAAAATGAAAAATGTCTAAATTGAAATGAAAAATGTCTAAATTGAAATGAAAAATGCCTAAATTAAAATTGAAAATGTCTAAATAAAAATGAAAGTGTCTAAATTAAAATGAAAAATGTCTAAATATAAATTCGAAATTGTCTAATTAAAGGTTAAAAACCTATATATAAAAATTATTATTTAACATATATATAACAATTCATATTCATACATTTTATGCAATTTTTCTCACATTGTATATATTAAAAATGGAAATATGTTTGAATGCTGAAATTGAATGCCGCCTTTGCCGGTCCCAAGCCCTGATGAAGAAGAAAGAGGGGGTGCAATAACAAGCTCACTAAAAAACCAGGGCTCAGCTGGCCCGGCTGATACTACCCTGTAAGGGCTCCTAATCCAGGGATACAGGATGAGCAGCGTTTGTACTCCATGTTAGGAGCAGCTGTACATGGTGTCTGTTCTTCATGTCAGAGGTGGCCATTTCTTTTGTAGCTAAGTCGGCCTGCCACTGAGTAGTGCTCCCAGTCTTAATGACAAAGGCAGATGCATTCTACTTCACCCAGTCATGATGGTTGTCAAACAGGCACCATCAAGAGTCACAACTTGATACCCTAATATGATTGGATAGAGATAAGAAAGAAGAAGACACCAGATGAAATGTAACACATTAATGTTGAGTAAAATTATCAGGCATCCAGAGAAAAGAGGGGCCTGATTTTTTACTCAATAGTGATACATGGGATTATTTTATTGAATTGTGAACACATTTATGTGATGAATGAAAATTTAAGTTATTTATAAAGAGAAAACATCCTTTATGAATTTCTTTTATAATTATATATTTCAAAATTATAAATGGTGGCGTGAAAGATCATGTGAAGATGAGAAGATAGTTACTGTAAAGATTGTAATCTAAATTCCAACATGGTCACTTCTAATTTAAGGATATTAAAGATGAACAGGATTTTTATTGAAACAAATTAAAAATCATTGATGTATTCCCCATTTGTACAATAAAGATTTATCTTCAAAATGTGGAAGAAATTTAAGAATTCCTTAACCATTGCAAATATATATATATATATAAAAATCAATGTTTGTATGTTTGTTTGTTTGTATGTATGTCCTGTATACAAATTCGCAGTAGTTCACTAATTCAAACCAAAATTTCCATACATAGGAAAAAAAATATGGGAAGATGATAGGATATTTTAAAAAATATATAAATCATTTATTAAAACTATGTATTCAAATTATTCTACTTAGCTCACGAACAGCGCCCTCTATCAAAGATTAGATTAAATTATGCTGATGCAAACAAATAGATAATGCTAATAACAAACAATTATTTAAAAAATCTTATTTAAATATATATAACTCGGTAGATATGCACAAGGTCACCCATCTAGTATATAATAAATGCAAATATAAAATATGCACATATATAAGGGGCCTGATAATAGTGTTATTAATATTCATATGTATTAATGATATATTTTAATTTCCCATATACAAAGAGAGATGTTTAAATTTTCTCATTTTATTAAGGAGCAAAAAAAAAATGTTCAAGATGGGATTTATAAATGTATTTATACAAAGCTTTCATGAAACATATATTTGAACCTTTGGTTTACCAATTTTAATCATTAAATTTTGCACATCAAGGTATATTAAATATGTTGTTTTAACACAAAATTCTGATTTGTTAAATTGATTTGTTCATTATTTGCAACATGGCCCAATACATTTATTATTTGGTATCGTAATTTTAGGTTTTTTCACAAAAGGCCACCTCTCCCATCAAAATAAAAGCCTAGACTGAGAGGCATTAATAGTCCATCTCATCAGAATCTGTTGGTGTAAAATCCAGGTCAGCAACTTTGGCAAATTCAGAGTGCCGACCTGAATACCCTGGTTTGGGCGATCTTTCAAAGGCAAGGCTTTCATTTCATTAAATCCACAAGGGTTTCATGAATGGCAAAGCTTTCATTTCATTAAATCCACAAGGGTTTCATGAATTCCTCAGAATATAACAAAAAGGTATCTCTTACTGGCTAAATATATTAATGAAAATTTTTACCAGAAGGAGATATTGATATATAAAAAGAAAAAGCCACCTCCCAAGCCAAAAGGATCCGTATAGATTTGTCTACTTCCCACTTTGTCAACTCTACAAGCTATAAAGCATTTTCACACCAGCTCTATAATACCCCCCCGAAAAAGATTGCTCTGAATTTAGACAAAATTTCACAGAGAAACACAAATCACTTTCCAGTGGATCACATCCCACTTAGAAATGATGGGAAACAAGCTGCAATGCCTAACTTAGACGTTGATTTCAACTCCTTCAAATGCCTACAGGAAAAAATACAGGAGTCAACATTCCATCATTGGTACCTAAGCCCGGAGCTATTCTGGAAAGTGGGATGAACAGACAAGCAGCAACCTGTATTTCCAGGCTCAAAACTGACAGCCACACAAGACCACTCCTTTTCCAGGATGGTGTTAAGATTTTCCCATAATGCACTATCTACAGGACCAAAGAGGTCTCACCAGACCACCTCTTGGAATGTATGGGAGCCTCAAGACTTGTATTTCAACCCTAACAAGATTATAAATTCAATCCATGAATTCACTCTCCATAACCTTGTATAATGATTCAATGAGATTTAAAAAAACTATGAATATATATATATTATTTGCTTATCCCTAGTACACGTGGTAAAGGCCATGATAATTATGGTGGGTAGAAGTTGGCGGCTGCTTTTACTGTAAGTACACCACATGTCTACACATGTAGTACCGGGCCATGGTGAGTAGTGACAGCTTGTACTGTACGTAAACCACATGTCTACACATGTAGTACCAGGCCATGGTGAGTAGTGACAGCTTCTACTGTAAGTACACCACATGTCTACACATGTAGTACCAGGCCATGGTGGGTAGTGACAGCTTGTACTGTACGTAAACCGCATGTCTACACATATAGTACCAGGCCAAGGTGTGTAGTGACAGCTTGTTCTGTAAATACACCACATGTCTACACTCGGCCGTGCGGCCACGCGTCGCGCGAGCTCCTGAGTTTTTTGCCTCTGGCGGGTGAAAAGTGTCGCGGATGGCGACAAATATGGTATGGGCTGAAAGCCCGTCAAAAGCCGAAGAGAAGCCTGTAAGGCTCGGCTCTAAAGCACAGCCCAGTGCGGAAATAACAGCAAAAAACGTTTTGCAGATCAATTCCTCGAAGAATTCAAGAGAGAATCAAAACTATGCAAATCCGCCCGCCGGCAGCCAGGATGCAAATTCTGCCGCGCCGGTCGACCTTGCGGCTATTCCAACTTCTAACGCCGCTGCTCAAGTCCGGAGAAACTGGGCTGACACCACAGAAGAGGTGAATCCTGGAGCTGAGGAAGGATTTACCCTCGTCCAGGGTAGGAAGAGGCGCCGTGGCTCGGCAAATTCGCCTACGGCAGCTGCACCATCCTCCAATGCTGGAGGTTCCAGGACCATTCGCCGACCTCAACCATTGGCGGGTTCGGTGCCGCGGGCCCAAGAACAATGTCGCGGAAGCCAGGGCGCGGCAGGCGTCCTCCTCCGAGGAACACTGTGTGTACATTGAACACAGCCCCGAACTGGAGCCCTTCCACTACCTCAAGGCATTGGATAGGATGCTCGGAGGAACTGCCGGAGTCATCCAGATCACCAAGGTGAACGGCCACCAGCTCCTGGGATTGACCAACAGAGGCCTAGCCGAGCGCCTCATAAGTGAGGGCCTCGAGGTTGAGGGAACACTCCTCAGGGCATTCCCTTTCCGCAAAAGAGCGGAAAGGATTACAGTGGGTAACCTCCCCTTCTTTGTAGGAGACTCCGCTGTCATCAACGCCCTCTCTCCATATGGGCGGGTTACGTCCATCGCCCCTAAGCAGATGAAGGCGGGCCCCTACGTCTACGTCGATGGCCGGCGGGACGTCTTCATCACCCTACATGAGGGGATCACCATCGAGAGGCTTCCAACCCGCCTCGACATCAACATCAAAGGCGAAGCCTGGCCTGCGTACCTGTCCTCGGGCATCAGGTGTTCCAGGTGCCACGGACAGGGGCATCGGAGGGCCATCTGCCCCCTGCTTGCAGGGCTGGCCAACAACACCAGAATGGCCCCACCAACCACTCCTGCTGGCGTCCCACCACCGACCACCTCTGCACCGCCTCAGCGGTCAGCAGCCCAGCCTCCTGCGCCAGCTCCCTCCAATCCAGCCATGGAGGTTCCCGCTCGGCCGGACTTCGTTGCCCCGCGTAACCCTCTGCCCACCCAGAAGACCCTCGGGCCTGCGGCCCCAACACCGGACGTGGAGATGTCCATAGTGGAGGAGACCTCTGCATCCTCCACGTCATCGGCTAAGAACGCAACGAGAGTCGACCTCGATGCGTTCATCGAGAGGTACCCCAGCGTGTCCTTCGCTGGGACTGACGCCCTTGGTCTTGGGCGGGAGGAGGTCCTGGACCTCCTCTCCTCGAGGACCAGGGCGAAAAAGCGTGGACCCCTTTTGTCACCTCCGCAAAGTGACGCTCTCGCCGGCCTAATCGGTCAAATTCTGGACCTGAAGCCCGGACACACCTCTAATTTATATAAGGTCCTTGTTCAGGTTGGAGCTGAGCTAACGAAAACACCAGCCGCAGCACCTACACCCCCACTGCCTGCGCCTCGGCCTGCTGGGCCGACACCGCCCGTTCCCCACGAGGAACAGATAACAGAAGAGCAAGAGGATGTCATGATTTTTAAAATCTTCAGAAAACTGAAGCACATGACCTGCCTAAAGCCCTTATATGATACAGGGATCGATGTTAATGACCTTAGGGACGCCATTTTATTCACCGAAGACAGAGCGTCCCTCATGACGAGACTTTCACCTGCGCTGAAGGGGGTCCTCGCTGAATTCCACGGCGCGGCCATAGAACTGGCTCGGGGCTACCATCACGATGTTGGCACCGATATGGCCAGACTTAGGCGGCGATGCCTTGATTCCTGACAACTTATAAACGTCAATATTTCTTTTCACCCTCCTGGTTGAGTTGTAACATTGACTGACAGTCAATAAAATTATTTCAATTGTCACATGTCTACACATGTAGTACCAGGCCATGGTGAGTAGTGACAGCTTGTACTGTAAGTACACCACATGTCTACACATGACAATTTGACAATTAAAAACACATTTATTGACGACTCAGTCAATTGTTACACTCCGGAGAGTTAGGCAGTTAAAAATTTACAATTTAAAAAATTCACATCAGGAGGTTCCCCTGCCAAGGGTAGTCTGGACTCCGTCAGGGGAGTAACATCCTCCTGAGCGCGTATAAGCCCTCACGTACAAAGGGATCTGAGTCCCGAGCGCGCTCAATTGCAGCACTGATGATTTCGGTGATAAGGTTTTTCTTCTGGGTGGAGCAGGTCCTGAGGAGAGGCTCCCTGTCCTCGGGGTATATGACCGCATCCGTGATGTCACCCTCTGTGATTCCCAAATCAGACAAGGGCCCCGAGTAGCGTTCATTGCACAATTTATAAATTATATCAGCTGCTTCATCCCAGCGCTTCGACGTCAGATCCTCCTCCACTTGAAACAGTGGAGATGTCGCCAGGGCCGGTGTTGTCATTTTCCCATGGGGAGCGGGCGGTGTTGGCTCGGCAGGCCGAGGCGCAGGCAGTGGGGGTGTTGGAGACACTGCAGTTGGTGTTGTCCTCAGCTCAGCTTTGACTTGCCCGAGGACTTTGTAGAGGTTGCTGGCTGCTCCGGGCCTCAGATCCAATATTTGCCTGATCAGGCTGGCGAGGGCATCGCACTGCGGAGGCGACAGGAGGGGTCCTTTCCTCTGCGCCTTGGTCCTCGAGGAGAGGAGGTCCAGGACCTCCTCCCGCCCAAGACCAAGGGCGTCCGTCTCAGCGAAGGACACGCTGGGGTGCCCCTCGATGAACGCATCGAGGTCGACTCTCGTTGCGTTCTTTGCCGATGACGTGGAGGACGCAAAGGTCTCCTCCACGATGGACATCTCCACGTCCGGTGTTGGGGCCGCAGGTCCGAGGGTCTTCTGGGCGGGCAGAGGGCCAAGCGGGGCAACGAGTAGTGACAGCTTGTACTGTAAGTACACCACATGTCTGCATATGTAGTATCAGGCCATGGTGAGTAGTGACAGCTTGTACTGTAAGTACACCACATGTCTACACATGTAGTTCCAGGCCATGGTGAGTAGTGACAGCTTGTACTGTAAGTACACCACATGTCTGCATATGTAGTATCAGGCCATGGTGGGTAGTGACAGCTTGTACTGTAAGTACACCACATGTCTCTACATCTAGTACCAGGCCATGGTGGGTAGTGACAGCTTGTACTGTCAATTGTCACATGTCTACACATGTAGTACCAGGCCATGGTGGGTAGTGACAGCTTGTACCGTAAGTACACCACATGTCTACACATGTAGTACCAGGCCATGGTGGGTAGTGACAGCTTGTACCGTAAGTACACCACATGTCTACACTCGGCCGTGCGGCCACGCGTCGCGCGAGCTCCGTGATTTTTGCCTCTGGCGAGCTGTAATGCATCCTTAAAAATGCCGAATTCGGCATCGCCGTAACCGTAGCCAGCAATAGGAGGGCGACATTCCAAAAAAAAAAAAAGCAAACGGTTACAGAGACGACTGATGAGGAATGACGCTCGTAACTGTATATAGAATAATTGTAAATGAACAAACCCTGTACACCCCCCCACAGTAAATATGATGATCTAGGTTGCTCTTTTTTGAGCGGTGGCACCTAATAAATGTATGGTGTTATGCCTTGTTATAAATAAGAAGATACTCTTACCTTAAGGATTTATATATTAGTTTTATTTATTTAACTATTTACAAGGTAATTATTAAACTTATAACATTAAAATAAAAACATAAAACTTCCAGGGAAAAGTTTCTTTTAAAATATTTTTTATTTAAAAAATACCTCGAGCTTTCGGGCAAGTACGCTCTTCTACGGGAGAAATTACATTATATGATTAATACGCCAATAAAATATGATTTGAAATTAAATAAAGTCCAATTTACTGTTTACATTTGTTTTAAAGCATGATCAACGCGGGCTTCTATTGCGCGTGCTTCACCTGGGGGTTTATGGGCTGGGCTCAGGGAATATAATGTTATAAATTTCCGGAATATCTATTCTTCTGTTAATGCTATTGTGTTTTCTGGATATGATGGATTCTATTACAAGTCTCTGTAGTCTATTGGGGATGTTGGAGTAATGGGTCTTTGGTTCTGATAGGGAGAAGGAATGGCCTGTTTCTCTTATATGTTGGTATACTAAAGATCTACTGTCTTGATTATCGATATTTCGTTTATGTTCTGATACTCTTATATTCAAATGTCTGCCAGTTTCGCCGACATATTTGGTTTTGCATTCGTTGCATTCTATGGAGTATATGGCATTCTTAATATTGGAAGGATAATCAATGGTATTGTTCTTGGTTATGGGGTTTCTTAGTAACGAATTTAAATTAGGTGAGTTTCTGAAAAAGGTTTTGATTCCAAATTTCTTCAGATGACGGGCTATAGAAACAGATACTGGTGAATAGGGAATACTGCTAATGGATTTATAGATTGGGGAATTCTGAATTTCAGAGGGGCTATAGAAATGTCTTAGAATAAACGTTAAAGGATATTGACAAGTCTTTAGATTTCTTATAATATTCTGAGTTTCTTCAGTTTTAAAGGTTTGAAGTGAGCAGTGGCTATGGATACGTTTAGTTAAGGTCTTTACCGTATTGATTTTATGGCTGAGTGGGCAGTAGGAGGAAAAACGGATATAGTCGGGGTTGAAGGATGGCTTATAATAAACAGTTGTTTGGAATTGATTCTGTATGCGAATAATTTTTATATCTAGAAAAGGCAGGCTATTGTTTGTTTCTTTTTCAAATGTGAAGTTTAGGTTAGGATGGTAACTGTTGAGTCTTTCCAGAATGTTCTAGGTTTGATATTCGGGGCATATACAGAATATGTCGTCAATATAACGACGCCATAAAACTATATCTGACGGAAAAAGAGAGGTTATCCAACTGTCTATGCGACGCATGACAATTTCGGCGACTGAGGTGGAGAGAGAGCTCCCCATGGGAGAACCTTTAATCTGTTCGTAAGTTTTGGAATCGTATGTTAGAATATTTGTTTTGAGGCATAGGGCTATAAGTTTAGTTATTTTCCTGACTATGATCTGATTAACCTGATTTTCTCTCAAGAATTCTTCGGTGCTGCTTAGTGTCAGTTGGTGTGGGAGACTTGGGTAAAGGGATTCTACGTCGAATGAGATCATGATCTTGTTTGGTTGGGGTTGGTGCTTGAGTATTTCTTCTATGAAGGTGGTGGTGTTGGAAATGGAGAACGGGGAGTTTTGCTGCTTGATTATGGGTTTGAGAAAGGTTGAGATGAACTTGGAGAGAGGTGCTGTTGGGGAATAGTAGAAAGCCACTATGGGTCTTAAGGGGACATTTGGTTTATGTATTTTAGGGAGGCCATATATGAAAGCATCTGTTTGCATATTAGACAAGAAGTCTTTCAATTCTTCATTCGAAATATTACGTTCTTTATGCATTTTTCTGAGTTCTTTTTTGAAAGAAGAGTATGTACGGGTTTTTTCTTCTTTAGAAATGTGTTTGAAGGTAGTTTGATCTTCAAGGATGCTCAGCATTTTACTATGGTAATCAGTTTTGTCCAGAATCACTGTTTGACCGCCTTTATCTGATTGGGTGATGATTATTTCTTTTTTGTTTCTTAAGTCTTTTATCAATCGGTTCTCATGAGGGTTGCTTGGGGGAAGGGTTACTGGTTCACTTAGAAGATTAGTTACATGATGTCTAATGATATTCTTTTCTTGGTGGTTGAGTTTTGATATTGCTGCTTCGACTCCACTTACTATTCTGATGGGATCTGGTTTTTGCCTATTCCTGAATTTCATACCTTTGGATAAGAAAGCTAATTCTTCTTGGGTTAGGGTAGCTTTAGCCCCTCTGAAATTCAGAATTCCCCAATCTATAAATCCATTAGCAGTATTCCCTATTCACCAGTATCTGTTTCTATAGCCCGTCATCTGAAAAAATTTGGAATCAAAACCTTTTTCAGAAACTCACCTAATTTAAATTCGTTACTAAGAAACCCCATAACCAAGAACAATACCATTGATTATCCTTCCAATATTAAGAATGCCATATACTCCATAGAATGCAACGAATGCAAAACCAAATATGTCGGCGAAACTGGCAGACATTTGAATATAAGAGTATCAGAACATAAACGAAATATCGATAATCAAGACAGTAGATCTTTAGTATACCAACATATAAGAGAAACAGCCCATTCCTTCTCCCTATCAGAACCAAAGACCCATTACTCCAACATCCCCAATAGACTACAGAGACTTGTAATAGAATCCATCATATCCAGAAAACACAATAGCATTAACAGAAGAATAGATATTCCGGAAATTTATAACATTATATTCCCTGAGCCCAGCCCATAAACCCCCAGGTGAAGCACGCGCAATAGAAGCCCGCGTTGATCATGCTTTAAAACAAATGTAAACAGTAAAATGGACTTTATTTAATTTCAAATCATATTTTATTGGCGTATTAATCATATAATGTAATTTCTCCCGTAGAAGGGCGTACTTGCCCGAAAGCTCGAGGTATTTTTTAAATAAAAAATATTTTAAAAGAAACTTTTCCCTGGAAGTTTTATGTTTTTATTTTAATATTAATTCAAGGGATTATTTTATCGAATTGGAAACTTATAACAATCACAGCTATGCCGCCAGCCTAAGGTAAACAAAACAGTTATAATTTGATGATGATCACCTTCCCGATGAATCCGCCGGGTTGTCAGATCGTAACTTATTCTCAACACAATAAAGTTATTTGGAACCGAGGATTACCAGTTTAAATGTAAATGGTAAAATCCTTCTAACCGACAAATATTTAGAAATGGTCTTGCAGAACATTTTCTAGCTTAATCCTTATATGAAAAAAAAAAAAAAAACAGTACAAAAGTGAACTTGGACAGATATCAGGTGGATAAATTAGGAAATCTCCTGATCGTTCAACTAAAAGTTGATGATGGCTTACGCCATCTATCGGAATAAATATTAATCAAAATTCGAAACTATTTTAAAGGCGTAAGATTCTTTTTGAAATAAAACAATTTATACTGCCCTTACTGCAATGGAAAAATTAATGGCGCGCTAGTGCATCATATTATAAATGTTCTAATAAAAGACACAATTTGATATTTGCGGAAGAGCGATTGCTCGAAGCATATTATATATTTATAAATGTATGTAATTCTACTGTCCTCAAAGCTTATGTCCATGGTTCTTCTAAAATACTCATTCCAAGAGTCTACCAACAGTAGCACTATAAAAGGAAGTTCCAAAAATGCAATATAACAGCGGTATGGTAGATTAAACTGGCGAAACCGCTGGGAGGGTTCACCACTGATGAACCAGGCCCTCCCTTTAATTTTTCCATTGCAGTAAGGGCAGTAGAAATTGTTTAATTTCAAAAAGAATCTTACGCCTTTAAAATAGTTTCGAATTTTGATAACAGATTTGCGCGCTAGTGCATCATAAAATATTAATCAATCGTTGATTTTTAATAATTCCAGAATTGGCCAAATACCCATTTGTATCCAGTTCTCACATACTTCTGGCCTTGAAAAAAAAAAACCGTTTCATGATTTTTCAGAATGCCTGATAGATTTGGTCGTTTAGGTACAGCTTGCACCACGCTGATGAAGGCCAACAGCCCGAAACGCGTACTCTGTTAGCTTTTCTTCATTAATCAAGAATGGGTATTTGGCCAATTCTGGAATAATTAAAAATCGATGATGCACGATCAGGAGATGGCTTTTCCTTATCCCTTTCCTCAATACTTAACCAATCGGGCAGAAATATTTTAGCAGTTAGAAAATTTACATACAAGGAAAATTCATATTAACCAAGTACAGGAATAATTTACTTATTTTTTAGTCAATAAATGCTGATAATAATATTCCTGAATCATGTGTTTAAAGGAAAAAAAAAATATATTTCGTGGAATACGCACTCGAGCAGAGCACGAACGAAGCCAAACCTTAAATAGACAAAAATAATATTTTATTTCAATGAAAAATTCACTCTAAAAGCACATGGGCGAAGCCAGGTCCTATACTGTATATATAATGAAAGTTTAAAGGCTACTTTAACCCTTTTCCATTAAAACACATAGTAAAAATTATAAATATAACAGGTAAGTGTATCGATGAAGATGCAGTCTAAAAATACAAAACATATTCAAATAATTCAATAACTAATTTAGGAATAGAAAGCATTTTTAAAAAAAGCACGTTTCTTTTACATATTAAACAAACTGGGATCGAATCCCGTATTGGACACTTAACTATGTGAATAACATATTATTCTTTAATTAAAAAGTCATATATTGGATCAAAATATCATTTATTTTATCAATATTTCAGTTGGCTGAACGTCAACCTTTATCAAGGTGTTATAACATTTTAAAGTGTGTCAACAACAAACTCAGCGCCACATAACGTCAACAGCATTAAGTTTTTAAAAATATTTTGTTATATTCAATGGGAGAAAAATTATTTTGTCCATAATATAAATATACATATAAAAAAATTTTCTCCCCATTGAATATAACAAAATATTTTTAAAAACTTAATGCTGCTGACATTATGTGGTGCTGAGTTTGTTGTTGACACACTTTAAAATGTTATAACACCTTGATAAAGGTTGGCGTTCAGCCAACTGAAATATTGGTAAAATAAATGATTTTTTGATCCAATATATGCCTTTTTAATTAAAGATTTATCTATGGATTGCTCTATTTTCCAAATATATTATTAATTGTTGTAAATATTCTTGCAGATAGTTTATTATTCTATGAAAATATTTTTTTAATTTCGATATTTGTATTTAGATACACTGTATAAAATTTTTTCTCATTGCCTCTCTGCAACGTTAATGATAGGCTTAAATTCATATAGAGTGTGAATATCCCATATATCATATTCGAAAACTCTAAATATCTATTAAAAAAAAAAAGAAGATATGATGTCAATTAACAAGCCATCAGGCGTGAAACGATATCGCTCCGAGATGGACTCTAACCCTAAACATCTCGATTTCAAGTTCGGTCAAATCTCTTGCGCCTTCAACACCGGCGTGAATCAAATAAATACGCCCGCTACCAAGGCTAAATTAAATGAAGATCTACGCAGAAGCCTCATAAAAACTCTTCACTCCGCTCTGACCTGCGCTGAGCTGGCTCTCCAGGATGCCTACACTGGTATCAACCTCGCACAGTCTCGCCCCAAGCCAATGGCAGAGACACCATCCAGACCCTCATATGCTGAAACAGCAAACATGACCAAACCCCCAGCGCCTGTCTCCTCGAAGGTTAAACCAACCTATAACAACCTGGCAAGAGACTTTGAATCCCATGTCGTAATTAAATCCATAAACCCTACTAAGGAATCTCGAGAAATCCTCCGCGAAGTAAAGTAAAAAAACCCTTCTCTCTTTGCCTCAAACGAGGTAGCTGCTTCAGTGAAAGGTAAAGGGAAGCTGGTCACATCCACACTAAAACCAAACATGTCGCCGCTGAGCTAGCATCCAAGCTGAACAATGCAATGCCATCCGAACTGTCTTGTCAGGAATGTCCAACGATCCACCCCAGATACTGTATCTTTGGGGTAGAAGACAGCACCAAAAATGAAGAAATCCTTAAAAGTCTGGAAAACAACCCATCATTCAAGAATCTACCAGGGAAAAGACACTTCAGAATTGCACAACGACCCAAACCCAATCCAAAAGGTTGCACCACAGTATTCGTCGAAGTGGACGATGACACCGCCAAGACTCTGCAACAACGTGGTAAGATCCCCATCGCAAGCTTAATACACCGTTATGAGAAGAGCTATTCTCTGAAGCAGTGTTACAGATGCTGTGGTTTCAACCACCGCGCATCGACCTGCCAAGCCGCCAACCCCATATGCTACAAATGTGGCACAACAGGACACGAGGGACATGAATGCCCAAGCAACACACTGAAATGTCATAACTGCTCCAAAAAGGCAGGAATCTCATCTGAAGCACTAACCCACCAAGCCACATCCCGCGCATGTCCCTTGGTTAAGGCACAAATATCCAAGATTAGAAAATATGATTAAACCCCTCAAAGTTCTACAGGCCAACCTCAGAAAGTCACCAGATGCTGTTCTGGAACTTTCCCAAATGGCAATCAAAACACAAGCAGACGTAATCCTGCTCCAGGAACTCCCCCGAAACTTCAGATGGCCCAATAGCACATTTTTAACGTTTGCTCCACCTGGTAACTACATCCCCTCGGGATTAGTTATTCGCGCCAGCCTTCATCCTGTACAGGTTGATTCCTCCGACCCAAACATCACTGCTGCGATGATCTGGCTAGGCAAACAAGCCCTCTTAGTTTGTTCAGCCTACTGGCACCATGATACAACAGAATATGACTTTCTTCCGACCCTCGAATCCATCATTACCACATGTGCCATACCAAGTGTTTTAGGCATGGACGCCAACGCCCACTCCCCTACCTGGGGTCTCGGTGCAGTCCGTGATGCTCGAGGCGCTAGTCTGGAAGCATCTTCTATGCTCACAAACTTACACTTTCTGGGAGCTCCTGTGCAATACACTTGGAGCAACGGACACCAGTCTTCCTCCATCGATGTAACCTTGGCTTCCAGTTCCCTAGCCGCCCGAGCAACTAGAACATGCCTCCCTGAAATGGCATTCACAGACCATCTACCGATCCTCACTACAATCCAAGATACAATATCCCCAGCGCAAAATACTTCCTGGGCTGAATCGACGTGTGTGGAAAGCGCCTTCACTGCATTCCTTGGCTCCTCTCTGCAACATGCAGCCTCACGTCTCCATGCTGCATCAACACACCAGGACATAGATGATGTGGTGCATATTCTAACCAAAATCCATCAAGAGGCCTGCAACATATCCATGAAAAGAAAAAAGAAAGACAACAGACCATCAAAACCCTGGTGGAATAAAGACTTAGCAAAACTCCGCAATGTAGTAGTTTCTCTAAGGCGCCTTTCGCAGTGCACATCCACGCCCATTAGAAACTTCTTCAAAGGGCTCTACAGAGCATGTCACAACAGGCTGAGAGCCGAGATAAGACGAGCCAAACACCTATCATGGATAAACCTCTGTCAAGAAGTATCCTCAGCCGCTTGGAGCTCTGTCCACAAATATATTTCCAAAGGACGAAGCACCCAAAGAGGACCTCCACTGCTCAAAAAATCTGACGGAACCCCCTACACACCAGAGGAAACCTGTGAAAAAATCTTGCAGCACTTTTGTCTGCCTGACACACCAATATCTCAGCCTCGGCCCTTAATACAGTTTTCTGGCCTCATTGAGCCAGACTTCACCGACGCTGAAGTACTTCGGGCCATCAAATGCTGTGGACTCAAGAAATCTCCAGGCCCTGATCGACTTGGAGCAAAGTGCCTTCAATTAGGAGGTCCTCCCCTACATAAACTACTTGCAGGACTTTTTACCAAGTGTCTAAGATTCGGCCATTTTCCATCACCCTGGAAAATCGGCCTTTTAGTCCTCATACCCAAACCGGACAGCACAGCAGAAAACCCACTGGAAAGAATCCGCCCAATTGCTCTTCTCAACACCCTAGCCAAGGTATTTGAGCGTTGCATTTTGACTCGACTACAATGGCTAGCAGACCGGCACAATTGGTTTTCACCCCTCCAATTTGGATTTGTTCCTTGCCGTTCGGCCGAAAACGCCCTAGCTGCAATAAACCAATTCGTAGACAGGGACATGGAAGAGGGGGAGAAAACACTAGTTATTAGCCTAGACATTAGAAGAGCCTTCGACACCGTACATAGGTATTCTATCATTGAAGCCCTACGAGAGGTTAGCTGCCCTGAGGAATTACTACAACTAATTACCAGCTATTTAATAAATATAAAAATGGCCTATAGCGTATGGGGACACACTGCTCACATTCTGTCACTCCGTGGAGTCCCACAAGGAGCGGCTTTAAGTCCCTTTCTCTTCAATATGATTGCAAGAAAAGCATTTACTTTGCAAAAACCTAGAAAGAGCGAATTAGTGGGCTTCGCAGATGATTTCACACTAATGGTGCAGGTGGCCCCAAAGCTTCCTAAATGTCAAATAAACAAATTTCTTGAAAATTTCTCACAATGGTGCAGAAGGCATGGAATGTTGGTAAATCCCCACAAGACTCAAGCATGCATGTTTTACAGTAACAAACCAAGATGGCCAAACAAGACAGCATCCGACTTCTTGACCAGCCCATTGCAATCAACAAAACAATTAAAATCCTTGGTATTACCTTTGATTCAAAGAGACAATTTATTAAACATCTCAACAACAGTTTACCCAAATACCGATGGATACTCCCAAGGCTCACTAGCACCATAAAAGGGCAATTTGGTTCAACCTTCAGTTCCGGACACAAAATTTACAAGAGAGTCGTTCTCCCAGCGCTACTATATGGCTCTGGTGTCTGGGGAAAACGTGCATATGACACAAATGGGGCTCGCAAGCTACGTAGTCTCCACTACAAATATGCGAAAACAATAATAAGAGGTGGTCCATGCACACCGACAATACCAGCTATCTCATTGACGGGTTGTCCCCCACTCGATATCTCTATAAAGGCTCACATAGAATATTTAAAAACTTTGAAAACGGGCCACTACGAATCACGCCCAAGTCCTTCCTTTTTACCCTATCCCCCATTACGGAAGATAATCCATTTTACCAAATCACTACAACTAAATGTCACCACCATTTACACAGACGGATCCCAATCATCAGAAGGAGTTGGGGCTGGAGTCATCCTACCACCTCCTCTACAAACCATACAACTTAAACTCCACCAGGAGTGCTCAGCGTTCCAAGCTGAACTGCTTGCCATTCTCTACGCAACAAAAATAACCATGAATTTCCCAAATGAACACTTCATCATTGCCTCAGACTGCCAATCAGCTCTATCAGCCATATGTAGGTCTTCGCCCCCAAGAACACAACTGATTGCGGAAATAATCTACAACCTACATTTTTCACCAAATGTGCAACTCTGCTGGATCAAAGGCCACAGCGGTATTCCAGGAAATGAACTGGCGGATCAGGCGGCAAAGGCTGCAGCACATTCTAATCTGCCACTATCCTTTACCACCCTCCCAAAGAGCGTCGCGCGCGGTAAAAAAGAACAGATTGCCCTCAAAATGTGGACAGACCTCTACATCCAAGACTACTCCACCAGAAATCTACGAAGATTTGCTGCTACCCCGAAACTACTCCTCCAAATGCTTCGAAACATCAAGCATGGATCTATCTCCTCAACAATCCTGACCGGACATGGCTACATTCAGGCAGACCTTGCAACAGGTCTCAAAAGAAGACCCAACTTGCCCCCACTGCCAAGATGAAGACCAAACCGTAGACCACCTCCTCTTCACTTGCCCAACCTTCCAATACCAAAGATTCCAGACAGCCACTCTCCTAGGTATCACCAACATATGTCCAGCATCCCTAGAAAATCTCCCAAGAAAGAAATCTGCCTGGCAACACCTCATAAATTGGACTTCCACTGGCATTGTACATAAATCCAAGAAGACTTAGGTCAGAAGGACATCCCGGGTAGTTGGCGACTTCTGTACGCTCCAGGAACCTGGGTTACTTAAATAAATAATGATAGGCTTAGCAAAAATACGGTGTTTCGATTTAAAGATTCCAAGTTGTGTGTTGTATTTCACTTATTTTTGTAGTTACGAGGACATCCCATTTGATATAAACTAATATATATATATTTATTTAAGGAACAACTTGTTCCAATACAAATGTTGTAAAAAACAAGCGAGCGAAAAATTAAACAGAAAAGTCTGAAGCGTAGTAGTGTGACGTCAGCCCGATGATGATGATAAAGTCAGTCTGCGTAACAGTTAATAATTTTAATTTGAAGAACTATGAATGGCATCTTTACTTTAATTTAGTTGTACATTAAATAAATTAATATGCGAAATAAACTCAGAGAAAAAAATGACAAAAACTATAAGACTTAAAACAAAACACTATGAAGGAATGACAATACATCCAGATGGCACAAGAACCTATAGGACATGTAACAACTGTACTGGTGTGGAACTAACACCTACTCACATATTCTCATGTCCAGCAATGGCCGCAGTCTTGCAGAAAATTGACATAGACCCAGAGCAGCAGCTTTACACACCCAAGATGTGGGATGGATATTGCTGCTGCTGTGATGAGAGATGCATGGAGACATCTGAGACTCTTCTTTGGACTCGACAACAACAACAGAAAATTGACATGGACCCAGAACTTTACACACCCAAGATAGAGAACGACTGCTGTGATAGAGATGTATCGAGACATCTGAGGCTCTTCATTGGACACGACAACAACAACAAACAGAAATTTGATATAGACCCAGAGCAGCAGCTTTACACACCCAAGATAGAGAACGAATGCTGTGATAGAGATGTATGGAGATATCTGAGGCTCTTCATTGGACGCAACAACAACAACAGAAAATTGATATAAATCCAGAGCAGCAGCTTTACACACCCAAGATAATGGACATTGCTGCTGCTGTGATGGAGATTTATGGAGACATTTGAGGCTCTTTATTGGACACAACAACAACAACAGAAAATTGACATGGACCCAGAACAGCAGCTTTACACACCCAAGATAGAGAACGACTGCTGTGATAGAGATGTATGGAGATATCTGAGGCTCTTCATTGGACACGACAACAACATTAAATAAATTGCTGTGTCATCCTGAAGTTTGTCTTTTCTAATTTTTCTACGTTACACTAACATAAGCTAGGTTGCTCTTTTTGAGCAGTTACCTAATCAAGTCACTTTAGAACCAGCATATACAAGCTCCCCCTTGTGATGAGGTTTGTACTTGTGTTTTAGAGTTTTTTTTTATCCTTTTATTAGTCTAAATTAGACAAGATCTTGGAGGTCGTGCGCATAAAAGAAGTTCAAGAACTTTTCTTGATTCTCTGTACAGGGATCCTTTGTCCTTTCCAATACAATTTGTGAGTTACGTTATCAAACACATGAAGAGAAGGTTACCACCCGTGCATTGTATACACGTGTCGTACACGCACCTGCTTACTACTCAAGTATGTTTGAAATTTTCAAATGAAAATGGGAGGTACGTACTCTTTTAAAAATATTTATTTAAAAAATTTTCAATTATATAGACCTTTATATATGCAAAGTAGCACAAAACAAATAAGCATAGGGTGTCTCTCCCATCAAATTAAACGTCAAAACTAGACCCCATCTATTGACCGTCGTCGCAAACTAGCGGCCTCGGGTCGGTGACAAAGCCACAACACCAGCTTTGGCAAACTGAGAAGCGTTCACCTAGAGACAATAGTTTCGAGCTAATGGCTCTCGTCAGTCTAGGGCGGACTTTATTCTATGAGATTCACTCGGGAGATCTAATGGAATCTTCACAATCTGTCAAAGAGGTGTTTAGCTGGCAATGTGGCTGGGCCAAATCTATGGCCAAATATAAAGTCCGCCCTAGATTGACGAGAGCCATTAGCCCGAAACTATGGTCTCTAGGTGGACGCTTATCAGTTTCCAAAGCTGGTGTTGTGGCTTTGTCACCGACCCGAGCCGCTATTTTGCGGCGACAGACAATAGATGGCATCTAGTTTTAACTTCTATTTTGACGGGAGAGGTAATCTTTTTTTTATAAAATAATATTTGTTATTATAGCATCCATGAATTCGATTTAAACTTTTGGTGAAACCTGTTGTATTATTTTAATTAATAATGTAAATGATCAACACTCGAAGGAATTGTTGTATCGAAGATAGTTACATTGAAACTCTACCGTATTTTGAGCCAAAAGACGATCCATTGAATAGAATTATGTAAAAAGGGTGTACATGGATATGTGGAATAAATGCAATTTTTTTTATAAATATTTCGAAGGAATGCTTCCTCACAAAAAAAAATGATAAAGAGAAAGCAATCCCTCGAAATATTTAAAAAAAATTCTTTTTTTACATATTTCGACTGTATTTGTTTACAACCAAACGAACCGGAAGTTCTAGTTTGCAAACGACCATACCTAAAAAGGAAGCAGATGTTGAGCAACTGAACTGGTGCCCCAGATGGTGTAAGAGCTACCCTGTGGTCAAACAAGGTGACCAGTTCGTTATTTACTCAGCTGTTTGCTTTTGTCGTTTGGTTGTAAATACCCGCCATTTTGAAATCAACTACAGTTAATATCTTTTGGGTGGGTTGAAATATCAAATCGCATTTTTTTTGAAATTTTTTTTTTCAATATAATATTTTTTAAATACAGTTTTTTTATACGTTATTATATATGAATACTATTTATTTGCATAATTACGAAAATTCAGGGAAAAAAACTTAACGATACTTTTTTTTTATAAGTGAAAATTATTCAACATAATTCTCTCTCTCTCTCTGGCTTATGATTGTAAAACGACATTTGAAAATTATCCCGCATGCGTTTCTTTTGAACGAAAATCGAAATTTATTTTAAAGAGGAATAACGTTTATTTCTAACCTTAGGGATGAAGTATGAAAGGAGATAAATTGTGAAGAGTAATGATAATTCTCCTTAAAATAAATTTCGATTTTTCGTTCAAAAGAAACACATGCGGATCAAATGTCGTTATACAGATCTCTCTCTGTGTCTATCTCTTACGACAAAGATGAAAAAAGGAAGAAATGATCTGATTGGTTTACCAGTAATGCTTCACCTTCTCAATTGGTTATTCATACACACACGAGCCTTTATTAAGATATTTCAGTATTACATAATATTTCCATAGGATTATTCAAATAATAATCTGTATATATTTACCATGTATATATAATCTTTCTCCATTTTACCCCTTTGTATATTTCCCACTTTCATAGGTTTCTCCGTCTTGTAACCCTAAGGTGAATCCTCTGTAAGACCTGTGTGTCCTTAATAAAGGCTTTTGTGTGTGTGTGTGTGTATTACATAATATTCTCTCCTAGAGAGAGAGAGAGAATATCAAAAAGTATTAAAATAAAAAATAAAGTGGAGAATATAATAAAAATTGGTTTCAAAATATATAAATATTAATTTTAATTCTACCCAGAGAATCTGTATAAGACTAAAATGTCTTTATAAAGATTTTTGTTGTTGTGGTATAATAATTTCAATTTACTATTTAAAAGTACGTGTTTAATAAAATGAAAGGTAGCTTCTTCCGACAAAACAGACGATTAAAACTTTGTGCCATCTATTGAGCGTCTCCGCAAACTAACGGACTTAGGTCGGTGACAAAGCTACAACTACAGCTTTGTCAAGAATTCTCACCTAGAAATCATGGCTTCGGAATATGACTCTCTACCAGGTTTGGCTGGTGTTGTGCTACCGACCCGAGTCCGCAAGTTTGTAGAGACGGTCAATAGATGGCGCACAGTTTTTATGCAAATTAGGCAACGGGAGTCCTTTTTTTTTCTAATCGATTAATATATCCTCCCAGGAAAATATAAATCCATCAATAAATGTTAGTTGCATAGAAATTAATAAAAAAAATTAACAATATTTATTGTTTTATTGTATACAAGCAAGCTTTCAAAGATGCTCTTCTAATTACATATGGATATCACACTACATATATATATAGAGCACCGTTATATATAGAGAGAAATAATGGAATTAATGTAATAATTAACCATATAATGATTTTTTCTTTCTTTTCTACGCACATTTTGGATCTTAAACAAAATCAGCCTTGTAACACACAAATAGAATATTAAAAACAAAGTAGACATAGCCTGACCAGGAACACATGTGCTTTACAGAAGGCAGAGCGCCATCTGGTGGAACAGAAATCAACTAAACATTGATTTAACCTTTTCCCTGATATTTGGCCAACCCAATTTCTTGATAAATCAAGAAAAGCCATCCACGAACGCGTTTCGCGCTGTTGGCACAAGTCAGCGTGGAGCAGACTGTACCTATTTATATATTATGCAATATTTTCAGAAAAAAAAAGTTAACTTTTACACAATAAATAAAATAAAATAATTAAACTCTAATATAGTTCCGAAGATCACAAATTTGTTCGTTAGAAGTTGATTCAGTAAAAAAAAAAAAAAATCCCCTGAAGAGAATGACAGGAATTCACAGAAACGTCGGGAGTTAAATTATAGGTTGATGTGGCTGTGGTTTTCTCTGATTCTAAACTCTAATTAAAAAATAAATTATTATTTTTAATTATTTCAGAAGATTATATTCAAATGTGATTAACATCAATAGAAATGTCTATGACCTCTTTCAACATAAATTTTAAAAATTATAGAAAAAGCACACAAATTATTATTATTTTTTACTTTTTTTCACTATGGAATATTATTCATTGAGTAGACGTGACTTGGCATTTTGCCCCATTGGTGACTTCCGCAAGCACGCACGGTTATGTAACTTCTCGTCTGCTACTAATAAACTAAGTAAGGTTGCCAAGCTTTTCCTTTCTTCCATTTTTTTTTTTTTTTTTGTCGGTGGAGGGAGGGGGGGGGGGATATTTGGTCACTGCTCTTTTTCAAATTCATGACGTCATCAAAAAACTGAACGTAAATTATTAATTTACCAAGATATTATTATTGTTTTTAATGTTAAAAATTGTGTGGCGCTCAAATCGTCTGACTATAAATAATAAAAGGGATCTTCAAAATTATTTTGGATCGTCTGGGAATTAATTTCCAACATAAATAAAATTATATTTAATTCTGCTGTCCTAAAAGCTTATGTCCATAGTTCTTCTAAAATACCCATTACAAGAGTCTTGCAACAGTCACCTATAAAAGGAAGTTTCAAAAATGCAATATTACAGCGGTATGGTAGATTAAACTGGCGAAACCGCTGGGAGGGTTCACCACTGATGAGCCAGGCCCTCCCTTTAATTTTTCCATCGCAGTAAGGACAGTAGAAATTGTTTTATTTTAAAAAGAATATTACGCCTCTAAAATAGTTTTGTAATTTGATAACAGATGGCGCGCTAGTGCATCGTAACATAAATAAAATTATTATAAAATAAATAAAGCTTCCAGGGTTAAGTTTCTTTTGCAACTTTTTATTTTCAAAGCTTTCGGACTTGTCAGTCCTTCAACAGGATTATCACGTTAACAACTTAATAATAAATACAATTTTTATATAACAAATAGATTTACATTTTATCTCTGCTGTTTCCCCTCCCCGTTGGCAGGTTTATTTTTTTATCTATCTTTGGCCTTCTCTCCTGCGGGTAGGCCTCCTGTACTGTTCTTGGGTTGTACGGAGGCCTACCCTCAGGAGAGAAGGCCAAAGATAGATAAAAAATAAACCTGCCAAACGGGGAAACAGCAGAGATAAAATGTAAATCTATTTGTTGTATAATGTTTCAATAAAATGTTTATTTAAAAAAAATAAATAATTTTTTATATACACATTATTATATACATATTTTAAATACTTATTATATTATAAACATAAATAAACTTAATGCAAAGCAATAACACGCCATCTATATATAACGCATTAAGACGCGATATATTTTTCATCACAGTAAGGACAGTAGAAGTTTGATTTATTTGTGAAAAGACACATACGTGTCTTAATGTCTTCATTCGTTATAAATAAAATTGAAAACATATTTTGCGAAGAGCTTTGCTCGATGCAATACCTTGAAATAAAATGTATGTACCTCTACAGACCTATAAGCTTATGTCCATAGGTTCACTAAACAACCCCTAAACTGCCTTCCATAGAAAATACAGGATATACAATAGTAGAGCGTTCTAGAGAATTAATTTGGCGAAACCGCTGAGAGGGTTCACTACTGATGAGCCAAAGCCCTCTCGTTCAATAACTAATACCATTACAGTAAGGTCTGTAGAGATAATATTTGATGATATTTAAAAGAAAACGCATTGCCCAGTAAAATTTATTTGATGTAAAATTTTATAAATAAAATTGTATTTTTTTTAATTAGAGTCAACGAAAAATAAATATACAAATTATTTTGTGATGAACGATAAAAATCCATTATTGTCTTGAATAAATATAAACAGAGGAAAATACAAATTCAAAAGATATTTCAAATTTATGAATATAAATGTCTTCTTATATGAAAATTATTAAATAAAAAAAAAAAACAATATTAAATTTATATAAATGGGCGTACCTGGATCTGTAAAGAAAAAAAAAAACAATTTTTTTCTCAAAATATTTCGAGAGATTGCTCCCCTTTATCAATTTATTGCACAGTAAACTTAATTT
This sequence comes from Cordylochernes scorpioides, assembly GCA_030710605.1. Classification (NCBI taxonomy): domain Eukaryota; kingdom Metazoa; phylum Arthropoda; class Arachnida; order Pseudoscorpiones; family Chernetidae; genus Cordylochernes; species Cordylochernes scorpioides. The sequence goes on along the minus strand of CP092877.1, from coordinate 90,358,372 downwards.
ACAAAATCTTGTAGATAACATAAAAATACATTTTTAAAATGTATTATTATCAATATTAGAAATAAAAACAAAAGCCTCCAGGGAAAAGTTTCTTTTAAAAATATTTCTTTTTTTATTAAAAAAATCTCGAGCTTTCAGGGCAAGTACGCCCTTCAAACGGGAGAAAATGCTTTATATGATTAATACTGATATAGGCTTAGCAAAAATACGATGTTTCCTTTTTAAGGATTTCTAGTTGTTTTTGTACTCACGTATGTTGTAGTTATGAGGACATCCCTTTAGATAAAAACAAATATATATTTATTTGAGGAACGAGCTTGTTCCAATACAAATATTGTTAAAACAAGCTAGCGATAAAACATAACAGAAAGGTGAAAGGTAGAAGTTAGGAAGTGACGTCAGCATCGATGATGATAAAAGTCAAAGTTTGCGTAACAATTCCCTCCTTACTTTGTCTTTATTCCCACGATGCTGAGGTTCTCCAGGTGTTTCTTCATCTGGTCTCGGGATAGGTCCTTTGTGAAGATATCCGCCTCCAGGTCCTGAGATGGCTTGTACAGAAGGCAGATGTCTCTGGATTCATAACAGTCTCTTAAGAAGTGGTACTTTCTGTTGATATGTCTACAGCGACTGCTTTGTTTAGGGCTGGAGATCCAGTTGATCAATGACTGACTGTCTGTATAGATCGCAGTTGGTTTTTCCATGAAATTCCATTCTTCCAGCTCTCGTAGCAGGTTTATTATCCACTTGATTTGACAGCAGCTTTCACAAGCAGCTATCATTTCCGCTTCCATTGTGGAGAGGGCGACGAGTGGTTGTTTACTACTTTTCCAGTCTATAGTTGCTTCGCCGAGCTTCAATACATATCCGCCGTAGGATTTTCCATCATGAGTGGTCGACCAGCTGGCATCGGCGTAGGATTTCAGGATTCCAGTCTTTCCTCTTTCAAATTTCACTCCTAGGTCAATTGTTCCTCGTAGGTATCTCAAATCAAAAAGTCGGTGGACGAGTGGGTAACCCCCTCGATTCCCGACAGTCATGAACCGGGATTGAATCCCGCGTTAAAATTTTGTTTAATATGTGAATAACCTTCACATATTATTCATTGTTCAATTATCATGAACTAGGTTGCTCTTGCTGAGCGGTACCTATTTATGTGAATTTGAACCAGGGTAGGTATCTCATCACTCTTTTGATTGCTGTCCAGTGCATCTGTTTTGGTTGTCTGGAGTACTGTGAAAGTTTGCTAGTGATGTAAGCGATGTCGGGTCTGGTGTTAACAGCTAGAAACATTAGCATTCCAAGGGCTTCTTGGTAAGTGTGCTGATCGCAATTGTCATCTTCAATATGATTGTCCAAATTGATTTCTTTGGAACCTGGTGTTGGAACTTCCTTACAAGTTTCCATTCCATATTTCTGCAATATTTGTTGTACATAGTGGCTTTGCTGTAGCGAAATTCCCTCCTTGTCTTGTATGATCTTGATTCCCAAAAACATGCCTTTACATGTTACATCCTTTATTTCCAGGTGATGTCTCAATTTATTGATGAATCTGTTTGAGGTATCTTCAGAATCTGAGACAGTGATAAAGTCATCAACATATATCCCTACATAGAAGTATTTGTCTTCATTCTTCCATTTAAATAGGCAAGGATCAGATTTAAGTTTTTCCAGTCCACAGTCATAAAGTACTTGACTGAATTTCTCATACCACGATCTTCCGGATTGAGGTAGACCGTAAATACTTTTGTTGAGTTTGCAAACTTTGTTTCTGTCTTGGACAAATCCAGCAGGTTGTTCCATGAATATTGTATTTTCAAAGTTTCCATTTAGATAGGCTGCTTTCACATCAAATAGTTTAATGACTGAATCTTTTGTTGCTGCCATTGACAAAACAGTCCTGAGGGTGGCATTTTTAATTACAGGGCTGAAACTTTCGTTGTAATCTCTTCCTGGGATTTGTTTGTATCCCATTGCAACAAGTCTAGCTTTGTAAGTTTTGTTTTTGTTTTCTTGGTCTTTAGATATTTTGAACACCCATTTACTTTTGACAACTTTAGCGTTTACAGGTCTAGGTACCAGTTCCCATACTTGATGCGAGTACATGTTCTGTATTTCCTCAAGCATTGCGTTCTCCCAATGTTTCTTGTCTTCGCATGCGATGGCTTCTTCATAGTCTTTCGGAATGGCTTCATTCGTAGTAGCCAGGACGTAGTCATCGAATCTTTTAGGTATTGTTCGAGTTCTTTGTGGTCTGTCTGATCCACTTGACTCTGTCTGTCTGTTGATCATGGTATCTGGTGCTGGCTCTTCAATATCAACATCTGATAGAACATGATTGTCCAGTTGTTCATCCTCCTGAATGAAGAAATATGTGTCAGCGTCCGTATTATTATCACTTTGTTTTTCTTCCGAGATGACATTATTGTTCTCTCTGAAGTGAATGTCTGCGGTTTCAAGAATAACTCTCGCTGTGATATCAAATACTCGATAAGCTCTTCTGCATCTTGAATAGCCCACAAATATTCCTCTCTTAGATTTAGCTTCTAGTTTGTGTCTTTGATAATTCTCGAGTTTATAGAAGACTTCACAACCAAATCTCATGATGTGAGAGACGGATGGCTTTTTACCTTTCCATTTTTCCATAGGGGTAGTGTCTGGGTCATTGGTTGTGGGAGTTAGATTGTACAGATATGCAGCTGTATTCACAGCTTCTGCCCAGAAGTGTAGGGGTAATTGGGAGTCTGCAAGAAGTGTTCGGCCTTTGTCTAATAGTGTTCTGTTAGCTCTTTCAACTCTCCCATTGCTTCTTGGGGTGTACGGTGTAGTTAGTTCATGTTTAATTCCTTTGGATTCTATGAAGGTTTCAAGGTTTTTATTGATAAATTCTGTTCCGTTATCTGTTCTAAGTCGTTTTAGTTTTGAGTTTAGCTCGTTTTCTCTCTTTACAATAAACTTCTTCAAAACTTCTGCTGCTGAGAGTTTATCTTTGAGAAATTCTACAAATATTCTCCTAGAAAATCCATCTACGATGGTCAAGAAATATTTACTTCCGCCCAAGGAGTTTATTCTCATTGGACCACAGAGATCGACATAAATGGCTTCAAAGGGGTAGCGTTCCTGATTGCTATCTGTGTGAGTCCTTCAACAATGTATCATACAAGTTCTCTTTCTGTTACAGTCTTTCCTAGCTGGGTGATCTCTTGTGCCAGTTTCTGTGCTCGTACAATATACAGTAAAACCCCGCTAATACGAACCCTGATATGACGAACCTTCCCTTATAACGAACCCACGCCGATTCCCAATTCCATTCCATTGAAAATACCATCGTTATAACGAACTTTGCGATTTTTAGAATAACGAACTACCCCTATAACGAACCTATTTTCGGTCCCAAAATGATAAAATCTATTTAAAATACTATGCTTATAACGAACTTAGAATTGTAATTTAAAAAAAAATTAAAACAACCAAATTTTTAAGCATGTTTCAGCTCGTGGATCGCGATTTCAAAACAATAAATTTAGCGGCATTGTTTGTTTTGAATTTTGCACTTTTATTTTTGCTGTATGTTGTATAAATTTTAACACATTATACTTTTTATTAAATAGAATATATTTTCATCCATTAAATTTGAAATATAAAAATACAAATGGCTTCCAAAATGAAGAAAACAAAGGCATTTTAAAAACAAAAGTGTTATTTCTTAAAAAAAAAAAAAGGCCATTTTCAGAACTTTTCAAAGTGAAACAACACAGGCAAAATGTTAAGAACATATTAAAATAAGAGAATATAACTTTTCTATTATAAAAGATAAAATATAAAGCTATTAAAAATTGTTACAAAGAGGAATCAACCTCAACTTTTGCCGCGATCGCGATCGTACGTTTTAGGGCTAAAAAAAAAATCCAAATAAATGGTCCCGTGATCAAACAAAACTATTTTTATGCCATTAACTATGGTGATTTTAAAGTCAGAAATGTTTTGCATGACAAGTTTAAAAAAAAAACAAAATCTAGACCTAGAAGAATATGTGGGAAAATGAAATGGAAGAAAAACACCAACTTTATTTGAATGGTGCAATGCTTGAAAATGCTTTGAAGCAACAAGGTGTTAGAGCCATTTTTCCAAGTAAACAATGTATTATATAATGTGATAATGATGTTTTAAAATCATTTTATATCTTTGAATATATATTTAATAAAACTTTGCCTAGGATTTGTCTTGATTTTTAAATAGACATAGAGGTACATGTATGTTAATGATAAGAAGAACCTATCATCTAATGATTTCTATTATTATTCAGTATTAATGTAAGGAAATTGGTCAATAAAGGGAATTAAAACAAAGTGACCACTATTAAGAGGAAGCCTCTTCCAGTGTGTATGGCTGTCCTTTAATTATAAGGTCTAAAAATTTTGAAAAGTAAAAAAAATGGCCAAACCGTGGCTATAGTGAACCGTGGCTATAGAGAACCAAAAGCTCTGTCCCATTGGGGTTCACTATAGAGGGGTTTTACTGTACATGTTAACATTTTCATTTGGGTTCAATTTTAGTCTGGCTAGATCCAACATTAGGTCTATCCTTTTATTTTCTAGAGATCCTTCAAACCTTTTCTTTATGTCGTACCAAATTCTTTTGGCCCTTTTATCGCCTCGAAAGATGATTGTTAAGTCATCCGAAAGTGACAATATTATTAGGCTGTATGCTTCCCGATTCTTTTTCTTCCAAATATCATATTCTAGTTTATTATTTGTAAAGTCTGGCTCGTCATTAACAATTACGTCCTCGAAGAGATCTTTTGAATCTAGAATTGCTTCCATTTTCATGGACCACGTTGTATAGTTGTTTTCTGTTAACTGTTCGATTTTTGCTAAGTTATATGTATCCATTTTCATTCAACTTTTTCTTTCTAAATTGGCGGTTAGTCCAATTATTTAATTTCTTTATGATTTAAATGGATCAATTGGCGGTTAGTCCAATTCGCGCGCCCAAACCACGCTCTGCTACCAAATTGATATAGGCTTAGCAAAAATACAATGTTTCTTTTTTAAGGATTTCTAGTTGTTTTTGTACTCACGTATGTTGTAGTTACGAGGACATCCCTTTAGATAAAAACAAATATATATTTATTTAAGGAACGACTTGTTCCAATACAAATATTGTTAAACAAGCTAGCGATAAAACATAACAGAAAGGTTGAAGGTAGAAGTTGGAAGTGACGTCAGCATCGATGATGATAAAAGTCAAAGTTTGCGTAACAAATACGCCAATGAAATATGATTTAAAATTAAATAAAGTCCATTTACTGTTTACATTTGTTTTAAAAGCATGATCAACGCGGGCTTCTGTTGCGCGTGCTTCACTTGGAGGTTATGGGCTGGGCTCAGGGAATATAATGTTATAAATTTCCGGAATATCTATTCTTCTGTTGATGCTATTGTGCTTTCTGGATATGTTGGATTCTATTATTAGTCTCTGTAGTCTATTGGGGATGTTGGATAATGGGTCTTTGGTTCTGATAGGGAGAAGGAATGGCCTGTTTCTCTTATATGTTGGTATACTAAAGATCTACTGTCTTGATTATCGATATTTCGTTTATGTTCTGATACTCTTATATTTAAATGTCTGCCAGTTTCGCCGACATATTTGGTTTTGCATTCGTTGCATTCTATGGAGTATATGGCATTCTTAATATTGGAAGGATAATAAATTGTATTGTTCTTTGTTATGGGGTTTCTTAGTAACGAATTTAAATTAGGTGAGTTTCTGAAAAGGGTTTTGATTCCAAATTTTTCAGATGACGGGCTATAGAAACAGATACTGGTGAATAAGGAATACTACTAATAGATTTATAGACTGGGGAATTCCGAATTTCAGAGGGGCTATAGAAATGTCTTAGATTTCTTATAATATTCTGAGTTTCTTCTGTTTTAAAAGTTTGAAGTGAACAATGGCTATGGATACGTTTAGTTAAGGTCTTTACGGTATTGATTTTATGGCTGAGTGGGCAGTAGGAGAAAAACGGATATAGTCGGGGTTGAAGGATGGCTTATAATAAACAGTTGTTTGGAATTGATTCTGTATGCGAATAATTTTTATATCTAGAAAAGGCAGGCTATTGTTTGTTTCTTTTTCAAAGACTAATAATAGAATCCATCATATCCAGAAAGCACAATAGCATTAACAGAAGAATAGATATTCCGGAAATTTATAACTTATATTCCCTGAGCCCAGCCCATAACCTCCAAGTGAAGCACGCGCAACAGAAGCCTGCGTTGATCATGCTTTTAAAACAAATGTAAACAGTAAATGGACTTTATTTAATTTTAAATCATATTTCATTGGCGTATTAATCATATAAAGCATTTTCTCCCGTAGAAGGGCGTACTTGCCCGAAAGCTCGAGATTTTTTTAATAATAAAAAAAAAAATTAAAAGAAACTTTTCCCTGGAGGCTTTATGTTTTTATTTTAATATTAATTCAAGGGATTATAACAAGAATCATGAAATTTCTCTTATTGAATTGTAAATAGTTATAAAACGAAGAGAAATTTTTTTTATTAAAATGCATGGGCTACAAGCTTTCGGGCTTCAGAGTACCCGTCGAAGGGCGTGAAGCCCGAAAGCTTGTAGCCCATGCATTTTAATAAAAAAAAATTTCTCTTCGTTTTATAACTATTTACAATTCAAGGGATTATTTGATCGAATTATTATCAATGATTATTTTTGACCAATGACAAATTTGTTTTCATGTGATCTACAAGAATTTGTACATTAAGTTTACTGTGAAATAAATTGATAAAGAGGGAGCAATCTCTCGAAATATTTTGAGAAAAGAATTGTTTTTATTTTCTTTACAGATCCAGGTACGCCCTTTTATATAATCTTAATTAATGGATCGCCTTTTGACTCAAATTATTAATTTTATTCATAGAAAATTAGATATGGCAGAGAGTCATCTGTTGAATGATATTTCATTGAATTCTCTTTTTTTTTCCGTCGCACAAATATAATGAATATGGAGCAAAAGAAGCGGCAACAAATATATTCATTAAGAAAAAACATCTCCTTATCGTGCAACTGAAATTGCTGATGGCTTTCACCATCTATCGAAATAAATATCAACTATTCGCGTTGATTTTTAATTATTCCAGAATTGGCCAAAATACCCATTCTTGATTAATCAAGAAAAGCTAACCACGTACGCGTTTCGGGCTGTTGGCCCTCGTCAGCTTGGTGCAATATTGTCGTTATTATATCTGGAGACGCTGGTTATGTAAATTTCTCTTTTTTTGCCTCAATGTTTCGGATACGATCACTGCCTCACTTACAAAGCTCGGAAAGCTTGCCGCGTCCTGGATATGTCTGGTCTTATCTAAATAGTTGTGGCAGAGCTCGACTGTATATTCTTGCCAGACTTCTTCTGGTCTCCAACCGAAGCCTATATGCTTCCTTAAAAGTGCCCACAACACACTGATGACACTAATAATTCACCAACACCCGATTGTTACTGACACACTTTTATTAAACTTACACATCCTTATATACAGAATTATATTTACAAATATGTAAATCTTCTGGCTGAATAAGCAAAAAAAGAGAAATTTACATAACCGGCGTCTCCAATATCTAATATCTTATTCTTTCTTATATCTCTTTTTTACTCATAAAAAAAATGTCGTATTTGTGGATGTTGAACTTTTCAAATGGTACCTGCTGAAGATAAGTAGAGCTTACCGATGGATTTGATGAAGTTGGGATTACACTTGAAGCATAGTTTAGGTAATCCAGGTTACTGGAGCGTACAGAAGTTCGCCAACTACCCTGAAACATAGTAGAAAATTATTATAAAATAAATGAAGCTTCCAGGGTTAAGTTTTCTTGCACAAATTTTTATTTTCAAGCTTTCGGACTTGTCAGTTCTTCAACAGGATTATCACGTTAACAACTTAATAATAAATACAATTTTATATGCACATTATTATATACATATTTTAAATCTATATTAATAAAATGCAAATTTCATAAGAGGACATCACTAAAAACTTTCGTTACAATGCATCAATTTCAACCAAATTTTCAACATTTATGTAAAACGAGATGGAGCAGGTTTTGCTTAACATCAAAATATTTTTCCCTAACATTAACATGCGTAACTTAGCTGTTATCGATTAAATACAAAAAAAATCAACAGAGTTAATTTTATTTATATATAAATACAAAAAAAAATTCAGCAATTCATTCAACTCAATCTAAAAAAATATTCAAAACAAGCAATTTTAAGATAACACCATATGTAAAACAGTCAGCCAAGAAAACAACAACAATATTACATCTTTCTCACATATTCACACACAATCTTGATTAATAATTAAAACTAATCTTTAACATTGTTTATTATACTTCATTATATATAATATTCGTTAGGCAAACTTTCACTCGGATAAATGTAAATAAAAAGCCAACAATGAAGAATGAATGTAAGATAAAAATCCAACAATGAAGAGTAAATATAATATAAAAAGCCAACAATGAAGAATGAATGTAAGATGAAAAGCCAACAATGAAGAGTAAATATAATATAAAAAGCCAACAATGAAGAGTGAATGTAAGATAAAAAGCCAACAATGAAGAGTAAATGTAATATAAAAAGCCAACAGAATGAATGTAAGATAAAAAGCCAACAATGAAGAGTGAATGTAATATAAAAAGCCAGCAATGAAGAATGTATGTAAGATAAAAAGCCAACAATGAAGAATGAATGTAAGATAAAAAGCCAACAATGAATAGTAAATATAATAAAAAAAGCCAACAATGAAGAATGAATGTAAGATGAAAAGCCAACAATGAAGAGTAAATATAATATAAAAGCCAACAATGAAGAGTGAATGTAAGATAAAAAGCCAACAATGAAGAGTAAATGTAATATAAAAAGCCAACAATGAAGAATGAATGTAAGATAAAAAGCCAACAATGAATAGTAATATATAATAAAAAAGCCAACAATGAAGAATGAATGTAAGATGAAAAGCCAACAATGAAGAGTAAATATAATATAAAAAGCCAACAATGAAGAGTGAATGTAAGATAAAAAGCCAACAATGAAGAGTGAATGTAAGATAAAAAGCCAACAATGAAGAGTAAATATAATATAAAAAGCCAACAATGAAGAGTGAATGTAAGATAAAAATCCAACAATGAAGAGTAAATGTAATATAAAAAGCCAACAGAGTGAATGTAAGATAAAAAGCCAACAATAAAGAGTGAATGTAATATAAAAAGCCAACAATGAAGAATGAATGTAAGATAAAAAGCCAACAATGAAGAGTGAATGTAAGATAAAAAGCCAACAATGAATAGTAAATGTAATATAAAAAGCCAACAATGAAGAATGAATGTAAGATAAAAAGCCAACAATGAATAGTAAATATAATATAACAAGCCAACAAATCAGAATGAATGTAAGATGAAAAGCCAACAATGAAGAGTAAATATAATATAAAAAGCCAACAATGAAGAGTGAATGTAAGATAAAAAGCCAACAATGAAGAGTAAATGTAATATAAAAAGCCAACAGAATGAATGTAAGATAAAAAGCCAACAATGAAGAGTGAATGTAATATAAAAAGCCAACAATGAAGAATGAATGTAAGATAAAAAGCCAACAATGAAGAGTGAATCTATCTATCTCTATATATAAAAGTCAATTCCTGTCTGTCTGTCTGTTTCGCGATAAACTCAAAAACTACTGAACCAATTGGTTCCAAATTTTGCATGTCGCTTTTTATAAACCTGAGGAAAATTTTTGGCTACATTTTGCTTATTATTTTTGGCTATTTCTTTTTTTAATTTGAAGAACTATTTTTTTACGCAGAGTAATCCGGAATGGAATGAATACCCAAATAAGGCCATTTTGTATACGCATCGGTGGCTCAGTGGTAGAATGCTCGCCTGCCACGCGGGCGGCCCGGGTTCGATTCCCGGTCGATGCATTTTTTTTAACAATTTTTAAAACTCATTTATATTATATCTTCTATATATATAAAAATGAATGTTTGTATCTTTGTTTGTTGGTTTGTATGTCCGGTATACAAATTCGCAGTAGTTCACTAATTCAAACCAAAATTTCCATACATAGGTAAAAAAATACGAGGAAAACGATAGGCTATTTTAAATTATATATAAATTAAATATTAAAACTATATATTCAAATTATTCTACTTAGCTCACGAACAGCGCCCTCTATCAAGGTTATAAATACGTTTAAAATCGAAATCTTCTCAAAATTTTATTAATAATAGTTCGCTTAATAATTAGAATACTTGATCTAAATCGAAATATTTATAGACGCTCGCTCGAATTGAAGATTTATATCGTAACTAATCTGACTGTAAAGTTTGGAGCGGGACGTTTCACAAGAGTGACATCCACGGCGCCAATATTATAATTGTAACGAATAGTGTTTGAGAATAAAACATTTAATCGGGTAAACCCGGGCGTTGCCCGGGTCATTCGTCTAGTATATATATAAAATTGAATGTCTGTCTGTCTGTTTGTCTGCACTCTATAGATTCAAAAACCATACATCCAATCGCCGTGAAATTTTGGGATATTATTAGGTATATCACCGGGAAGGTTTTTGAAAAATAATTTCCTGAATATCTTGAATATCCTTAGAGTTATTTGCAGATTTGTAGATTTAACTCGCAAGCAGCACCCCATTGTGACGATGATAACAATATATCGAGAGATTCAAATTTACGAGTTTCAAATTATCAAAATATATCTTTTTTTTTTTAAATAAGTTTTTAGAGAATTGTTTTAACAAATGTTCGCTAGACAAACCTTTACTCGGGTAAAACCCCGGGCGAAGCCGAGTACGTTTTATAAGTTTATAGAGAATTGTTTTAACAAATGTTCGTTAGACAAACATTCACTCGGGTAAAACCCGGGCGAAGCCGGGCACATCCGCTAGTACTTATTATATATTGAGAGAAAAATATATTACATTATTTCTGTTTGAAAAACAAAATTTTTTGAAATAGAAAATAATAGTGGAAAATTAGTTGTAAGACAATAACGCGTCATCAATAGATAAGATTTTTTTTTAATTATCCCTAGTACACGTGGTTACAGGCCATGATGATCATGGTGGGTAGAAGTTGGCGACTGCTTTTACTGTAAGTGCACCACATATCTACACATGTGAAAAGCCAATAGCATTGTTGTTGTTGTTGCCATGTCCAACGAAGAGCTTTAAATGTCTCCATGCATCTCTATCACAGCAGTCGTTCTCTATCTTGGGTGTGTAAAGCTGCTGTTCTGGGTCCATGTCAATTTTCTGTTGTTGTTGTCGTGTCCAATTAAGAGCCTCAGATGTCTCCATGCATCTCTATCACAGCAGTCGTTCTCTATCTTGGTGCTCTTCATTGGAAAATGGGTGCCGTTGCCACGTTAGCGCTTTGGAAACGGACCAAAATTTGGTCAAATATTCCAGGGGTCCAGGGGGGACCGCAGGGAGGTGTGGTCAGACTTCTCCCCCCTCCGGATATACCATTCATTCGGCCAATAAAAATTCATCGTTTAATATTAAAAAAAAAAAAATACCAAAATGTCATCAAAATCTATTAACATGTCTATTCGTCATTACTAACGACCACTAGTGACCTTTCTTGAGGATTTTATCTCATGTTGGTGAAAACTAAATATAGTAGAACTACCTCCCTGTAAAGAACAACACCTAATTGCAGAGCCAGTGTCCTTTAAGGAGAGGTGTCCTCCTACCGGAGAATTTCTAAATAGTATAAAATGGTAATTTTGTAAGCGAAAACTGTCCTTTATTGAGAGGTATCCGCTTACCGAAGAATTTCTAAATAGTATAAAATGGTAATTTTGTAAACGAAAACTGTCCTTTTAGAGAGGTGTCCTCTAGCGCGGGTGTCCTCTCATAGAGGTTCTACCGTATGACGTAATTTTTTGAAAAAAATTTAACACGACACTCTGTATGTTGTGATATGTTTATTAATTCATTATTAAGAAGTGGTGTTATTAATAAGATTAAAAAATAAATTTTATAAGAAACGCCTATTTAAAATTTTCTATTAAATTTTGATATTTATTATTGTTTTTAAATGTTGTATATATATTAATTATTTAGAACTACGTGAAACCTTTCTCCATTGAATATTTAAAAATAGAAATGAAAATTAAGGAGAAAAGATTTTTATTCAGATAAACGTGTGACAAGCTTTCGGGCAGTCACGCCCTTCAACAGGTAGCAAACTAAGGTAACCAAAGACTTTATATAGGAATCTATTAGAGGTATATTTGCATATGTGATGTATATAGAACGGCGAAAATACAATTCAGGTTAAAATTTTGCATATCTAAATTATTGATATAACAACTACGTAAGTATGCTAATCGTGAAATGTTAAAAAATTATTTAAAAATTAAAAAACTTTAAAAACGATACAAATTGCAGAACGGCTATGGTAGAACATGAATCCGGGAAGTAACCTGAATCAGCGCTAAAAAACCATCAACTGTCCAACCCGCCATCAGCGACCACACCACCGATAGACGGGGGGGAAGGTTTATCCGTTTTTTAAATTACTACATATATCATGGTATTGGGCAGGTAAATCAATATGACGGTTAATACTGTTTCTGGAAATGGATAAAATGGCTTCTATGATTAATCTTTGGTGTTTACTGGGAATGTTGGTGTATAGGGTGGTGGGAGAAGCTAAATTGAAAGAATGGCCAGTATTAAGTGTGTGTTCGTATATGAGGGATCTGCTATCTTTATTGTTGATACATCTACCATGTTCGATCATCCTGACGGCCACGGACCTACCGGTCTCACCCACGTAGGTTGCACTACAATCGCTGCATGAGACCGAGTAGACCGAGCCACCGGACGATCGAACACTGGCAGATCTCTGTATGCGGGTAATGGGGTGTCTAAGAATAGTGGCCAGGCTTTTATTATTTTTAAAATAAGTATTGATGCCATGGGATTTAAGCATGCGGGCTATGGTAGTGGATTGTGGTGAATAGGGCAAAATGCAGGTATTTCTATGAGGTGTAAGGGGTTTCAGAATAGCAGGGTTGTATTGGTGTTTGTGTATGAAATGGTGAGGGTATTGGGAGAGGGCAAGCTGTTTTTTGATGTTGGAGAATTCTATTGATCTAAATATGGGCAGGGAGCAATGTGTGACTAATCTCTTGGTAAGTGTTCTGACTGTATTAATTTTATGGGACAAAGGACAGAAAGAATTGAAATTTGTATAGAAAGTTGGGTTACTGATTTTATGATAAACTGTTGTGTGGTAGTGTGAAGGGGTACGAATAATGAGTATGTCGAGAAAAGGTAAAACATTGTTAACTTCTGATTCATGACTGAAAGAAATATCGGGGTGAAAGGAGTTAAGTACAGATAATATGCCAAACTCATGTCCGGTTTCACATATACAAAGGATATCATCAATATATCTCCTCCATATGTGAATGCCCGGTGTGAATTGCTGTTGGATCCAGATGTCAAGTGTGGACATAACTATTTCAGCTAAGGGTGATGATAATGGGCTACCCATGGGTGAGCCCCTAATCTGTTTGAAAAATTGGCTATTGAAGGCAAACTCAGTGATGTCCAAGCATATGGAGGAAAGCGCGACTATAGTAGAAACAGTTTTAGGGTCTAACTGGATGTCCTGCAGGAATTTTGTTAGCTGAGTAATGATCAGCTGGTGGGGGAAGGATAAATACATAGAGTTGACATCATATGACACCATGGTGGAGTTTTGAAGCGGGGTGAGAGATTGGACGAACTGTATAAATGCAGGGATGTCTGTTATGGAGAAAGACTGCGGGCGGGTCTTTACCAGAGGTGTGAGGAAGGATGATAGGTATTTAGAAAGTTTGTATGCCGGGGAGAGGTGATACGCTATGATGGGGCGGAGGGGGACGGTAGGTTTATGGGTTTTGGGTAAGCCATAGATGTAGGGTGTATTAGTCATATCAGATGTGAAAGTTTGGTACTGTTCAGATGTGATGGAGCCAGACTTTTTTAGGCGTAATAGTTTCAATCGGAATGTTCTGGTGGAGGAGGAAATGTCGTGTTGGGTAACCGGTATGAATGTGGTTTGGTCGCTAAGTATGTCCATCATCTTGGAGGTATAAACACCTGTGTCCACCTTGTTACCACAGAGTGTGTGTAAGTTCACAGGTAAATATGCGCTAACCGGAACAGAAAAAAAGTTCCTTTGTTTTAATATTAGTTTACTTTTATATTTTGTTCTCTCTCTTGTAAATCAATAAATATAATGTTTAATTAATAATTATTGGAATCAGTTTCATTAATAATTCTAAGCAAAGTCAACATTAAATGACCAGTTTGAATGAAGTAATCTCATAAAGAAAATGGGAGCTAATTTTTGAGGTCACTGACTGTGTTGAAGATGTGGTCGTTTGGGGAAAATGTTTTAATAGAAAAGTTAATGGTCATTTAAAGCGGTCTAGTTAGATATCCGCTATAAGTAGATGGCCGCTTGTGAACACACTGAACAAGTTTTATGGCTTATATAAAGGTATTTCTTTATAGAGATATTTTTAAAAGTACATATACACAACACAGGAAATAATAGTCAAACGACCCGTAAACATTTTTTCATTTTTTAATATATATCTTTCATTTAAAGAGTATTCTAAAATAATTTTGGCCAGCTTAAAATTACTTTGAAGTAAAGATTTATCATTTTAAAACCAAAATATATAAGAACAAATTGTTTTTTAAACTTTAATTTCATATTATTATCCAATCTTTAGAAAAAATATAGAAATTAAAATTTCGAATTTATAAAGCAAATTTATCTATGAAATACGTATTTAAATTTTTAAAATTTCTAATAAATAATATCGACCTGTTATATATATATAATTTTATATAGAGTATTGTAATTATTATTCTAGATTTTTATAATAGAGTGTTATTTCGAATAATTATATTTTTTGTTTTATCAAACGAACTTTTCTGAGCTTTGTTTATTCTTCCTGCGATTTTTAAACCGCAAGTTCATTTTCAAAGATATAGAATCATCATCAGACACATCAGCAGATTTTTAAATTAGATTTTAAAATATAAATTGCGAACTTATGTTTCTAAATGAGCGGTATTTTAAATATAATTTATGATTTTCCCTTTCGTTAAATATGATACAACAAGCGTCAAATCATGATATTTGAATATGATTCATAAGTAAGTTAAATTTTCATTTACCTAAAATTGTTATTAGTGTAGTTTAAACTATTTGGGACATAATTTTCACTACTTGTTATTTGTAACTTAAATATGTACAAAAATAAAAATAAGGCCTAAAATATTTATATTTGAATACAATCCCGCTTTTGTGCGAGTGTGAATTTTAAATAACAAATTATCCAACTGACAAAGTGAAGTATATGAAAATAATATATTACACCTAATCTATAAAAAAACATTACTAATATAGTGAAAGAGAATATATATTTTAAATAATTATTTCAATAAATATACATTTCTCAAAATGTGTTTGTTTATATGCAATTATTTTAATTTCAAACTTAACCAACCTTTTAAAAACTTACTTTTTATAACCATATTAAAGAAAGGAATTAAATAATTTTATTATTGAAGTGGGATATTAAAGTTTAAGGAAACACTCGCCAAACTTTCTTTCACATTTTACTTTATATACAATAATTTTTAAAATCTTGATTGGTTGAAATATTGTTTCAAATTTGAAAAGAGAGTAGGTCAAATTTGGCTTTATTTCAAAATATCACAGAGTTTATTTATTTTATTTATAATAATTTTAAAATTGTATGTAATTATATATGTAAAGAACTATTTTATATATCAGAATTCCTAGCCAAAATGGCGGCTAAAAATAATAATGAAGCATACTTTGCCTATAAATATATATATATTTTATTTAAATATAGACGATTAGAATAATAACATTTTATTTGTTGCGTTATGGAACTAATATAAAAATATTTAAGTTTTGATAAATTTATTTGAATCTATAAATAAAAAGTTTACATTCATTTTTAATATGTTTTTTTATCTTTATTTTTGAAAACTTTTTTGACATAATAGTTTTTGGATATTTAAAATTTATTTTAATTATACTTTTTTAAATATATTATCCCATTGTATAATTATGCAAGGTCATGGAGGCTATATTTATTCCATAAGTCTTCATGATAGGTAAAAAGAGCTGCTGTCGTTGGTTGGCTGTCATAAGTCAGACTTTGTCCCCAAAAAAAGTGGTCGACGCCGACGTGATCTCAGGTCCTGGTTGTCGAAACCCGAGAGTGTGTACCACAACACCACCAGCCCTGTTAATTATACAGAACATATTTAATATAAGTAATTCCGGATAGTTGGTTATGTAGAGGCCACTTCTGGGGCTCCACAAAGTCACCCAACAGAATCAAAGAAAGCCGGTGGACAATGAAGCGGACTTCCAGAATTCTTCTCTGTAAAAAAACCAGCCCATCTCTTCACCTCCTTTTTTTATTCTAGTTTTTTTTTTAATAACATTAGTACTATAATAAATTTTCCTCTATTTTAAATAAGCAGTTATTTTGGGTTTTCTATTTTTAATTAATATTTTTTAATTAATATTTCGAAAGATAATTTTTTATTATAATTTTATTTTTTTTATGTCTTTCTTATCACAGATAAAGATTTATTTTAATTTTTTTTTATTTTTGTTTGGTCACCCTGGGAGAAAAAAAGTTAGTGGCAAGCAAGTTTTTGGGGAGGGCTGATTAGTCAGTAATAGATAAGATAGTAGGGGGGGAGCTCGTTAAAATGTAGTTCTAAATAATTTTTTTATCTGGGGAGGGGTTTCCAGCTTTCCAACAAAAGAAGCACTAAAGTTAAGTATTTCTTTTTTTAATGATTTTAACAGTTATATATATGTAAACTTTCCCACTCAATCGTCATTGCATATTTTTTATTTTATTTCTTATCTTTGTGTCTTTCTTTTGGTCAAAAGAGATAAATAAATATATAATGTAAATTTAACCAGAGTTTATGTCCTTCCTTTTTTAACCCCAGTGCGTGCAGGATACACGCAAACTATATATCCTTTTTGTAGCAGGATGTGTTATTTTTTTGTGAACTCCCTGAGAAAGAAAGAGGCTCATGGATATCAGACAATAACGTCAGATATTCTCTCCCTCTTCAATGACGCCTTCAACGTGGGACGATCAGTTCCATTATGGCCACGAAAAGTTCACGGTAAAATAGCGCCCTGCTGCTTGAAACATGTAACTTGTAAAATCCTGTCTAAAGCATAAAACTAATAGATAAATGTGTGCTAGTTGGAGGCTACGGAAAATCCAGTAAAGAATGGGAAAGTCCACGAGGCGGCCAACCACGTGGAGAACGGATCCCGCCATTTTCTTTTTTAAGGTAAGATTTGATACATTTGTGGGGGTGCCTTTTTTTTTAATATTATATAAACGAGCCATTATTTTTATTAAGCCAAATAATATGCTAGAAGGCCGCAGTTGTCCACTTACATTTTAGTTTTAAAAGTTACAGTAATGCCAAATTTATATTTAAAACTATTTGTACTAAATGTAAAAAAAACATTTTCGCATAAAAATAGAACGTCGTTTTTTTTTAGCCTATTGTGTAACATCATATTATATATTTTTAAATTAATACAATTGAACATTGGAAATCATTGGGATTAGGCGTTCGACGTCATATTTTTACATATAGCAATTATAAGCAGTGGCTTAAAAATATGTACAGTCAGCACTTTCGCCTCTAAATGTACATCCTGCAGAATCTATTAAACTTGATGTATTGGTCTTTATTGCAAGCAGCTTATTTGTATGGGTCAGGTAAAGTTGGTTCTCTTCCCTTGGATCAGAAGTTAATGGACATTTTATCAGAAGGTGTTCAGGGGTTTGTTGTTAGTTTCCACAAGTACATGCAAGTGAACCAATTTTGCCAATTCTAAACAAATATGTGTCGAGGTCACCATGTGTCCAGTATAAAAATTTTGAACGTTATAGAAGTTGGGTTATAACTTAAAACACTGCATCATTTTGTAATCTATCCTTTAAATCATATATTGTCAACACCAGTAATTTTTTTAGCAAGGTACACCAGTTTAGAGTATTTGAAATCTCAATTTTTTATTTTTGGTGTTTATTGGTTAACAGTCTTAAAAAATTCCGTTATACTAGCTGGTAGATAGAAAATTACAAGGAAAATTTTTTAGCAAAAAAAAAATGCAAAGAATCTGAGAAACCATGGGAAAGCAAATAAAGATATCAATCAATGTCAAATTCTAGACTTCCTTCCCCGCAAGTTTGATTGACAAGTCGGCGAGACACTAAGGGTTTCAAGATAACCGCTTTTCCGTCTACAAGGAAATTTTTAACAAAGACAGTCTAGACCAAGAATTTGGTGGGAAAGGTACGTTTTTTTTTGAAAGGCTTAGCCTTTAAGGCTTGGCACTATGCCTGCCACATATTTCTTCCATTTCTTTTATTTATCTATTCATTTTAATTTAGTTTAATATTCTAATAATATGCCATATATATTTAAAAACAAATTTTTAGGACAAGATAATAATATTTATGGATGCCAGTATGGCCAATTAAAAAAAAAGCCATCGCAACGCAATTCTCTTGTGTAAAATGTTTTATTACCATTTAGATTACAGTTATGTATAATAATTTATTTTCTCCATTATTCAATTTAATTTACTTTAGTTTTTTTTTTTGGTTCCTTTAATTTATGCGATAAATGTTTGTTCAATTTTAGTTCTAGATAAAAACGTGTTCCAATTTTTTATTTTTTAACAGTGTAGATGATCTCTTAAACTGGTCTAGTATTTCTTTATCTTTTTATGCATGGGAATCTTAAACTGGTATTGTAATTTTCTTTCATTGTCAAGCATAGTAGCGAGTACGCAAAATAGTGTTTTATAATTCTGTAGAATTGTATATTCTCATTTGTAACCCCGTGGAGGGAAATGCGTGACAACAGTATAGCGTTTATTGACAGAAAAACCTTCTGTGTATAGATTACTAGCTTCTTTTTTTTTCCAGTCACCTTTGATTATATATTTTTGCATGTGTCACGCACATTAAAAATAGCTGCAAATAATTTTATCTCTCCCATTTATAGGTGTATCTATATTTTTATTATTTAGTTATTATCATATTCAATCTAGTAGCGATTTTTAGTGAAATTGTTGTTTCCTTTCTTTAGCTCCAGCCAAAGATCAAATTAATTTTATATATAACCTGTGTCCTTTGGAAATTAGTGACTCTATTTCGGAATACGAACCTAGCAGTTTACCAGATATTTGGTTTTGATAACCTTAGATAAACAGAGATAGAGAGTATTGCACCTCGTGTGTGTTTGCACTTGACTGGTTTTTTTGATAAGCCTTTCCAGAAAAACCTTATCTTCAGACTGTATGGCAGCAGAAGCCAGTGATAAAAGAAAAGCTTAATAGTATCATAGCAGACTTAAAAAAAAACTCGTTTCGACATCGGCTTTGTAGTTTAAATGAAATGTGAAGTTAGGCATTGGTAACCAGTAGCAAAGATTACATTTCTGGGAGGTCGGGAATAGGCCTTGAAGACTAGGAAGGGTGTCTTGCGTAGCCTTTGAACTGTGGATGTCGGAGCATATAATTTTGCCTACAAATTTGTATATTAAATAGGATTTAAAGATGCTCATGAAGGTGGACGTGAGTGAAGAACGACAAAAGAAACATAATATCCCGATGGACGCCACCGAGCGTAAAAAAAAAACCACGTGGCATGAACCAGTTGAAGAATGGGTCATTGTGGTAGTATGTGAAGAAATCATCTGAAATATATGCCATTTAAAAAAATATATAGATTTAATCTATATACATCCACCTACAGGCTGATGCACCATTTCGCTCAGAATTTCCAAGATTGATTAACCGGCATGCCAAGTTAACCTACGCAAGATGTAGTTATGCCAAGCTCGCACCTGTTCAGATGTGTCTAGGCTCGGTTCACCTCTGTCATACCACGAGAAAACACTGCGACAGCCATGTTTTAGCGAGATAAATGTTTAGCACCACAACGAGATATATATATATATTTTAGCATTCAATTCCGCAATTTAGTGAGACCTCAATGGGAAAGTGTGCTGTATCAAACCAGGTCAAGTCAAAATACACATAATACCATCAAAAGTGTAAGAGAAATTAGCCTGCAATTGATAGTAAAATTTTGAACTACCGCGTAGTAAGCAAACGTAGTCCCTAGCAGAACAAATAGGTCAATCTAATATAATGATGTCTAATCTATTTTATTTAGTTAAAAGGAGGTCCAGGCTGGACTAAAGAAAAGAACAATATAGTAGACCCTGATATATAAAATAAAATGCGTATAAAACAAGACCCTCCCCATAGATAGGCACTCTAGGTGAATTAATCTTTATGTTTATATATAGTGTTTTACCATAACTGGCGATGCATTTATGCAGACTGGTGCACTACTGTGAGAAGTATACCTGTCGAACAAGATGTCCAATTGTCCAGTTTGTTGTTGTTAGCATATGCACTAACGCATATCCTATTATTAGAAGAAGAAATTCTGCCATAAGAAAGAAACATTTCTCTCTGTATCTTCCATAATCTTTCCAACCCTCTAAATCTACTTGTTGAGATTATTTATTTCTCTAATAGAAGTCATTGCAGATCCTGTCAGTAAGCCTTGAAACGAGAGCATCAAAATGAATACCGCAAATGGGCCCGACGATAATAATACCTCAACTAACCCAGACCAATTGTACCTGCCCGCTGCACTGCTGCAGTTGGAGAAATTCACGGGAAACACATCAAGTAAATTTGATTCATTTATAAAGAACCTAGAGAGCGTATATAGCATGCACCTTCTGAGTGATACAATCAGGGTAATCTTGCTAAACAACCACCTTCGCGGAGCAGGCCAAAGACTTCGCTCAGCTCCCGCAGACGACCATCTGGATTATGAAGAACTAAGAGGCGGCTGTCGAAGAGTTCCGTGTCCATGTTCCAGCCGCAGAGTCCCGTAAGAACTTCTTCGGAGCAAGACAAATGTTGGGGGAGTCAGTAACTGACTTTGCTGATAGAGTAGTGAGCTTGGCTCACCAGATAGAGTCAGAAGACCTCACGATCGGCAGGAAAGAAAGGAAGAGAGTGTTCGTAGCCGGGCTACACCCTGCAATCCGTTCCCGCGTGTTCGACCACCACCAAGGAAGATTGGGATACACTCGTAGATAGAGCACAAGGCGTTGAGGACAACGAGCGGGAATTCTCTTTAACAAAGGAGAGGGACACCAAAGGGAACTAGAGAAGCTTACAAAAAGGATGACCGAGATGTATGAGGAGATTAGAGAACTAAGGAGGGCGCAGGATACAACAAGAAAACAAGAAAACAACAGGGAATATCGCCAGCACTACAACAGGGGCACCTACAATAGAGACCAGCGAAGAATGACCAAAGCGCGGGCAACAGAACAACCCAGAACCATAGTGGAAGCCCCCAACATAATAATGGACCAAGGTCGAACAACGGTCACAGGAATGGAAAGGAAGAGAACGGACGCGGCTACCCATCAGTAAATAAGCGCAAATGTTTCACTTGTGGAGAGCCAGGACATTTCGCCGCCCGCTGCCCACGAGGAAAAAACTAGGTCCTGCTTGTCTTAGGGCAGGGGGCAAATCTGCAGGACTACTACCTGCCATTTCTGTAGCTGTATATAATATAAAGATTCTGTACCATTAATGCATAAGCTTATAATAGACACGGGCTCTGAAAGCCAACATATTTAACCTAAAACTTGTAAATAAGGACCTATTCGAGCTGAACAAGCCAATAATGTTAAAGGGGCTAGGGGGGTTCAGGGTTCCATCAGAAGGGAGTAGTCTAGTAGAGATAGGAGCAGAGATCAATGGGAAGGCAATCAGGAATGTCAGGACCACTTTCGAATTCTGTGACTTAGGCTTTGCAGACTATGACGGCATTTTTAGGCATGCCAGGAATTAGGGCACTACGACTCACTATGGGCCCACGATGGGACAATAACATCCGAATACGAGAAGAAGGGTGATCCGTGTTCATCAGCTTTTAAATCACCAATCATAGCGAAAGAACTAGAGGCGCTACCGCCCAGATTACCCATAGACCAAATAAGGACAGGAGAAGACGTGGTCAGAGCATTCCCTCACTGTTTTTGCGACGGAATTAGCGATATGGGAGAGGGTTCGACAATAACAGCCCCCTGAACTGAGAATGTTGTCGGCAAAACCAATACATAAACGTCAGTACCCTATACCAGCGATAACAGCCCAAAGGTAAAGGCCTTGGTAAAAGAACTGGAGGAAGTTGGGATAGTGGAGGAATGTACATCTTTATGGAACTCCCCTCTATTCCCTGTTGCGAAATCTGACGGTAGTGTCAGGATTACACTGGACCTCCGCCTAATTAATGATGCGACGGAATTCTTCCCTTTCCCCATACCCAGAGTTGAAGGACAACTTGCGAGCCTTTGCGGGCGCCAAAGTCTCAGCACTCTAGACTTAAACCTCCGGGTTCTTTCAAATTCACATCCCAGAGTGTGATCGCGACTATTTCGCTTTTTCCTTACCTTGGGGGAGGTACCGATTTGCACGTTTGGCACAAGTGCAAAGAATTCAGCACAAATCTTCCAATGGGCTATGAATATAGTACTGGGAGATTTGTTATTTAAGTGCGTACGATTGTACATCGACGACGTGATTGTCTACAGTAGCTCTTTCGAGCAACATGTAGCAGACCTTGCTGCTGTACTCGAACGCTTGAATAAATTTCGCCTGCGAGCCAAACGTGCTAAGAGCTACTTCTTTCCGAGATTCGGTAGAATACTTGGGTCATACCATCGACCAAGAAGGAATTAAACCCCTTTACGACAACGTCGCAGCATTAAGAGATATGCCACGGGCCTAAGAACATCAGGGCTGTGAGAAGTCTACTAGGCATGGTAAATTACTATAGGCGTTTCGTGCCCAATGCAGGAGAAGTCCTCGCTCCTCTGAGCAATCTATTGAAGAAAGGGCACAAATTCTTCTGGGGTACCGCTGAACAAGCGGCCTTTGAAATCATAAAGAAGGTACTTACGAGTGAGCCAGTACTGGTCCATCCAGTGCCAAGTAAGCCCTTTATATTAAACACTGACGCCAGTGGGATAGCAGTCGGAGCCTGCCTACAGCAGAGGTACAAGGAGTCGTAAAACCCGTAGCTTATTATAGCAAACGACTTTCTGGACCCGAGACCCGCTACTCCACCATAGAGAAAGAGGCATACGCGGTAGTACTAGCGCTACAGCATTTTAAACACCTTATAGCTGGTAGCAGTATAGAAGTCCTTACCGACCATAAACCTATAACGTATAATAAAGGGTCGGATTACAAAAACGCACGGTTATCCAGGTGGGCAGAAATTATCCAGGAATTTAGAGTTACCTTTGCCTATGTACCAGGGAAGACAACAGAGTAGCAGATTTCCTAAGCAGGTTTCCTTGCAGCAATGATCTAAGCACTTTAGAAGATAATAGGGTTGTGGCCGCAGTCACTATTGAACAAGGGTCCCCTTTATTGTCTAACGATGAGGTTTGGTCGGAGCTGAAGCATGATCCTAAGTGGTCACCATTAATCACCAGGATAGAGACTAGGGTAGGGACAGGCATAATCCCACATAAACATAAGGAATACATGAGGAAAGATGGATGCCTATATGTATATAACGACCAGGGTAACTGGGTGAAGGTGATCCCGAGATCGTTGATCAATCGAGTCATGGGCTAATCACCACAACATCGCCTCCGCAGGACACTTCGGAGTGAGGAAGACGCTGCGCCGACTGAGGTCTGAATATTTCTGGCCTAGAATGAGGACGGAAGTCCAAAACTATATACGCAGGTGCGAGAATTGTCAATTTTCAAACCAAGGCGCATCCAAGGCTGCGAATGCCCCACACTTCAGGCCAATGCAGCCATTCGAGCATATCGCTATAGACTTCATTGGTCCAATGGAGACTACTCCACGAGGCCACAACAGCATATTATCAATCATGGACTTATTTACTAAATACCCAATATTGGTACCGACAAGGGATCAGACGGCAGGAACTGTAGTGAAGGCCCTTGTGGATAGGGTGATTACGCATCATGGAGTACCCAAGACGGTGCTGTCAGATCGTGGTTCCGCATTCATAAGCCAAGTCTTTAAAGGGGTCTGTAAAGCGCTAGGAATATCGGCGGTAAATACCACTGCCTGGAGACCGCAAAGCAATGGAGCAGTTGAGCGTCAAAACCGAACGGTAATAGAATCACTGAGGCGTTGTGCATGTGGGTCCAACTGGGATAACATTCTGTCCATGGTAGCGTTTGCCATTAGGTCCACCCAACATGCCTCAACAGGATATACACCAGCAAAACTCCTTTACGGATATGAGCTGAGACAGCCACAACCTTTCGAAGAACTAAGAGGCTACCCTATAATTAATGATTCTATTAACCATTATGCGACAGCTTATAAGCACCAGATAGCTGAAAAGATGGAGACGGCGAGAGAGAAAGTGCGGCAGGACTTATCTAAAAGGTCAGGACGAAGCTGGAGCCAAATTTGCCGAAAGCAAACTGCGGGTATTTCCCGAAGGGCAGCTGGTTTTAGTAGAAAGAATGCATGAGACGAAAGGACGTCATAAACTAGAACCACGATACGAGGGGCCCGTTCTTAGTACTGGAGCGCATCGGAGAAACAGTCTACCTGCTCGAAGATACCAAAAGTGGTAAGAGGGATAAGTTCCATGTAGATCGTATGAAGGCCTACTACGAGCCTATTAGGACCTACCCGCTAAATTCAACAAATAACCAGGAACAGGAAAGCGAAGAGGATGAGGAATTCTGTAGCACAAATCCAGGATTTGTGAATTTCTTTTACCCTCTGAGCAAATCAGCTGTACCACCTAGCAGTAACCAAAACAGCACAAGTTCAAAGTTCAGATAATGGTCAGAATTCGTCAGCTATACGACGCTCTACACGTGAGAGGAAGCCGACAAGGTGTAGACTTTGTGATGAGAGCGGTGGCCATAGTCACTGACGTGATGTAGTGCGAAGAGAGTGCTTGTATAGAAAGCGTAAGTTCGTAAAACTTTTATATGTATCAGGTGGGACAGATTTAAGCAGAATTTTTTTTTTCTTATAGAATTTTTTTTTTCATGAAACCTTAAGTTTTGAAATTCCATGTTAAAATTTTTAAATTTCTCTTTCAATGCATATTGTAAGTATAGACAATCAGTCTTGTTAATATTTGGCAATTAGGTGTAACCAATTTGGCACAAATATTCAAGTCTAGGGTAATTTTGTATTAAGATTAGATTTAAATAGAATAAGGTATTATTTGATCAAGAAGCTAATAATGGTGCACAGTTTACAGTAGGATCGGTGGCGCAAGCAGCTAAATAGATGTATAGGTACAGCTTTTTTCTTTCTCTTTTTACTCTGTATATATCGCTATTTCCGTTGTCTCACTGCTTTGTTCTTATGCATACCTCTGGTGAATCCTGTATAGGGTCAGTGACCCTAAATAAAGGCTTTTTTTGTTGTTGTTGTTGTTGTATAGGTACAGCTGGGCGACATCAAGTTTACTCCAGAGCCACACAACAACTCCAGAGAAGATGAACTGCCGAGGTCGGAGTAATGTTTGGCGGCGAGCTGTTTGTGTTCTTAGTGACGTCCAAGGTTGAGTATACGGGAGCCATCGTATGACGCTCAATAATCCCTTGAATTGAGATTAAGTAGACATAGACAATCAGAAGCCAGGTAGTTTAGAGCAGTGGTGCAGCAGAGTGTAGGTTTACACATTAGTACAGATATCGGTTGGGTATATATAGACGCCCTTTAATTCCATATTCTAGAACTATTGCGTGTTGCCTACAGTCGACAGGTAGGATAAAGTTGTTGACTAGTGGTGTAGAGTGGTTGCTGTGACTGGAGCGTGTTTGAGGAGATAAGGTCAATCAATAGGATCTTATCAGTGGAGGAAGCGCCTCCAATTGTTTGTCGCCTTCATGAGTTGAATGTTCTATTCTTTGTCGCTCTAATTAGTAAATTGTCCTATTAAATTATCTTTGCAGTGGTACTAGGTGTTGAGGCAAAGACAATTTAGGGACTTTGATATTTACAATTATTTTAAAGTTAGGTTAGCTTACAGCTAAGACTGATATCAGTCATTGAATATAAATAGTTAGTAAGAGATTGTATGAGGCATAGGTTAATTTATATTGAAGGGCATTTAGTTCCAAGTTTTTTTAAATATTTCTTTGATTTCATGATGTCCTAGAAGTTAGTTATTGTTAGGGTAAATTTAGCAATGATAATTGAGGTATTTTGGCGTTTATAGCAATTTCTAACTTTAGTCTGTTTGCATTCCGCGAATGATAGGGGGGAGGGTGTATGAAAGGATTGGAATAATGAATGAATAAAAGGGTTAAAAACTATTATATTGTTAGACCAAACTACGAATTTAGAATAGTTTTAGGGAATTTTAATAGGATCGATTTTATTTTGATTTCAAATTTGTTAGGGATATAAGCCTCTCAGGACAATGCAATTCTCAAATTAGAAAATAATCGCTCCTTTTTGTTAGGCTTCCTTCGGGAATATGAGTTTTTTTTTTAACTTTTGATATGTGTGAAACTTTGGTGGACTTAGCGGGTTTTCACCGGCGCACCAGATGGCTACATATAATTCAATTAAATCAATGTAGGGTTTGATAACTGGGTGGTATCTGGTTTCAAACCCCAGTAGGGGAAGTGTGCGCTATAGGTATGCTTCCTTCCATACGGATAACGTTAGTGGTAAAAGACTGAGTTAGGGTGGGTTTTGCAAGTCGGGGACTTGATCGGTTCTATGCGCTGACCCATTTGTTGGGTCTGATACCATTAATAGGGACGTGCGAGGTTTCGTAGTGTCTTCAGACGACTGACACGAGGACTCTTCGGCGAGGGTATCAATAAGTACAGAATAGGCCAGTTAATCACGCCACGGGCTTTGTGCTGGACGTGAGGTCTTTGGCATTTCGGGCTTTGTGCTGAATGTCGTATTTACTCATGATGAGTTGGATGATGTGTTCATCCTGAAGAACCAACTCAGCCCAGTCAGTCTTTATAAAGGACTTCCTACCAGACGTACTATGGTAGTACATTGATAAAATACTATTTATCTTATTTTTTATTAGGTAGTAAACAAGTTTAGAGCTTGATCATGTTAGTTTAAATTAGTTAGTAGCAAACCCATATAGAATTGGACATGTTTCAACGAAAAAGGCATGGAACTGATAGAGATAAATTTTGACTGACAGGCACCGTGTCAAGTCGATGTGAAGTCACCAGTTTTTTTTTTTCTCATTATTGGTTCTTTTATTATTATTCTTATGTTTCCAGGTTTGAATTCATTATTGGCTTTCTTATTTATTTTTTTGTTTGAATTCATTATTGGTTTTCTCATTTATTTAATTTTTGTTTGAATTCATTATTGGCCTTTTATTTATTTATTTTAGTTTTGAATTCATTATTGGCTTTCTTATTTATTTTAGTTTGAATTCATTATTGGCTTTCTTATTTATTTTTTTTGTTTGAATTCATTATTGGTTTTCTCATTTATTCAATTTTGTTTGAATTCATTATTGGCCTTTTATTTATCTAATTTTGTTTGAATTCATTATTGGCTTTCTTATTTACTTAATTTTGTTTGATTTCATTATTGGCCTTTCATTTATTTATTTTTAGTTTTGGATTCATTATTGGCTCTTTTACTTCTATTTTAGTCACTAAGCATTAATTTTTTTTAACTAGTAGGTATGCACCTTCCCACAAATGTGTCAAAT
This sequence comes from Cordylochernes scorpioides, assembly GCA_030710605.1. NCBI lineage: Eukaryota > Metazoa > Arthropoda > Arachnida > Pseudoscorpiones > Chernetidae > Cordylochernes > Cordylochernes scorpioides. The sequence continues at coordinate 90,330,398 of CP092877.1, read as the reverse complement.
CTTACATATAAATAGATGTATATATATGTTTATAACCCTTGTGTTCCAGGCATCCTAAGACTCCGGATATACCTATCACAATACTATCCGTGTCTCAGAGTGGAATTAAAAAAAAAAGCCAGTCTTGCATTCAACTGGCGAATAAATAGAATGCATGGCGCCCTTTGTTTTGATATATTTTTTTATTTTTAGACAGTGCTATTGCTCCCTCACAAGCCAGAGCATCCCTGACCTCCATTTTTGACCCCGGAGATTTGCCTTGCTCCCTCGCAAGCCAGAGCATCCATGGCCTCCACCTTTGACCCCGGAGATTTTGCCTTGCTCCCTCGCAAGCCAGAGCATCCATGGCCTCCACCTTTGACCCCGGAGATTTGCCTTGCTCCCTCGCAAGCCAGAGCATCCATGGCCTCCACCTTTGACCCCGGAGATTTGCCTTGCTCCCTCGCAAGCCAGAGCATCCATGGCCTCCACCTTTGACCCCGGAGATTTGCCTTGCTCCCTCGCAAGCCAGAGCATCCATGACCTCCACGTTTGACCCCGGAGATAGTCCTGCTCCCTCGCAAGCCCAAATCCCGTGGTCTTGGCGGGGAAGGATTGTAGAGGCCACTTCTGGGGCCTCCACAAAGTCACCCACAGAATCAAAGAAAAGCCGGTGGACAATGAAGCGGACTTCCAGAATTCTTCTCTGTAAAAAAAACCAGCCCATCTCTTCACCTCCTTTTTTATTTCTAGTTTTTTTTTTTTAATAACATATAGTACTATAATAAATTTTCCTCTATTTTAAATAAGCAGTTATTTCGGGTTTTCTATTTTTAATTAATATTTTTTAATTAATATTTCGAAAGATAATTTTTTATTATAATTTTATTTTTTTATGTCTTTCTTATCACAGATAAAGATTTATTTTATTTTTTTTTTTAATTTTTGTTTGGTCACCCTGGGAGAAAAAAAAGTTAGTGGCAAGCAAGTTTTTGGGGAGGGCTGATTAGTCAGTAATAGATAAGATAGTAGGGGGGGAGCTCGTTAAAATGTAGTTCTAAAAGAATTTTTTTATCTGGGGAGGGGTTTCCAGCTTTCCAACAAAAGAAGCACTAAAGTTAAGTATTTCTTTTTTATAATGATTTTAACAGTTATATATATGTAAACTTTCCCACTCAATCGTCATTGCATATTTATTTATTTTATTTCTTATCTTTGTGTTTTTCTTTTGGTCAAAAGAGATAAATAAATATATAATGTAAATTTAACCAGAGTTTATGTCCTTCCTTTTTTAACCCCAGTGCGTGCAGGATACACGCAAACTATATATCCTTTTTGTAGCAGGATGTGTTATTTTTTTGTGAACTCCCTGAGAAAGAAAGAGGCTCATGGATATCAGACAATAACGTCAGATATTCTCTCCCTCTTCAGTTACATCTTTTGTACGCTCCAGAAACCTGGGTAAATTATACATATAACTTATTATGAATGATGAAACGCTTCTCTTGGGTCAAAAGTTTTATTGATGTCTTTGAAATTTGAACAAAACCTATCGCCTATCTTCTTCATGGAGCACGTCTCTAGAATTATTCTGTCTTCTGGTGTGTTTGAGAATCAGATTTTTTAAACAAGTAATATTATAAGCAGTATATACAATACACTTGTATAACGTCTCTCGTTATGCGAGTAGGATCCATTGAAAGATTTTCTGCAGATAGGTAAAATTTGTGTACATTAACGAACCTCAATGTAACATTCATTAGTTATATGTTTTGTCTTTAGAGTTATTCATTTTAATATATCAAGGGTTGAAGCTTTACTTCTCTATTTTTACATCACGTAAAAATTGCAAATATAATTATAATATTGTAGCGTAGAAATCAAGCCTTGAAATATCCTAAGATGTAAAAGTATTTATTGATGACGTCACAGCGACGAGTCGACAATTATTAACAGGTCAGCCAAACTATATACAGCTAGGGAATCTTAAGCAAGCAAGCAAAGAAATATTTTAAAATAACCCGCAGCAAGACCTTAATGTTGTATAATAGAAGCACAGCTGTCAATGATACACTATCGACATATGTCTTTACATCATCACATGTAATGCAATTTGTACAAACAGGATAAATAAAGAAAAAAAAATGGGGGAAACTCTGTAATTGATTAAGAGTTTGAGTTAAAGCAGGGATCGAGCATATAATATTGTCAGGACAAAGGTCTAAAGATGGAAACAACCACGACACTAGTATACGATTCATATTAAGACATTTTTATAGCCCAAAATAACACAAACAATAGTCAAACATACAAATCTGTTTGCATCATGCCGTACCCTCCTAACAGCGTAACAATAGCCCGAGGAATCAGAAAATATGGTATAATGGTAAATATGATGGAATAACGCACTGAAACACATAAAAGTACAAACATTGCTAAAACCTGACAGATAGATACCCTCAAAGTAGGCCTGATAAAGTCGTAATTTGCGAAATTAAGGTGTGGGGGGTAGTACCATAAAGCAAAAGGAATGAAATATGTATGACAGGAAACAAGAAAATTTCTCTAGATATTTATTTAAATAAATTAAAATTTGGGAACATGTCTATACTGACGAGATATGCTATTTACATAGTAAAAATTTAGATAGAGGTGACCTGAAGTTACTTTATAGCCCTTTAGGGCCCATGCGAAATCTAGGTTGGCTACTACACAAAAAGGGGGGGGGGGCGCTAAGTCATAATGACAAATGGCTTACCTTTTCTCGAAAGTGCCGGCAAAGGTCTGGTCTCCCGTCTGAAGACTGTCCTTTCACTGAGCGACTCAGATCGAATCTGCCTTTTGGCAAAGAACCTTCTTTTATTCATGTCTCTCTCCGTTTTCATTCGCTGCCGCGCCAAAGTTTTCTATTGGCTGGCATTTTCATTCGCCGAAAGAAACACCAATCAAAATGGCCAACGGCTCCAGTATACAATTTCATAGACGCCCCAGGCCTCTCCCATCAAAATAGAACATATAGTATTACCAAAACAAAAAAATCTAAAGAGAGAAACAGCCACGGCACTAGTGTAAGATTTCAGACTCCAGGCCCCCCTCCACATGGATTGAAATACTATCCTCCCTTTTTCTCGGGACGGTATATATCCCCCCCCCCCCCGTCTTGGCTAAAAATCGACCCAGGCCCCTTTTACCTGGACTGTAATGTGATGCTTCCTTTTTTTCGGGAAGGATATTTATAAGGCTTAGTCTTTTAGAAATCTTCCTTCTCCATTTTTTTTTTTTGGTCACCTTTACCTAAATTTTTGGTGAGGGGAATATATGTACATATGGAACAACAGCTTCCAGTGCGGATGTCCCTGGATGTCACTGGTGTCTTCTTCACCAGGCATCAGCTTTCGGCATGGAAGTCTGGTGTCATCAATTGTCTAGGTTTCTGGGCAATACATCTACCATGTTCGATCATCCTGACGGCCACGGACCTACCGGTCTCACCCACGTAGGTTGCACTACAATCGCTGCATGAGACCGAGTAGACCGAGCCACCGGACGATCGAACACTGGCAGATCTCTGTATGCGGGTAATGGGGTGTCTAAGAATAGTGGCCAGGCTTTTATTATTTTTAAAATAGGTATTGATGCCATGGGATTTAAGCATGCGGGCTATGGTAGTGGATTGTGGTGAATAGGGCAAAATGCAGGTATTTCTATGAGGTGTAAGGGGTTTCAGAATAGCAGGGTTGTATTGGTGTTTGTGTATGAAATGGTGAGGGTATTGGGAGAGGGCAAGCTGTTTTTTGATGTTGGAGAATTCTATTGATCTAAATATGGGCAGGGAGCAATGTGTGACTAATCTCTTGGTAAGTGTTCTGACTGTATTAATTTTATGGGACAAAGGACAGAAAGAATTGAAATTTGTATAGAAAGTTGGGTTACTGATTTTATGATAAACTGTTGTGTGGTAGTGTGAAGGGGTACGAATAATGAGTATGTCGAGAAAAGGTAAAACATTGTTAACTTCTGATTCATGACTGAAAGAAATATCGGGGTGAAAGGAGTTAAGTACAGATAATATGCCAAACTCATGTCCGGTTTCACATATACAAAGGATATCATCAATATATCTCCTCCATATGTGAATGCCCGGTGTGAATTGCTGTTGGATCCAGATGTCAAGTGTGGACATAACTATTTCAGCTAAGGGTGATGATAATGGGCTACCCATGGGTGAGCCCCTAATCTGTTTGAAAAATTGGCTATTGAAGGCAAACTCAGTGATGTCCAAGCATATGGAGGAAAGCGCGACTATAGTAGAAACAGTTTTAGGGTCTAACTGGATGTCCTGCAGGAATTTTGTTAGCTGAGTAATGATCAGCTGGTGGGGGAAGGATAAATACATAGAGTTGACATCATATGACACCATGGTGGAGTTTTGAAGCGGGGTGAGAGATTGGACGAACTGTATAAATGCAGGGATGTCTGTTATGGAGAAAGACTGCGGGCGGGTCTTTACCAGAGGTGTGAGGAAGGATGATAGGTATTTAGAAAGTTTGTATGCCGGGGAGAGGTGATACGCTATGATGGGGCGGAGGGGGACGGTAGGTTTATGGGTTTTGGGTAAGCCATAGATGTAGGGTGTATTAGTCATATCAGATGTGAAAGTTTGGTACTGTTCAGATGTGATGGAGCCAGACTTTTTTAGGCGTAATAGTTTCAATCGGAATGTTCTGGTGGAGGAGGAAATGTCGTGTTGGGTAACCGGTATGAATGTGGTTTGGTCGCTAAGTATGTCCATCATCTTGGAGGTATAAACACCTGTGTCCACCTTGTTACCACAGAGTGTGTGTAAGTTCACAGGTAAATATGCGCTAACCGGAACAGAAAAAAAGTTCCTTTGTTTTAATATTAGTTTACTTTTATATTTTGTTCTCTCTCTTGTAAATCAATAAATATAATGTTTAATTAATAATTATTGGAATCAGTTTCATTAATAATTCTAAGCAAAGTCAACATTAAATGACCAGTTTGAATGAAGTAATCTCATAAAGAAAATGGGAGCTAATTTTTGAGGTCACTGACTGTGTTGAAGATGTGGTCGTTTGGGGAAAATGTTTTAATAGAAAAGTTAATGGTCATTTAAAGCGGTCTAGTTAGATATCCGCTATAAGTAGATGGCCGCTTGTGAACACACTGAACAAGTTTTATGGCTTATATAAAGGTATTTCTTTATAGAGATATTTTTAAAAGTACATATACACAACACAGGAAATAATAGTCAAACGACCCGTAAACATTTTTTCATTTTTTAATATATATCTTTCATTTAAAGAGTATTCTAAAATAATTTTGGCCAGCTTAAAATTACTTTGAAGTAAAGATTTATCATTTTAAAACCAAAATATATAAGAACAAATTGTTTTTTAAACTTTAATTTCATATTATTATCCAATCTTTAGAAAAAATATAGAAATTAAAATTTCGAATTTATAAAGCAAATTTATCTATGAAATACGTATTTAAATTTTTAAAATTTCTAATAAATAATATCGACCTGTTATATATATTATAATTTTATATAGAGTATTGTAATTATTATTCTAGATTTTTATAATAGAGTGTTATTTCGAATAATTATATTATTTTGTTTTATCAAACGAACTTTTCTGAGCTTTGTTTATTCTTCCTGCGATTTTTAAACCGCAAGTTCATTTTCAAAGATATAGAATCATCATCAGACACATCAGCAGATTTTTAAATTAGATTTTAAAATATAAATTGCGAACTTATGTTTCTAAATGAGCGGTATTTTAAATATAATTTATGATTTTCCCTTTCGTTAAATATGATACAACAAGCGTCAAATCATGATATTTGAATATGATTCATAAGTAAGTTAAATTTTCATTTAACTAAAATTGTTATTAGTGTAGTTTAAACTATTTGGGACATAATTTTCACTACTTGTTATTTGTAACTTAAATATGTACAAAAATAAAAATAAGGCCTAAAATATTTATATTTGAATACAATCCCGCTTTTGTGCTGTTGGGTCACATTTCACCAAACAGACCCAACAAAGATGTAAACATTCCTTTACATCCTATGCACATACACGCAGTGTCTCGCCGAAAGTGTTTGGTGTACAGATGGATGTCCCACGGCAATGGCCGACGGGGGTTCAAAGACCAAACCGGGAGGGAGACGCAGCCCTGGACACGATTCCAAGATCTACTGGAGGAGGATGATATCGGCCCCTGATTAAGATGGATACAGATGGATGTCCCACGGCAATGGCCGACGGTGGTTCAAAGATCAAGCCGGGAGGGAGACGCAGCGCTGGACGCGGATACCCGTGGATACTAAGATATATCAAGGAAGGCACAGCCCTGGTCAGGAGCCCGACGAAAACAGGAGCAGGAGTCCAACCACAACATAAGCAGAGAGCTGACGGGCAGTGGAGAAGCCACCTCAACAAGAAGAAACGGACATCCAGCATGCGACTTTGTAAAACCTACCTTTTAATTCTTGTATATATAACCTATGACATGACATTTTGATGGATGGGGACCATTTATTAATATTCTTGGGATTTCTTAAAGGAGAAATTAGCATATAAGTCTCTCAGAGGGGTAGCATCCTAAATTGGATTTTAATTCCATTGTTAATTTAAATTTATCTCTCAATAAGACAGATAAATTCTGAATTTGGTTAATATTTAGTTTAAATTGATCTTTTCATAAGCTGAGTAAGAATATTTCTAATTCATAGTTTCCTTAAAAATAAAAAAATTTAATAAAATAATATTTTATCTCAATAAGACAGATAAATTCTGAATTTTGGTTAATATTTATGTTAAATTGATCTTTCATGAGCTGAGTTAGAATATTTCTAATTCATAATATTTTTTTCTAATAAAATATTATTTTATTCCTTAAATTTTAACCTTAATAATATTATTTTTCTATTTAATATTTCGAGAATATGGTATATTTATTATTCTGTGGGAGTTAGAGATTGAGGGCGCTAAAAAAAAAGGGATAGGGGGCGAGAATTTTGGGGGACTGGACCAAGGGACCAGTTAGTTTTGACGCGGTTTTCAAGAGGGGCGGACGAATATTTCCCACCGGGCGAGAAGTAAGTAGTCGAGGTGTTTAGGTAAGTTTCACTCTAAAAATTTCGTCGTATAGAGATATATGTATACATGACGAAGTCATGGTAGGTAGAAAGGATTTTTTTTCTTTTTTGATAAAGACGCCTTGAATGAGGTGTTATAGATTCATATTTTACTTAACTATGTCATGCCATAGTAAATACAATTTGTTTTACATTTTATTTTTTTTTGATATATCCCTTATTTGTCGAATAAAAGTTGATGTGGTAAATTTTAATGTGTACTAATGTCTATGTAAAATCACAGATCACACATGAACTTTGGTGCATATGCTGTGGATATTGAGTGTATTATAAGAGGTTCATTGCCTTATCATAAACGGAGAATATGTATACACCTGAATTTCTTTATATGCTAAAGGAGATCAAGATATAAATGTTTTTTTTATAATCGAAGCTCAATTACAAGACGAATGTTAATTCGAGTGTATACAATATTTTCTGTGTATGATATAATGTAAGAGCGTATCTTACTTACTAAAAATGTCATCTTAAACAGACCACATATTTTAATTATTTATATGAGTTCCTGTGTTCGTCATACAATATCGAGTGTATACCTGAGTGTAAATTTGGTTATTATATATACTGGTGCAAGTATTTGGCGAGTGTTACATTTGTATGTCTAAGTTAAAGGATGGAGTTTAGTCATCTAGATGTAGAAGGTCCCGGGTTTCGGCACAAACAATTAGCGCCACTTAACGTGGGGCCGAAGTCTTCCGAAAATCCAAATTTAATAAAATTTAAATTTGCAAGAAGTAGGCCTGCGAATTCCCTGAGATTAAGAAATTAGGTATCGATAAAAGAAGTGACCGTTAATTTTATTGGTTTTTTTTTTAAAAAAAAAAAAAGCTTTATATTTCTTTTAAATTACGTTATTCATGCCGCCTTTTTTGTCAATTTTATGAATTTTCACTGGATAATTGTTAGTATATAAAAGAAATACGTTAGGCTTAAATAGAAACCCACGAGCTTTTTATTTCTCAGTTCCACTCGATAAAAGAAATGACCGTTATTTTTTTATTGGTTTTTTTTTTTTTAATAAAAGCATTATTTTTTTAAAATACGTTATTCATGCCGCCTTTTGTCAATTTTATGAATTTTCACTGGATAATTGTTAGTATATAAAAGAAATACGTTAGGCTTAAATAGAAACCCACGAGCTTTTTATTTCTCAGTTCCACTCGATAAAAGAAATGATCGTTATTTTTTTTTATTGGTTTTTTTTTAATAAAACATTATTTTTTAAATACCTTATTCATGCCGCCTTTTTTGTCAATTTATGAATTTCGATGGATAACTGTTAGCAATTTCTGCTTATCATTGGTTTTAAAAAAAAAAAAAAAAGCTTTATATTTCTTTTAATACGTTACTCATGCCGCCTTTTTTTACAATTTATGAATTCTCACTGGATGACTGTTAGCAATTTTCTGCCTATCATTGGTTTTTAATAAAAGCATTATTTAAAAAAAAAAAAATACGTTACTCATGCCGCCCTTTTTCAATTTTATTAATTTTCACTGGATAATTGTTAGTATATAAAAGAAATACGATAGGCCTAAATAGAAACCCACGAGCCTGTTATTTCTCAGTTCCACTCGATAAAAGAAGTGACCGTTATTTTTTTATTGGTTTTTGTTTTTAATAAAGGCATTATATTTTTTTAAAATATGTTATTCATGCCGCCTTTTTGTCAATTTTATAATTTTCACTGGATAATTGTTAGTATATAAAAGGAGTACGTTAGGCTTAAATAGAAAACCACGAGCCTTTTATTTCTCAGTTTCACAATTGTTATAACCTTTCAATTTCAAATTTACAGAAGCGTCTTATGTTAAAGTGTACCATTTTTTTTTAAGTTCCAAATATTGGCGAAATGGTTCCTTCCTTTGTATAGATAATGAAATTTAGGGACGCTAACTTAAGCCTAGAAATATTGTTTTCTCAGAGACCTGAGAATTTCACACGAGCTCCAAATTTAGAATCTCGAGGGGTGTCTTTTGATTGGCAAGTGGGAGTAGCGTCCACATCTGGAGAGAGGGGGGATGATTGACGTGAAAAACAACAGATGTGCATGCAAGATGTTTTCGAGGGGGGAAGGACATGTGGAGAAAACACATGTACAGACTTTAGCTGGAAAGTGAGAAAACAATGAGAGGACATTCCGCTGCTAGCTCTCGACTCGAAAGGTTGGTCTCACTGTCCTTCCCGCTTTTTGCGGGTAGTTTTTTTTTTTTCTTCCCGTCTTGAATATTCTATCTTCCTTTGTCTTTCATCATTGCCTTCTTTATTATAGGATAGATGAAGCTTATTTTCTTTTACTACAGTTAAATAGTATATAATTTCTATTTGATTTAATAATATTTTAATTATTTCCGTCCCACAGAATTTCCACTCAATAAGACTAAAGATATTTTGAATTTTATTAGAATGTTCTCTTAGCTATTCTTTAATCTTTATAATATTTAACGTTGTCTAGACAACAATTCAAAGCATTTATTTATTTTTCGATGTGCATTGACTTACGATTTAATTAATTTTATATATTTATATTTTCTGTATTTTAGGCTTCATGCTTGAAATGTTCCATCTCCGTTAGTTTCTCACCGTTATTTTCTAAATTAGTAGGTCAATACGACCTATTTCAAGTTTTAATAGATTTTATATTTAATATTTTTTTTGGAAACTGGTTCCACTTGATAAATCTGGAAATATTTTGAACTTTGATATTGACATAGTACACCTGGTTTTCCCTTATCTCTCCAATGTCGAGCATTATCAATATAAACACAAAGGTTGAAGATCTTTGTTTTTCTTATCTAGTTTGAAGGAGTAACGTACAATATCACACGATTAAGTTGATCTCATAGGCCTACAATTAACCTTTTAAATTTAATTTCTTTAACGTTATTTCATACTGATTCTTGTTATTATTTCTATAGATTTTAAATCTTTAATTGTCTTAATAATTTCGCTTGTCGTTTCCATTTAGCCAATTTGTGATTTGTCATTTTTGCTGACCAAGACAATGTTTACCTCGAAGTATTTTTTTTTCCGTAATATATAGCAATATGAGTAAAAGGTCTGGACATAATCTTCGTTTTTGATTAATAATTATATTTATGTAGCTTTTCTTATCCATGGGCCTTTAGCTTTGTTTATTTTTAATTTTGTAATCCACTTATTTCATCTTACATTTGTAAAATGATGCAGCAGTATTTATTGACATCGTTTATATAATTATATCTTAGCAACTTTAGATGAGTCTGCATTATGTATTTATTTTTTATCTCATTCCGCAATCGGGCATGCACACTTATTGATAATTCTTAAATCAGACATCGAATAAATATGATGTATCCAGAGACGATCTCCACATTTGTTTCATCCTCTTGGTTATGGGAAGCCGAAACGCCTTATGGCCTTATTAGTTCGATTATACTAAATAACTAAGTATAGTATTTTATTCAACACTTCGTTTAAAGCATTCATTCTCTTGACTAAGGTACAGTGTCATGTGTAGTATTTGATTTAATTTTGTCAACTTTATGTGAATATACGATTTTCTTTAAAATCTAACCCCGATATCGTAGACAGGCGTATAGCTTAGCTCGCTCCTTTAAATCGTTGAATTGCCAATTTATTCTCGATATGGTATAATTCACAATGTCTGCGTGACGACCGAATCACGGTAAAATTCTCAAAATGGCGGTCGATGGACACGTGTATATTTACTCTATAGAGTGGTTGTATATACACACAGGTGCCTATGGATTTGTTTAATTTTATTATGATCTCCAGCCATGTTTCTGTATTTAAGGCTTCACGTTTGAGATGTTCCATCCCTTCTTAATTCTTCACCATTATTTCTTTATAGGTTCAACACGACTTATAATTTGTAAACAAAGGCTTAACGATTTATTTCAAGTAATTTATCCAACACAAAATTTTCCACTCGATAGATATGGAGGCTCATTTTCTGTTGATTTTGCCAGATTGTGCCTTTTGTCCTCTCTTATCTATATGGTATTTAACGTTTCAATATAATGATCTGGAGCATTTATCCTCTCATCTAATGCATATAGTTCATGGACTTAATTAATTTATAAACGTTTTCAATCATTGTTTTCCTGTATTGTATGGTGATCTCATCCTAAAGGTTTAATAGCATACTAGTATTTCATTCTTTTATTCGATATTATTATTGCTTATATTAATTTTTATGTCCATACATGAATAGAATGACCAGGTCTAAGTGTTCGCTTCGAATATCGATCGTAAACAAGTTTAAACATACCTCCCGAAATTCTCTTCCTTAGCCTTTATTTTGTGTAGTGATCAACTTTTCCTTTTGGTAACAACCGTTATAGATCCCTGGAAACGCATACTAAATATTAAATCAGTATTTTGTTTATTTTGTCAACCTTATATGAATATGCATTTTCGTTTAAAACTTAACCCCGATATCTTAAGGAGGCATATAGATTTGGTTGCTTCATTTAAACGTTGAATAGGGTCACAATTTTAGATATGACATAATTTACTACAGATGATTACATGTCGAAGTACAATCACAGCGAAGTTTCAAAATGGCGGCTAAAAAGGCACGTCGGGCAACCGATTCTTTTCATGATGTCTCCAACTGCATATGATCTTAAATATCCTGTGTACACTGGTATGAGGTCACCTTGAAATGCAATAAACGTGCAAGAATTTTTTTAACTTAAGAAAGATTTCATGAAACCTTCCCGTATGGAACATTTCCCCTTAGTCAAGAACAGATACAACATTTCAATAAGTATTAAGTTACCGTATTTATTTGCCAGCAGAAGGCAAGATGAGATTACACGAAAATAGGGTCAGTAAGTGTTTAGCTCCTGTTTTTTTTTTTTTTTTTTTTTTGGTTAGTAATCCTGGACCTTTATAAGGCAACGGAAAGTGGGCATCAAGATATATTCAGATAGACGGGTGTGTGCCTTTGTCAAGGGAAGCAATTATTCCGTGTAATGGGGATTACAATAATCATCAAATATTAACAAATCATCTTTGGTAGATATGGACAACCAAATGGTGCCAAATCTTTTAGTGTACTTATATTTTATCACTTATTTGTTTCGTATCTAATCTTATGATGATCTTATAGTGTGGTGATCCATGTACAGAATTTAATAGGAAGTTTTTTTTTTTTGGAAGCAATGAAATTCGCTGTTTCTTTCCTTAACCCAGCCAAAGGACGAAATCGTTTCATTACATCTTGCATCCTTGGAAGCTAATAACATTACTTCAGAACTAAATGCAATATGCAGACCTGACAACCTATCAAATGTATAGTTTCGAATAATTTTAGATGAACAATAATAGTAAGCCTTGCACCTCGTGTAAGTTTACACTTGACTGGTTTTGATAAGCCCCTCTAGAGACCCTTATCTATCTCACCAACTCCAGATTGTTTGGACAGCAGAGGTCTATAACAAAGGAGGATCTTATAACAGGAGAACAGACCTAAGATTCGTTTCGACATCGGCTTTCATAGTTTATGGAATGTGGTATTAGGCAGTGGTAACCAGTAGCAAGGATTACATTTCTGAGAGATCGGGAATAGGCATAGAAGATTAAGAAGGATATCTTGCGTGGTATGAACAATGGACACCGGAGCATGCGATGTTGTATGTAGGACCTCTATATTATATAATAGGACTATGTTGCTCACGAAGATGGACGTGAGTGAAGAATAATATAAAATATTATATCCCAATGGACGCTACCGAGCGTATAAGCCACTTGACATGAATCTGCTGAAGGAAGGGTCACTGTGGTACTATGTAAATAAATCATCGGAAATAAATGCATCATTTATAAAATATAGAGATTTACTCTATATACATCCATCTGCAGGCGATGCACCTGGCTTTCGCTCAGACCTCACAAAACCAACTAAAAGACATACCAAATAAAGTACGCAAGGTATAGTAGCGCCAACCCGAATCTGATCAGATGTGTCTAAAGCTAGGTTTCTACTCCATCATACCACTGAAATCACTGCGGCAGCCATGTCTTAGCGAGGCAAGATGTTTGGTACGATCACAAGTATGCATGCTAAATATCCAGCACTGTACCCTGACGAAATTCCGATAGGAAGGTGCGCTAAATCAAACCAGGTCAGGATAAATTACACGATGTAATGAAAGGTGTAAGAGGGATAAGCCAACAATCGACAACAATTTTTTTAAGCCAACAAGCAGTGAACAGGAGTTCGGGCTGGAATGGGGGAAGGAACAATAAGAAGGGAAACTGCATAAGAAACAGTCATTCATAGAATTCACCTGTGACACCATAAAATATAAAATCTTATATTGAAGTTTTCAGGGCTACTTATGTCAATGCATATTGCAGATGTAGACAATCAGAATTGTTTAATGTCAACAATTAGATGTAACCCGCTCTAACAGAGTTGTAGGACAACTGACTTTGTACATGTATATATCTCCAATTCCCTTGACAAGGCTACCCTTGCTATTTAGCTGAAACAAACTGCTTATCTAACTTTATTACGTTTTAACTGGCTCGAAGTATAGTGGTTTTCCTTTGCCGTTAGCAAGGTAAATACCTAATCCAGTGTGTATAAAGGACTATAGGAATATTATTACACTAGAAATAATTAATAGTTCATCCTGATACACAGTAAGGGAAGTGAGAACAGCATCTCTATTAGAAGGCCATCATGGCTAGTTAGTTTCAATATACTCAGAAAGAGCTTATCTCCCTAAAGGGGAGATTAAAGGGGAGGAAACGGGTTCTCTGGAATTTTCCTCGAAATTCTGCGATGACTCCCGCCCTGAAGAATGTAAGGCGATAGTATAGAGCTGACCAGGGGGAGAGAGAATTGGAGGAAATTTCCTGCTTGTAAACACGAGGGTAGGTCGCCAGCCCTGATAAGGATTGGCAGGGGAGGAACAGATTCCCAGAAGGGACTCCCGAGATATCAAGATAGGCTAGAGCAATAGAACGGGATCCAGTTCCCGATGACGGGTTTCGAGGAAACACCAGAGGGATGAAAAGACAGTGGAATGTGTTTAAAACAATGAAAGAGGTGTTGAAAGTGATAAAAAGAGTGAGAAAGCGTTGAATGTTGATGAGAAAGAGATAGAAAGATGCAGAGAGATGTTGAAGGAGAAAGAATTAAAAAAAAAAAGTTGGATAAAGAGTTTTGTAAATAGTAGATAAAGGTTGATAGAAGAAAGTACACTTAATGTATAAAGCGTAGCTGTCGGCCGCAATATCGCCTCGATAGAAATATTTCTTTTAAAATAATACATATATGCACTGGGGGTTTGTTTAAGCTGATTTATATAAGTTTCAGCGACTGTATACACTAATTTATATACATGGGTCTTTATTAATTACAATATTGGGTTATATATTAAATAACAAATATGTATTCTCCTTTTAAGAAGCAATTTTTGCTGCAATCTTGGTTTTAATGTTGGCATATGATATTTAAGAGTTACTCAGTTTTTTTTTTTTTTTTTTTAACAACGATTTTGTCTTAATGTTATGGTGAACTTTGAAGAGTTTGCAGCCTTTTTTTTTTTAAACTATAACGTGTGTTCTAATGTTAAATGTTGAAAGGAGCTTTAACACAATGTTTCAGCGTTTGTGTGTTATTTGTCCCAACATTGCCTTTGTGCAGCATATCGCCTCACAACCTTGCTATAGTTTTTGTTGCCATCTTTAAAGATTTTCACAATTTGTTTTTAGTGTTAATGTGTCATTTAGAGAAATTGCCATAACCCCATCCTTATATAGTACACCGTTTTACACCGTTTTATTTAATGAGCTATATGAGAGATTTTAGATGTAAAATAAGAGTTACTATTTACATGAGCCAAATCGACCCAGCAGTCAGAGCAAGAGGGGGGAATCAGATGTTTCCTCCTTTCACGTGACGCCACTGTTTACCCCGACCGGTCGTGCCAGATAAGAGGGAATACCAGGAAACTCTGTCCTACTGACATCGCTCCCTCAACACGAGAAACGACATCTTGGGTTTTCGTGTTCTCCTGGTGTAGAATTGGCTCAGCCTCATTTTAGTATAGTATATAATTAAGAGTTGTCTCGCAACCTTGTTTTAATATGACACACCGTTTTGAAGAGCTTGTACAACCTGTCAGGATACGATGTAGGAAAATTTTAGTTTCTTTTTATTGTTATGTTACAATCTTATCCAACAGTAGAACCAGAGGGACCACAAGAGACGACAATCTCGAGAAACCCACTAGAAATAGTTAGTAGAGTCCTTGGTGGTAATGTTGGCGGCGTTGAAGTACGCCGTTCGACCAGGGTCAAGAAATCCACCGAGAGCAGATCGTGTTCAGGTTGCCAATGATTTGACTTATAGGATGTGTACTAGAGCTAGTTGAATTTTGATCATAGTAAAATGTGTTAGAGTGTGAGTTAAAGGCCCTAGGTTGTGGCCTTAAAGAGATTTCATTTTTTTTTTTGAAGAAGCTATCCTGTATTAATAGCATGTTGTAATTTAACACCTGGGTTTGACGGTATATTTTGTTTTAATTTTAATTGAAGGTTATGAATAATGGTTCAACTTCAAGATTAATTAGGAAACCTAGATGATTTAGATATCTGCTGTGCTTGTAACCAATTTCTCTGTGAAGAGACTTGAAACATGTGCTGGGTAAAAAGCCCCTATAACTCCTTGTTTTTAAGTCATAGTCTAAAGGGGGTTTCTAATGAGAGTATGTAATGCAGCTACAATCTAAGAATTGATAGAGCAACAAGTAACCTCTGTTGTTAAACTTCAGAACGAGCTGGGTACCAAAAACCCTATAAGTCCAAAGGAAAAGTTTAACTGAATAGCGGAGAAAGAAGAAGCGTTAGCAAAACGCTTGTGGACCTATCATATATTGGCAATGAGGTAAATACTTGAAGTTCAGTTCGCTCCATTTAAGTGCTAGTTTGATGATTCATTTGTTTAGGCACCAAGTGTCAAGATAAGAAGATTTTCAAATTGTGAGACACATAGTTAAAGTGTTAGTTTAGATTTCAGCATTGATTATTAACAATCAAACTTTATTATTTTTGTTTAAGTATAAATAATATTTATCTATGAATAGATAATTTGTATTAGAGTTTGTAAGAGGCACTTAATTTAAGTTAATAGGGCATTAGTCCCCACTTTGTTTTAATTAGAAACTTTATTTGATTTCACATTAGTCCTGGAATTTAGAAATAGTTAGGAAATGTTGACATTGATTATTGAAGTATTTTGGCTTATATAATAGAATTTAGCTTTAGTATGATTGCTCGCTATGAATGAATTGTATGAATGGGAATGCGAAATGAATGTGAGAAAGCTGCAGTCAATTATATTATGAGCCCAAAACTTACTGTAGAATAGTATTAGGGAATTCAATAGGTTCAATTTTAATTTTGATTTCTGTATTTTGTTAGGACCGAGAAGCCTCAATCAGGACAACTACAACTCTACCGTTAGGAAAATATTCGCTCCATTTTGTTAGGCCTCCCCTTTCGGGAGCATAAAATTTTTTAATTTCTATTACTAGGGTAACCAAGTACTCTTTGTTATTTATATCAACTTGAATTTTAAGAGTCGTAGATAATGACCATGTCTCGATTCTCAGACAGGGGATTTGTGGAAGGTCACGGTCAGGCCAAAAGCCTGCAAGTCCCCTCCTCATTAGAGGGAACGGAGAGGTATCAGGTGAACTTTGTGCTAGGTGGGGGGGATTCAGATGCCGACGTCGCAGACTAAGTGTAAAGCGACGAAAACCTCGGGTAACCGATCGGACATCGTAATTTACGACGCTTTGAGCGTGACTGAGATGAGGGTGTTACAGTCGGGAGGTTGGAAAGGATCGACACGTTGGGAGCTCTTTTATATATTGCGCAGCCTGGAACAAATTCCCCGATGGACGAGCTTAGAAAACATGCGCTGGGTAGAGAAATCGAATTCCCTGTAACTCCTTGTCTATAAGTAAAAGCCTATAGGGGTTTTCTAATGAGGGTTAACAATTGAGCATGTAACAAACAAGTTATGATTAGACGAGGCGATTCCGTCTACAGATTTTAGGTACCAGTTAGCAAAGTGACAGATGGACTGTCCGGATTCTTTGCGTTTTATATCACCCCAGGCTAGCAAGAGTTATTCACTTAATTAAAGACTATTAGTCTACCATACGTTTAGTTAGAACGAATTTAAGTCTAAACATCAATTAATATATAGAATTTTTTTTTTAGAGTAATTCATTATAAGATAGGTTAAATTTTAAATTAATAGGACACAAAATGAACTTTTGAAGCAGATTGCCAGAACAAGCCAATATAGCGGTCCAGATTTGAAGAGAGATTATTAATTTTTTTTTTGGGAAGATCGAATATAAAGTATTTTTCGTTTTGAGACAGTGAAATGACCTAGAGCAATGGGTTATTTGTTTTACAAGATTTGCTTTTCCAGAGAGGTACTAAGAACTCAGGTGAGAGGACATATATCACAAGATATGAGTTAGACCTAGTTTCTTTCCATCATAATTTATTACAGAATTAGTTTTAGTATTTTTATTAAAGGGATTTGTTGGTCAAATTTTATGAGTACACATTCTATGGATAAGCTAAACAATGTATAGTAGGGGTAAACTACATGTTAAAATAATGGACAAAGGTGGGAGAGATTTCAACCACAGGTAATGTAATTTGGAAGTAATCTGGTTGTGAGAGGCTTCCTTTTGTATTAAGAGAGGCAGGGAACACGCCAGACAAACACTCCCAGTGACAAGTTAGTAAGGACAAGTTTTATCTTTGTTAGATATTACACGAGTTTTGAGATACTAGTGAGATAACCTGGACCCCTCAGTGCATATATATTCGTTTTATTATTTTTATATATCATATATCATATATTTTGTTCTCATTATTATATCCATGTATATTCGTATATGTAGAAGCACAATCCATAGCATAGGTATGTGTGACATTTTGGTAGCAGCGTTGTTACCATCTTCGGACAAATGTACCGAATAAAGATTTTTAATCACAATTTATATATTCATTTGTATTCATTATATATATATATATCAAACCATTTTTTTTAGTAAATACCCATTTTTACGATTCATAGCATAGATATGTGTGACATTTCGGTAGCAGCGTTGTTACCATCTTCGGACAAATGTACCGAATAAAGATTTTTAATCACAATTTATATTCATTTGTATTCATTATATATATATATATATCAAACCATTTTTTTTTACTTATAGTAAATACACATTTTACGATTCATAGCATAGATATGTGTGACATTTCGGTAGCAGCGTTGTTACCATCTTCGGACAAATGTACCGAATAAAGATTTTTAATCACAATTTATATATTCATTTGTATTCATTATATATATATATATATATCAAACCATTTTTTTTTTACTTATAGTAAATACCCATTTTAATATTCCTTATTTTTATCTAACATCGCGTATATCCATATTGTTCCAATATTTTTTTTTTGCATGCATCGCATTCGTGCAGCTCTAATATGTATATTTTTTATTCGTTTCTGTTTTACACTATTATTCTAATGTCATCGATAGGAGTTGCAACTTTGGATTTTTTTTTTTATCATTGTCATTTTGAACATGTATAGCCATTCCTTCGCTGCCATATGTATCGTATAGAACTAATAAAGTTTTTTTTTATTAGATGTGTTTTAGGAATTGGGCATGTCTACCATACAAACACAATTCCTTGGCGCCCATAATTATTATGTTAACCTGAATGGCATAAGAATCTGTTTTGCACAGAACCTGTGTATAGACCACCCTTTCTCCACCCACTGGGACTGCGGTCGGGGATGTGTGGACTCGACTCACATCTGGGTCAAGACCCCCTGAATACAGACAGCAAAGGGATGGGCTCAGTATATTGCCCATAGAATGGTAGGGTAGAACTTCCTTCTGTAATCACGATGAATTAACCTGCCCCAGGTTCCATGGCCCGTCTGTTCCCCCCTTTGCCGGAGTGACTGTGATTGCATAGTGGTATCGTAAAAGAATGCATTTCTCCCAATTTCATATTTCCTCACGGAATATTGATCAGATATGAATTGAAATAAACTCATTCTTTCACTCTGGCAGGGGAGGAATTGTTGGGTCACATTTCACCAAACAGACCCAACAAAGATGTAAACATTCCTTTACATCCTATGCACATACACGCAGTGTCTCGCCGAAAGTGTTTGGTGTACAGATGGATGTCCCACGGCAATGGCCGACGGGGGTTCAAAGACCAAACCGGGAGGGGAGACGCAGCCCTGGACACGATTCCAAGATCTACTGGAGGAGGATGAATCGGCCCCTGATTAAGATGGATACAGATGGATGTCCCACGGCAATGGCCGACGGTGGTTCAAAGATCAAGCCGGGAGGGAGACGCAGCGCTGGACGCGGATACCCGTGGATACTAAGATATATCAAGGAAGGCACAGCCCTGGTCAGGAGCCCGACGAAAACAGGAGCAGGAGTCCAACCACAACATAAGCAGAGAGCTGACGGGCAGTGGAGAAGCCACCTCAACAAGAAGAAACGGACATCCAGCATGCGACTTTGTAAAACCTACCTTTTAATTCTTGTATATATAACCTATGACATGACATTTTGATGGATGGGGACCATTTATTAATATTCTTGGGATTTCTTAAAGGAGAAATTAGCATATAAGTCTCTCAGAGGGGTAGCATCCTAAATGGATTTTAATTCCATTGTTAATTTAAATTTATCTCTCAATAAGACAGATAAATTCTGAATTTGGTTAATATTTAGTTTAAATTGATCTTTTCATAAGCTGAGTAAGAATATTTCTAATTCATAGTTTCCTTAAAAATAAAAAAATTTAATAAAATAATATTTTATCTCAATAAGACAGATAAATTCTGAATTTTGGTTAATATTTATGTTAAATTGATCTTTCATGAGCTGAGTTAGAATATTTCTAATTCATAATATTTTTTTCTAATAAAATATTATTTTATTCCTTAAATTTTAACCTTAATAATATTATTTTTCTATTTAATATTTCGAGAATATGGTATATTTATTATTCTGTGGGAGTTAGAGATTGAGGGCGCTAAAAAAAAAGGGATAGGGGGCGAGAATTTTTGGGGGACTGGACCAAGGGACCAGTTAGTTTTGACGCGGTTTTCAAGAGGGGCGGACGAATATTTCCCACCGGGCGAGAAGTAAGTAGTCGAGGTGTTTAGGTAAGTTTCACTCTAAAAATTTCGTCGTATAGAGATATATGTATACATGACGAAGTCATGGTAGGTAGAAAGGATTTTTTTTCTTTTTTGATAAAGACGCCTTGAATGAGGTGTTATAGATTCATATTTTACTTAACTATGTCATGCCATAGTAAATACAATTTGTTTTACATTTTATTTTTTTTTGATATATCCCTTATTTGTCGAATAAAAGTTGATGTGGTAAATTTTAATGTGTACTAATGTCTATGTAAAATCACAGATCACACATGAACTTTGGTGCATATGCTGTGGATATTGAGTGTATTATAAGAGGTTCATTGCCTTATCATAAACGGAGAATATGTATACACCTGAATTTCTTTATATGCTAAAGGAGATCAAGATATAAATGTTTTTTTTATAATCGAAGCTCAATTACAAGACGAATGTTAATTCGAGTGTATACAATATTTTCTGTGTATGATATAATGTAAGAGCGTATCTTACTTACTAAAATGTCATCTTAAACAGACCACATATTTTAATTATTTATATGAGTTCCTGTGTTCGTCATACAATATCGAGTGTATACCTGAGTGTAAATTTGGTTATTATATATACTGGTGCAAGTATTTGGCGAGTGTTACATTTGTATGTCTAAGTTAAAGGATGGAGTTTAGTCATCTAGATGTAGAAGGTCCCGGGTTTCGGCACAAACAGTGCGAGTGTGAATTTTAAATAACAAATTATCCAACTGACAAAGTGAAGTATATGAAAATAATATATTACACCTAATCTATAAAAAAACATTACTAATATAGTGAAAGAGAATATATATTTTTAATAATTATTTCAATAAATATACATTTCTCAAAATGTGTTTGTTTATATGCAATTATTTTAATTTCAAACTTAACCAACCTTTTAAAAACTTACTTTTTATAACCATATTAAAGAAAGGAATTAAATAATTTTATTATTGAAGTGGGATATTAAAGTTTAAGGAAACACTCGCCAAACTTTCTTTCACATTTTACTTTATATACAATAATTTTTAAAATCTTGATTGGTTGAAATATTGTTTCAAATTTGAAAAGAGAGTAGGTCAAATTTGGCTTTATTTCAAAATATCACAGAGTTTATTTATTTTATTTATAATAATTTTAAAATTGTATGTAATTATATATGTAAAGAACTATTTTATATATCAGAATTCCTAGCCAAAATGGCGGCTAAAAATAATAATGAAGCATACTTTGCCTATAAATATATATATATTTTATTTAAATATAGACGATTAGAATAATAACATTTTATTTGTTGCGTTATGGAACTAATATAAAAATATTTAAGTTTTGATAAATTTATTTGAATCTATAAATAAAAAGTTTACATTCATTTTTAATATGTTTTTTTATCTTTATTTTTGAAAACTTTTTTGACATAATAGTTTTTTGGACATTTAAAATTTATTTTAATTATACTTTTTTTAAATATATTATCCCATTGTATAATTATGCAAGGTCATGGAGGCTATATTTATTCCATAAGTCTTCATGATAGGTAAAAAGAGCTGCTGTCGTTGGTTGGCTGTCATAAGTCAGACTTTGTCCCCCAAAAAAAGTGGTCGACGTCGGACGTGATCTCAGGTCCTGGTTGTCGAAAACCGAGAGTGTGTACCACAACACCACCAGCCCTGTTAATTATACAGAACATATTTAATATAAGTAATTCCTGATAGTTGGTTACATCTTTTGTACGCTCCAGAAACCTGGGTAAATTATACATATAACTTATTATGAATGATGAAACGCTTCTCTTGGGTCAAATATTTTATTGATGTCTTTGAAATTTGAACAAAACCTATCGCCTATCTTCTTCATGGAGCACGTCTCTAGAATTCTTCTGTCTTCTGGTATGTTTGAGAATCAGACTTTTTGACAAGTAATTATAAGCAGTATATATAACCTCTCCCGTTATGCGAGGAGGATCCATTGAAATATTTTCTCTGGATAGGTAAAATTAGTGTATATTAACGAACCTCAATGTAACATTCATTAGTTCTATGTTTTGTCTTTAGAGTTAATCATTATAATATATCAAGGGGGTTCAAGTTTTATTCCTTTACATTATTTTTACATCACGCAAAAATTGTAAATATAATTATAATATATATATTCAAACAATAGATATCCAGTATTTGTTGGAGAAAGCGTTTCTTTATATAGTTGAGTGAAGAGGTGAAAGGTGGGGGGGGGGGGGGGGGGGTTAAGAAAATTTGCTCGTATATCAACCAATAATAAATATGTAAAAAAAATGGCAATATTTTAAAAAAGAGGAAAAGAAATGAAGTAGCTGTATGTGCACGCGCGAAGTTAAAAAAAAAAATGCAAGAAACTTATCCTCAGAAACAGTGTATGGTCACAATTTATATTTCAGAGGATTCTATCTTCCGATAACCCAACCTCTCCAATAAAAGACCAGAAGTAATCATGTTTTTAAATTTCCTTACATGTAAGGGTTTTTTCTGTACCCTCTTGGACTTCACTATCTTCATTGTTCATATTGTTTTTTTTTTTATCCATACTGTTTTGAGCATACTGGAGAGATACCGTGAATATCGTAATAAAAGATAGATCAAGGATTTATTTGATTATCTAATACAAAAATATGGAATTAGAATCTATGAATCGGTAAATAAAATTGGTCAGAACAGGGTAAAATTAAGTTCAATGATTTCAGACCTCTTTATCAAAAATGTTACTATTTTGTTGCACCTGGTTGCGGTCTGGCAGATTCTTCAGACTTGAATCTATCCTCTGACATGTCCTGTATCTTTCCAGAGCGTGTTTCGACCATCCTACAAAGCTAGATAAGTGAATAATGATGCAACTATTATTTTTAGGTAACCCTCAGAATAATTTTATTTGTCATATCAATCTTTAAAGAGGTGTGTAGTCGCAATGTTGTAAAATACGAAAGAAAAAAAATTATACTAGTAATCTGTTTTCAAAATAATTAATCTTATTAGCATTTAATTCCTATGTTTTAAAGACCCAAATTATTTTTATTTTTAAAAATTCGATCGCATTTAAAATTTTGATCTCAAATAGCTTATTTTCAAAATGTATATCTTTTTGAAAAAATTGTTGACTTTGCTTAGAATATTTAATGAAACTGATTCCAAAAATTATTAAATAAACATTATATTTATTGATTTACAAGAGAGAGAACAAAATATAAAAGGGAAACTAATATTAAACAAAGGAACTTTTTTCTTCCTCGGTTAGCGACTATTTACCTGTGAGCTTACACACACTCTGTGGTAACAATTAATTAATATATATACAACACAATAGTGTTTATGCAATAATTAACGCTTTCATATATGTGTTTATATGGGCCAATGTCACACTAAATATCCACTTTAAAGTCAGGAAGAATTCGCAAAAATTGGCGACAACTGATTGCTAACCTTTAAATGGTGATAGCTCTTAAAAATGACGAGTTTTATGATGAAAATTTCATATTTAAAGTCAAATAGCATTTAAGACAAAAATTCCAATCCTCTATTGAACATTTATAAATCCAATATTGATCCTAATAATATATGGTAAAAAGAGGAGAAGATATTCAAAGAATGTATCTGCAAACCATGCAGAAAGCTAGCTTAAAATGTTATATAAGCCAATTTATACATATTTAGCATCAATTTTATCTTCAACCTTTAATTTTTGTAACTGAATTCTTGAGAAGGTGTATTCATATGAAAATAAAAGATTAAAATATATTCAAAACTCAGAAAAATATTTTTTCTCAATCTGTGATTTGTGGCAAAAAAAAAAATCCAAGTCAAAATAACAAATTTCATTCTCTATTTCTCCTTGTAACAAAAAAATAATGGGGAGGAAATTTTTAATAATTGTCCTCTATCAACAGGCAAATTTTCGTTGTACAAAACTCTCTTCTCAATATATCCTTGTGGATATTCTTTATTTCTGAATAATGTAAAAAATAACTTGTTAAAGACCATGCCTCTTTAAAATATTTTCCTAAATAATGACACCTCTGCCCTCAAATATAAACAACAATGATTCATATTGATTCCCAAGATTTCCTTAATTATTTTATAAATAGACTAGTGGACGTACCCGGCTTCGTCAGGTTTTACCCGAGTAAAGGTTTGTCTAACGAACAATTGTTAAAACAATTCTCTATAAACTTATTTTAAAAAATAATAGATATATTTTGATAATTTGAAACTCGTAAATTTGAATCTCTCGATAAAGTGAACATTTTTTCCCGGTCCCTTGTCTCAAATAAATTGCTGTGTCATCCTGAATTTTGTCTTTCCTAATTTTCTACATTACAAAATCATCGTTTTATCTAATGAACATTTTTTCCCGGTCCCTTGAAAAATACTTGATAACTAACTTTGACTTGTGCGCAATTAATAAGTAGAAAAATCTTACTTTTGATAAATAATCTTTAAGATAATAAACTTAGTGATAATAAAACTTATAGATAAAAAACTTGTTATCATCGTCTCAATGGGGGCGCTGCTTGCGAGTTAAATCTACAAATCTGCAAATAACTCTAAGGATATTCAAGATATTCAAGAAATTATTTTTCAGAAACCTTCCCAGTACTATACTAAATAACTTCCCAAAGTTTCATGGCGTTCCAATGAGTGGTTTGGTCAGGCATAAAGGACACACACACATAAATTCATTTTTATATAGATACTAGCGGATGTACCCGACTTCGCCCGTGTTTTACCCGAGTAAAGGTTTGTCTAACGAATCTCTCGATAAAGTGAACATTTTTTCCCGGTCCCTTGAAAAATACTCGATAAGTTGAATAAAATCAATATTAATCGGTACCCGAGTAAAGGTTTATCTAACGAACATTTTGTTAAAACAATTCTCTATAAACTTATAAAAGAAATAGATATATTTTGATAATTTGAAACTCGTATATTTGAATCTCTCGATAAAGTGATCATTTTTTCCCGGTCCCTGTGTGCCGTGTCATTCTGAATTTTGTCTTTCCTAATTTTCTACATTACAAAATTATCGTTTTATCTAGTGAACATTTTTTCCCGGTCAAAAATACTCGATAAGGTTGAATAAATTCATGGTCGTTTATGGAAGATGGACGAAGTTCCCGGAGGTCATCTTGGGCAAGCTCCCGCGAGGCTTTTTTCTTGTCTACTTGGCACAGCTGTGTCACCAACTCTGCCCTGATTGGTCGGTGGGTACTTGGACTGTCCATCCAGCCGGCGGCCGGACGAATCCATTCTCTCGACGGGGTGGGGCAAACCTAAGCCTATCTCCGTCGCAAGGTGGCGCTGCTTGCGAGTTAAAGCTACAAATCTGCAAATAACTCTAAGGATATTCAAGATATTCAAGAAATTATTTTTCGAAAACCTTTCCGGGGATATACCTAATAATATCCCAAAATTTCACGGCGATTGGATGTATGGTTTTTGAATCTATAGAGGACACACACACAGACATTCATTTTTATATATATACTAGAAATCCTTAAAAAGAAACATCGTATTTTGCAAAGCCTATATCAGTATTTATATGGAGGAGAAAAAGGAACACATTTTGAAGGTCATTAATTTGTTGAACCATAGCTCAACTGATTAGAATCACATCAGAAAACATCTCGTATCTCGTATATATTACACTATATTCCAGCTACAAACACTGTTCCCAGCTTAAATTCCAGTTGTTTTGATAACTATTGTTTTAAATATATTTTTATGTTGAATGAAAACATTACGCAAGTGTTATTATTTTGGGTTAGATATTTCTCCATCGTACATGTATGATAGACTAGCGGACGTACCCGGCTTCGCCCGGGTTTTACCCGAGTAAAGGTTTTTCTAATGAATCTCTCGATAAAGTGAACATTTTTCCCGGTCCCTTGAAAAAAATCGATAAGTTGAATAAAATCAATATTAATTGGTTCCTTCGGTAATTGGAAGTTAAAGGAATAGTATCTTGCCTTGGAATTGTATCATTATTCTTGTATGGATGTACCCGGCTTCGCCAGGGTTTTACCCGAGTAAAGGTTTTTCTAACGAATCTCTCGATAAAGTGAACATTTTTTCCCGGTCCCTTGAAAAATACTCGATAAGTTGAATAAAATCAATATTAATTGGTTCCTTCGGTAATTGGAAGTTAAAGGAATAGTATCTTGCCTTGGAATTGTATCATTATTCTTGTATGGATGTACCCGGCTTCGCCTGGGTTTCACCCAAGTAAAGGTTTTTCTAACGAATCTCTCGATAAAGTGAACATTTTTTCCCGGTCCCTTGAAAAATACTCGATAAGTTGAATAAAATCAATATTAATTGGTTCCTTCGGTAATTGGAAGTTAAAGGAATAGTATCTTGCCTTGGAATTGTATCATTATTCTTGTATGGATGTACCCGGCTTCGCCTGGGTTTTACCCGAGTAAAGGTTTGTCTAACGAATCTCTCGATAAAGTGAACATTTTCCCGGTCCCTTGAAAAATACTCAAGTTGAATAAAATCAATAATAATTGGTTCCCTCGGTAATTGGAAGTTAAAGGAATAGTATATTGCCTTGGAATTGTATCATTATTCTTGTCTAAAATAAATTGCCGTGTCATCCTGAATTTTGTCTTTCCTAATTTTCTACATTACAAAATCATGTATCATCATGATAATATTTAGAGCAGATTGTTGAATTATTACAGATAAATTAGAATATTTACCTTGATTATTTTTAGGCGAAAAATATTTCAAAAATTTTATTTGCTGGAAACCTTCCCAGTACTATACTTGTTAAAAATAGATAATTTATAATTGTATGCTTTATAGATTTTCCCCTATTATTATTATGTATATATATTTTTATTTTATTTTTGTTGCCTCTTTCTCTTAATGGGTGGAAAGGAACAAAGAATGGAAGGAGCAAAATTTGTAAACAAACAAGACATCGCCCCCCATCCCATGCGCGAGCACCTATGCGCGGTGACGGGGAGAAAAAAGAAGAAAGGACAAACGGGGAAACCGGGGAAATATGAGCTCGGGGAAATATGAGCTCCCTGCCTCAGAAGGAATGAGTAACCACGTGTGAATGAAACAAAGAAGAGAACGCGAGGAGCGTCGTTATAGAATTGCGCACCAATTAAGTGGGTTGCGATATAGTTTCCTGTAAAGGAACAGAAGAATTAATCTGGAAAATTATCTCAAGTGAAGAATTATTTCAAGTGAACTCTTGATCAAATTTATCGACAGAATTGAAAACAAGATTTGTTTTTTTTTTTACAAAACGGAAGCTTAGATAAGTATTTGCAAACTTTGAAAAAGATTTTGCCTTTCCACCCCTAGTTATTTTGCTCTCTACATTATTTGTTTGTATGTATATTTAACTTGTATCACTTGTTTTGTTTATTCTAATTTTAAATATATCTAACCTTTTGGCCAATTTGATTATCACCCTTTTTATCTGTTTATTTATTTTTATTGCCCAGTCATTTTTGATAAGCAAAATAAAATATATATTTAGGCCATTTTTGTTAAATTGTATTTCTACAACTTGTGCAAACACAACTGGTGAATCTCTATTTTCAATCTGGGTAAGATTGACCTTCCCCACATTTATTTTTTTTTTTCAAATTCAACATTTTTGGTGAGCCGGACGTGATTTCACCTTGTGGTGTTTATACAATTTGTGGAGATGGATAAGCTTAAAAGAGAAAGAACTCCCTTAAGGAATACTATAACTCGTACCACAAATGAAATAAAATCAGGTCTAAGTCTAAAGGAAGTGGATATAATTTTAATAAGGGCCAAATTTGAAAGGTTAACCATTCTTAATGATAGACTGATATTGATTGATGATAAAATAAAAGAGATCTTATTGGATGATCCGAGGTCCACAGAAGCTCAAATCAATGATGAGATGGAACTATGTGAGACTTATAGCTTACAAGTAGGAATTGTCGCACAGAAGGTGAAAGAATATGAGTCTAAATTGGCAGCACCCTGTGATGATAAAATGTCGCAATCTAGCACTTCAGATTTTAAAAGACAAATTAAACTTCCAAAATTTGAACTAAAAAAGTATACAGGTGAGCTAGAGGAATGGCTATCATGGTGGAGTCATTTTGAAAAAATACATTTAGATGAGTCACTGTCTGATGTTGATAAATTTGAATACTTAATACAATCCATGGTTGTTGGGTCAAAGGCCCACAGACTTGTGACTAGCTTCCCTCTTACCCAAAAGAATTACAACAAAGTCATTGGAGATTTAAAAGATAGGTTTGGAGACAGAGATATGCTGACTGAGTTGTATGTGCGCAAGCTTTTAAAGTTAGTCATTGCCAGTGCCAGGTCTGAAAAAAGAACCTTGGCTCAACTTTATGATGATTTGGTTGCACATCTCCATTCTTTGGGATCTCTGGGAGTGGATACTAAGTCTGGGGGTGGTGCGTTCTTGTACCCGTTGGTGGAGTCAAGTTTGCCACTTGAACTTATCAAAATATGGCAACGTTCCCGTACACCTTTCAAAGAAAGAGATTACTCCGAGATTGAAGAGGGAATTGAACATAGTGGGGCTAAAGCTTTTGATAAATTAGAGAGTCTGATAGAATTTTTAAAGCAAGAAGTTAAAAATGCAGAACACATTTCCTTTGTTGCTGAAGGATTTGAACCTTCCCTTCCTCTAAAACAGGGAAAGAGAGAAAATAATCCCCCTAAGATCCACACAGCGTCTGCGTTATTTGTTGGAAAGACCAACTTACCGTGTTTATTTTGTGACAAAGATAACCATCTTAGCCAAAACTGTTTTAAGGCAGCCAAGATGTTGGAATCAGACAGATTAAAGAGGGTACAGGATGCGAAAGTTTGCTTTAATGCTTGAGAAAGAATCATTTGAAGAAGGATTGTAGATCTTTTGTAAGATGCAAGCGTTGCCAAGGACCTCATTTTGAGATAATGTGCAGAGGAACCTCACATAGTCAGGAAAATTTAAATTGGAGGTCTGATAACAGATCTCACAATAGTTTAGCAGAGCAGAATGAGGGGATCAGTGAGCCTGTAACAGCAATGGCGAATCAATTATGCACAAATAATATCTCTTTAATGACTCTCATTGTAAAACTTAAAGGGCCGAAACGTTCCAAAATGGTAAGAGTGCTTTTAGACTCTGGTAGTCAAAAATCTTACATCAGAAGTTCTCTAGCTAAGGAGTTAAACTTACCCAAGGTGGGAGAAGTCAAATTGAATAAATTTTTGTTTGGAGGGCAAACCACAGGAGAAAAGGCTCATTCAATATTTTATTTCCAGTTGGACAATGTTGATGAGGGAAAGGCTTTCAAAATGGAAGCGTTAGAGGAAACAATAATTTGTGGCAATATTTCACCCGTTGAAACAGGACCCAGGCAATGGGAATTGGATAAGAAAGGAATCACTTTGACTAAGGTAGACAATAATAAAACCGAAATAGACATCCTAATCGGTGGAGACTATTATGGGCAACTTCTCACAGGAAAAATTGAACAGCTGGCAGGAGGATTGACCGCAATTCAAACAGTTCTTGGTTGGACTTTAATAGGTAATACCTCATCAGAGAGACCAGAGACAAGTGCTCAAATGGTTATCACCTTACTTACAACCCAACAGAGAGTAGCATCCTTATGGGAATTAGAAACAATAGGGATACGAGATCCTACAGAGGTCATCTCTGAGAAAGAGAAAAATGTTCTCATGCAAGAAAAGTTTCGTGAGAAAATCTGTCGAGGCCATGATGGACGGTTTCTTGTATCTCTTCCATGGAAGGAAGGAATTGGGACAATACCTAATAACTTGGAAATAGCCAAAAGGCGCTTGGAGGCTATGACTCAAAAGTTGACACAAAAGGGTCAGTTTGTTCCTTATGATGAAGTCTTCCGATCCTGGTTCAGGGAAAACCTTATAGAAGAAGTTGACAGGGAAGACATCAAACCTAGTGGACATTATCTACCACATCGCCCGATATATAAGGTTCAGAGTGAGACTACTCCTATTCGACCGTTTACGATGCATCATGTAAAGCAAGTAAGAGAAGTTTGTCTCTAAATGAATGTTTAGAGACTGGACCTAATCTGATTGAACTTTTACCTGAAATCCTGATAAGATTAAGGGAAAAGAAAATAGGAGCCATCGCTGACATCCGCAAAGCTTTTCAGACCTTAGGTACAGATGAGAAGGAAAGATTCCACAAGGAATACCTCGCCATGCTCGTACAAAAGAGGAATGAAACAGAGGGTAGAAGGTTTCTTCCAGGCGAAGTTGTGCTGATTGGTCGAGATGATCAAAAAAGAATATTCTGGCCACTAGGCAGAATCTTGGAACTGTACCCCGGGAAGGATGGCAGAGAACGTGTAGCTAGAGTTAGGACTGCTACGGGGGGAATTTGTAAGACCGTTTAAAGAGACTTTTCTCTTTGGAACTTGGTTCTGATATTTCCAGGGAGGTGAGATTACCTAAGACAGAAGGGATCAAAGCCCAGGAGATTCCAACAGATGGAGAACAGTCAATTTTTACTAGGTCTGGAAGAGAAGTGAAAAAACCTACGAGTTTGGGGGTGTACACCAATAATCTTTCCTAATTAAGATTTTTTTTTTGTATTCCCATACAAAAAGGTGGGAGTATGTTAAAAATAGATAATTTATAATTGTATGCTTTATAGATTTTCCCCTATTATTATTATGTATATATATTTTTATTTTATTTTTGTTGCCTCTTTCTCTTAATGGGTGGAAAGGAACAAAGAATGGAAGGAGCAAAATTTGTAAACAAACAAGACATCGCCCCCCCATCCCATGCGCGAGCACCTATGCGCGGTGACGGGGAGAAAAAAGAAGAAAGGACAAACGGGGGGAAACCGGGGAAATATGAGCTCGGGGAAATATGAGCTCCCTGCCTCAGAAGGAATGAGTAACCACGTGTGAATGAAACAAAGAAGAGAACGCGAGGAGCGTCGTTATAGAATTGCGCACCAATTAAGTGGGTTGCGATATAGTTTCCTGTAAAGGAACAGAAGAATTAATCTGGAAAATTATCTCAAGTGAAGAATTATTTCAAGTGAACTCTTGATCAAATTTATCGACAGAATTGAAAACAAGATTTGTTTTTTTTTACAAAACGGAAGCTTAGATAAGTATTTGCAAACTTTGAAAAAGATTTTGCCTTTCCACCCCTAGTTATTTTGCTCTCTACATTATTTGTTTGTATGTATATTTAACTTGTATCACTTGTTTTGTTTATTCTAATTTTAAATATATCTAACCTTTTGGCCAATTTGATTATCACCCTTTTTATCTGTTTATTTATTTTTATTGCCCAGTCATTTTTGATAAGCAAAATAAAATATATATTTAGGCCATTTTTGTTAAATTGTATTTCTACAACTTGTGCAAACACAACTGGTGAATCTCTATTTTCAATCTGGGTAAGATTGACCTTCCCCACATTTTTTTTTTTTTTTCAAATTCAACAATACTAAATAACTTCCCAAAGTTTCATGTTCCAATGAGTGGTTTGGTCAGGCATAAAGGACAGACAGACACACACACATACATTCATTTTTATATATATAGATAAAGAAATCTCGACCAGCCTCAGTTTAAATTTCTATATGTGAACATATAGTATTTTATTATAATTTATATAGGCTTTATTTTTTCGCTAAAATGCATACAATTGTTTTTAAAAGCACAAAACTTGCAATTTGATAATTTAAAAAAAATCATCTTTAGTTTTTAAAATGTTAAATGAATGTTATGAATTAAAAAGAAGGAGCTTCATTAATTTTTAAATAAGTACTATACTTGATTAGCGTTTTATTTCAACTCACACTATCTCTTATAAGTCTATCATAAAAATAAAGAAGGCGGAAAGAGGACCGAGAGGGAGGGGGGGAAAATAAAAATGAAATTATTGACTGTAAATCTTAATTGTTTGAATTTTCCAAGAAAGTGTCTCTTTTATAAGATTTAATGCTTTAATAAAAGTTTTGTGGGTCTTGGGATACCAAAAATCAAAATACTTTCTCAATAATAAAAATTTCACGATCTATAACAAACTTTTCAGAAAAACGGATTAAAGTCAACAACTTTTCCACAGTTGTAATTTTAGAAAATTTAGAAAACTAATCAAATATACAAAAATATATTAGAAGTGAAACAGTTTAGCATTTTTAAATATAGGTACTCTTTCAGTCTTTTTCTATAAATAATCAAGAATGAGTGTTATTTTTATCTTAAATATAAACACATATTACTTTTAAATAAATAATATTTTTAGTGCTATAAATTTTGTATTAAATAGATTGAAAGCATAGAGTTTTTAATTGATATTGATATTTCATCTTTGCTTTTATTATTTTTATTATTATTTATATTATTATTATTATTATTTTATTATAAGTCATGAACGAGAGTTTTTTTTTTTCAATTTTAACATGCTTAATTATGTGTGATCAATATTTAATGTGTAAAATTCAAAGATGATTTGATAACTAATTTTCAATAAACTTTTACAAAAACATGTAAATGAATTTTAAAATAGAGGTTTAATAAAATATTTTTATAAATTTTCCATTTAAAAAATATCGTAAAACTCTAGTTTTAAAAGCATTTAAATGATGGAGATGAATAAATAAACACATCAATAATGTGGGCAAATAATTCATAAAAAACTATTGAAAACATTTATCAATTATATAAAAGAAGCGTCGAACGTACTTCTAAACATTTTATTTCTTAGGGACGATTCGATTTTCAACTTATTCTGTTCTTTTTCTAGTTTCTATTTGGTAGTGGAATATCTTTAAATTCAAAAGATGCCTACGTATAAAATAAAAAATTTAAAATAATGGACAACCCTGACCCTATGTTGCCAGTCCTAGGATGGGAAGAGTTTATATTTTGTCTTATTATAGGATGGCAATATTTCTACTCGCGCGTTATTTTAAACATATGAAAATGATAAAATTAAAGTTGTAGTTTTTCAACTATATATTATTCGTATAAATTGAACTTTTATTAATTGACTCCATTTTCAAATCTACACAACTTTTAAATCAAAATTTAACTCAAAATAAGATGCTTTTAATGTATATTGCTTTCATTTCAACCCAACAAACTCTTTAGTTTTGCATGGTAGGTTTAAAAAACCTTGGTTAAAAAATGATTATATCAAATAAATTGATGTATTTTTAATTAGTAAAACGAAAGGTAAAGTAATGTTTTGACATTTTTTTTTTTTCTGCAAATCGACAAAGCAAACATTTTGTTTACAAATAGCATCAGGTAGTAAAACTTTATAAATAACTTTAAATTTTATCTAATTAAATAATAAAAAAATAAAGTATTGAATCGTTATATATAAAGTCTGGTGAATCCCCAGAATTGGGTACATTTGGTAGGTGGCGCTGTACACCGCCGTACCTTAGAGGCGTTTTACACGAGTTAAAAATACAATTTCGGTGAAATACTTTGAATTTTACCAATTTAAATATATAAATTTAAATTATAATTTTAAAAAAGTTTTAACAGTTAAAAAACATTTTTTTAAATGAAATATAAACTGATTTTTCTAAAAACGAACATTATTTTTTTATTTATCTGAAACTAACCTAATTCAACTTATCTAAAACTAACCTTATTTAGCGATTAAACTTACCTAATCTAACCTATCTGAAACTAACCTATTTTAATTAATGAAACTAACCTTTTTATAACACACCTTAAAATAACCTAATTTATAACCTATCAGAAACTAACCTAATTTATAAGCCGTCTGAAACTAACCTATTTTACCTATTGGAATATAACATAACGTCATGTTATTAAAAATGTATTAAAATATTTTTACAAAGTTTATTAATCACATCTTATACAATATTTGTAAAATAAATATAAAACTTGTGTATAAATATATGACTTGAAAATATGCCACATAAAATATTTTATTCAAAACTATACAGATTTTTTTAATAGAGATAAATAAAAAAATACAGAATTGAATAGATACAAAAGTGTGAACCAGAAAGTCTATTTTTAAAAATGTTATTATTTAATATTATAAACGTATTTTAATTTAATTTTGAAATTAAAAAGGAGGTGTAAATAAAAATAAGGTTAGTTTTAGATAAGTTGAATTAGGTTAGTTTCAGATAATTAAAAAAATAATGTTCGTTTTTAGAAAAATCAGTTTATATTTTATTTAAAAAAATGTTTTTTAACTGTTAGAACTTTTTTAAAATTATAATTTAAATTTATATATTTAAATTGGTAAAATTCAAAGTATTTCACCGAAATTGTATTTTTAACTCGTGTAAAACGCCTCTAAGGTACGGCGGTGTACAGCGCCACCTACCAAATGTACCCAATTCTGGGGATTCACCACATAATATATTTTAATATATAAATTCCAAAAAATAACTTTTGAAACATTATATAACTCTAACCCAGTTGAATCTCAAATGAAAAATTTAAAAAATTGTGTAAAATTGACTTCTATTTAACAATTCAAAACATTTGTGTACATCTAAATATTATAATTATAAGCCTAATATATATAAATAAAGGTATAAAATAACAGCAGCCATTTTTTTCAGGAGTGTTAATTTCTTAAATTGATACTAATTACATATAGATTATATATATGGCTAATTTATTTCAATTCTAAAAAAATATATATATTTAAAAACTAAATAGAATATGTGGTCAATTATTTTATTAAACAATGGGTATTTAATTTTTTGAAAGGAACAAATCAATTTTGATTTGACATCTAAAGAAATATATATATTATTTTTTAAAAATGATATTATCAGAATGTGTTCTTGAAATATTCAATTTGTATTTAATATTAAAAGGAAAAAAAAAAGGAAATTTTTTTTTCTTGACAGTCATTTCTTTGAATTAAATTTAAAAGGATTTAGTAACCCTGGTATATTCTATGAATATTTAATTTCAGAGATTTAATGCCAATTTCTATAGTTTTTATTCCCAATATACAGACAATTGAATAAGAATTCCAAGTTTAAAATATGTTAATATATAAGGAGATTGTGAGATATCAATACAAAATTTTATAATTTATTACAATTTTACAAAGAACTAAAGAATACAAGGTAATAAGACTAAATCCAAATAATAGTGTGTAATGTTTTTGTAACAAAGCTGTTACAGAAACATCACACACTATTTATATATTTGGATTTGGTCTTATTACCTTGTGTGTACATCATTGTGTTCTGGCATACAATTGTGCAACACTCTTTAGAGAAACACAAGGTAATAAGCCCAAATCCAAATAAATTGTGTGTGACGTTTCGGTGTAACAGCGTTGTTACCATCTTCAGACAAAAGTACTATTCATTCAGTACTTTTGTCTGATGATGGTAACAACGCTGTTACTGAAATGTCACACACTATTTATTTATTTGAATTTGGTCTTATTACCTTATGTTAATAATCTATAATCCAAATTGTGCTCTTATCAAGAGCTAAAGAAGATATTATCCAAAAAGATTCTGATAATAATAAAGAAAAAGTTGTTGTTTAATCCCATTTTATTTGAATATTTACAAGAAATTTGAACTATTTTTGATATGCGTGTTTCTTTTTAAAATAAAATAATTTTCTACTGCCCTTACAGCAATAATAAAATAATGGTAGGGCTTGACTCATCAGTGGTCTTCTTCTTCTTCTTTCTTATCTCCACACTGGGTGAAGTAGAATGCCTTTGTCATTAAGACTGGGAGCACTACTCAGTGGCAGGCCGACTTAGCTCAAAAAGAAATGGCCGCCTCTGACATGAGGAACAGACGCCATGTGCAGCTGCTCCTAACATGGAGTACAAACGCTGCTCATCCTGTATCCCTGGATTAGGAGCCCTTACAAGGTACTATCAGCCGGGCCAGCTGAGTCCAGGTTTTTTAGTGAGCTTGTTACTGCTCCCCCTCCTTCTTTTCCATCCGGGCTTGGGACCGGCAAAGTTTCATCAGTGGTAAACCCTCCCAATAGTTTTTCCAGTTTAACCACTGGGAGAGTTCACCACTAATGAGCCAGGTCTTCCCAATATTTTATCATTGCAGTAAGGGCAGTAGAAAATTATTTTATTTTAAAAAGAAACATACGCGTCAAAAATAGTTCAAATTCATTATAACAGATGGCGCTAATGCATTATATTTTTATATTAATTGAAATCCGTAAGTGATGAATACAAACATATGGAATTAACATGGTTCTTTCTCCTATTATTTTTTTACCATTTATTTATTTTTTTAATTTATTTATTGTTACTAAAGCACGAAGTCCAAAGGACTATTGTGCTGTGCAAGTATTATTTACATATGATTAATTATTTACACGATGGATTAGTAGTTTTTTGTAAATTATTGTACAAATAGTTCTAAACTTAACAAAATTCTCATAAGATAGAGTATATACACAAAGAGAATTTGGTAATGTTTCAAAGTATCTACATACAATTTGATTAGTCAGAGAGCAAGTTAAAAGAAGATGCTCTTTTACCATTTGAACCATTTTTTTTTTAATTTTAAAATATTTATGCACAGATTGTAGCAGTAACAAGCTCGCTAAAAAACCTGGGTTCAGCTGGCCTGGCTGATAGTACCCTCTGTAAGGGCTCCTAATCCAGGGATACAGAATGAGCAGCGTTTGTACTCCATGTTAGAAGCGGCTGCATATGGCGTCTGTTCCTCATGTCAGAGGCGGCCATTTATTTTAGAGCTAAGTCGGCCTGCCACTGAGTAGTGCTCCCAGTCTTAATGACAAAGGCACACACATTCTACTTCACCCTGTGTGGAGATAAGAAAGAAGAAGATCAGACCCCATTTTTAGATCTATTGCTCTCTAATACTATATTTTCGATGCAATAAAATACAATTTGGATTATAGATTAGAAATATAAGGGGGTAACAAGACCCAAATCAATAAATTGTGTTTGATGTTTCAGTTTCAATGCTGTTACTAAAATGTTATACTACACAATTATTTTATTTGGATCTTGTTACCTTATGTTTATTGAGATTATTGTTATAGGTTACCCAATTATTGTTACAAAGGTTTTTTTTTTTATGCCATCGCTTTTCTTCCTTCATTTCCCAAATTTATTTATTCCCCCCCCTTCTTCAATTACTTGCCCTTATAAAAATAATATTTTGCAAGGTAATAAGACCAAATAAATAAATAGTGTGTGATGTTTCAGTAACAGCATTGTTACCATTCAGTAGGATATGTCAGAAGGCACTACTGCACGGCAGAAGCCATTCAGTACTTTTGTCTGAAGATGGTAACAATGCTGTTACCAAAATGTCACACTATTTATTTAGATTTAGTCTTATTGTGTCTCAAGTTACATAGTTAGTTTGTCTGTTGGCCGACATATTTGCATCACGGTTGCTGGTGGCCTCTATGACAATTGTCCACCCCTCCCTCCCTCCTCTTACCCTTAATTGAAAAGGCCCTGAATGCTAATTTCTGTCCTGGATTATTGATGATGGTCTCATTAAGAATAAGCTTTCTGTTAGAAACTTTTTAACATTTTTTTTTTTTTGAAAATAGAGCAATCCATAAATAAATCTTTAATTAAAATGGCATATATTGGATCAAATCATATAACAAAATATTTTAAAAACTTAATTCTGTTGACGTTATGTGGCGCTGAGTTTGTTGTTGACACACTTTAAATATGTTATAACACCTTGATAAAGGTTGGCGGCGTTCAGCCAACTGAAATATTGGTAAAATAAATTATATTTTGATCCAATATATGCCATTTTAATTAAAGATTTTTTTTTTTAATAGTTAAAACACAAGGTAATAAGACCACCAAATCCAAATAAATAAATAGTGTGTGACGTTTTGATAACAGCATTGTTACCATCTT
This sequence comes from Cordylochernes scorpioides, assembly GCA_030710605.1. NCBI lineage: Eukaryota > Metazoa > Arthropoda > Arachnida > Pseudoscorpiones > Chernetidae > Cordylochernes > Cordylochernes scorpioides. Next base: position 90,292,030 of record CP092877.1, on the reverse strand, counting down.
CAGACAAAAGTACTGAATGTACCGAATTGAAGTTGGTAACCACACTGTTATTGAAATGTCACACTATTTATTTATTTGGTGGTCTTATTACTTTGTGTTTATAATCTATAATCCAAATTGTGCCTTATCAAGACCAAACACATTTATTCATTTGAATTCTGTCTTATTACTACACACAATACACAAACATACAGCTTTATTAAGACCACAGGTCTTATACATATTCATCACAGGAAAGAAGCAATAGATGGTCCTATACTCCAGGCAGCACAGCACCCAACAACAGCCTCCAGGTCTGATGCATGATTTGGTCTTATTACTTTGTGTTTCCAATTATTTTAAATTTTGTTGTGGGTGGAAGGGAGACTTTGGATAATTGGGACTCTTTCCAATTGAGACTATAGATAATTGGGACTGGTGATAATTAGGAGTACTGTCTAAGCAATCCTAATTTAATGAGAAAACACTGTTACTCTTTAAAACTAGCATCATTCATTTATCAAACCTGTATAGAATTGAAAAGAGTTGCAAGCTGTTGAAGTTGTCGTTTCTTATCCCCTGTTCAAGCAAGTTGTTGAAGTTGTATATAAAGTGTTGTGTCTAACCTCCCTGTGTGTGTGTTGTTGCAGTGGTATATAATGAGATGACGGAAAGCTACGCGCTCAAAAGCAACAGTGGAGATAATCTGGTAAAGATCCAACCATGTGAAACCAGCGGTCAGCCGACCCTCTATACCAGACCTCTTGCTCCCTTAATGACCTCTGCGGGGAAACCCCCCGGCAGCCTGCAGCAGCCCCACATTGTGATCAACAATGTCGCAGGCACCTCCTCCTCCCTCCATAATAACCTAGTAGCTGCTACCTCCACGCAGGACATCATCAGCAGGGCTGTGGTGACGCATGGAGGAGAATCCAAGGTTATCTACACCACTTTGCCCATCAGCAAGGCTCCAGTCACCATCCAGGCTCTCAACTCCAACAGGATGACCACCGCAATCAAAGCTCCAGTTGGGACATTTGTATCTCTGCAGGATGTCAAGTCATACCCCAACTTTGTCACCACGGTAGTGGACTCCCTGCAGAAACCTTCTCCCCAGCCTGGACAATCCACAAGCCTGGCCATCCCGCTCAAAACAGGCATGAGGATCATAGCCCCTCACAGCAGCGCGCAGGGCGTCCAGACAACGTTGAAGAGGACCAACTCGGAGCTGGATAACCCCATCATCACCAAGGTCATCATCACAAACACCTCCAAGCCGTCCGACGGCTCGGACACACCGAAGGTCACCAAACCAGGGACCTTCCTCCTAGCCAGTCCATCTAAACAGATCACTTTCACAGCTGACTCCGTAGCTGGACAGCCCATCATGATGAAACCACCAGCAAATGCCTCAAAAAAGGTTAAAACCCCCCTACCCTCCTCCTCTCCCTTTTTTGATACAGCACAATTTGGATTATAGATTATAAACACAAGGTAATAAGAACAAATCTAAATAAATAAACAGTGTATCTATTGTCACACACTATTTATTTGGATTTGGTCTTATTACCTTGTGTTTATAATCTATAAACACACTGTTTATTTATTTGAATTTGGTCTTATTACCTTGTGTTTACAACAGAAAAAAGTAACCATCATCAATTATGTCCTTCCAAGGAAACAGCAGTCTTTGTGATTTCGAGACTTAAGTCTAGTCATCTAACATGCATTAACCATCCGGAGAAAGGTTTTTCCCACTACATGCTCAGTGCATATTTTCTACCTGCAACCCTATCATCAACTATGTCCTCCCAAGGAAACAACAATCCTTGATTTCCACACTTAAGTCTGTTCATCTAACAGACATTGACCATCCAGAGAAAGGTTTTTTTCCCCATGTGTGTACCCAGTGTATATTTTCTACCTGCAACCCCCTGCTCTTATATTGATGAGCTCTACTCATCCCCAGCACAGACACTATCAAGGACCACAAAGCTCAATAAGCAAGAAGAAAAAGACATAAGACTTAGGGGTTTAATAACAGCAAGGGGTGTTGCCAGATAAAAATCCTAGCTGTATATTCACAGATAATCCATCGATGAGCTCTACTCATCCTCAGCACAGACACTATCAAGGATCCACAAGACTCAATAGAATTCAGTAGAGATAAGCAAGAAGAAAAATACAGATAAGACTTAGGGGTTTAATAACAGTGAGGGGTGTTTCCAGATAAAAATCTTAGCTGTATATTCACAGATAAAAGGACTATGTTAACAGATCAAGTGTTGCCCCAGATTTTTTTCCCTGTTAGAAATATAAATTTATTATTGTAATCCGAGGGATTGACAATTTAAATACCGTTCATGAACAAAACTTAAGGAAGTTTTTAGCATGTATATCAGGATTCTGAAAGAATAAATGAAAATTATTTGATACACAGTAACCTTTATTGAAGACACACAAGATAACCAAGTGTAAATAAAATTTCCCCTGTCTCCTTAAAAAAAAATAGATGGCCTGTAACACCAAAGACTTTCCACTTCCTTAAGTTTTGTCCATGAGTGTATTTATACATATACAGTGGTACCTCGACATACGAGTTTAATTCGTTCCGCAACCTTGCTCGTATCTTGAATTACTCGTATCTCGAAGCAAATTTCCCCATACAAAACAATTGAACTACCATTAATCCGTTCCAACCTCCAAAATGTCACCCCAGTTATTTTTGTTACGTGGTTTTAAATAATAAAAACGTATTTATAAATATCAAATATTTATTGCACAAAAACAAAAAACATATCATGGACGTACTACGGCCATACTGCCTCGACAAGTCAACAACTCGAACACCTTGTGCTCATGTTTTTCTATAATTTCACGTTTTAATTCAATACTCATCATCTTTTTCTTAGCACTTGACTTTTTACAAACTTTCTTCTGATCCATGGTTATAAAAATAAATGAACTAAAACTGTAAATGTAAACGCAACACAAAACGCGAACACAAAACACAACTTATCACAGCGGAAGCACGCTGCTAACTGATCGTGATGGCGCGACTGCGTGTTACTACCTGTTGTGTTTTAACTTTAAAAGCACACAAAAATATAATAAACTTGAATTTGTTTATTCAAGTCTCAAAAAAAACAAAGCTTTGCATATAGAACAAATAATAATAATGAAGAAGAATTTATATTTCCTCTTTCTTCCATTCTGTTAATTATAGCACATTTCTTTTGAATGAAAAATGCTTCTTTAAATTGTCTCTTAAAATAATTTTTCTCATAATCTAGTATCTTTGTTTCTTTTAGGTTAAAATTATTATGTCCTGTGATTTTTCTATGTTCTACAAGTGCAGAATTCTCAATTTTATCCCATTTCAGAGCATATTCATGATTTTTCATTCTTTCTTTTAAAGTTCTGGTGTTTGTCCTACATAACATTGGTCACATTTTTCACATTTCACTTCATAAATAAACCTGCTCTATTTGGTATGTGAGTGTTCTTATGGTTGTTGATATATTGAGAGATAGGGTTACATGGTTTCCATGCAATGTTTATTTTTTCATACTTTTTGAATATATTATTCAGATTTCTTGCAAACTTTTGGTTTATAAATGGCAATGTGATAAATTTGGCTTCTTTGTTTTTGCACTTTAGATTTTGAATTAAAGTGTTATTCTCATATTTTTGGTTCATGTCTTCTATTATTCTATCTATCAATTTGATGGGAAAATCTTCATTGATTAATTCTTTTTTGATGTTGTTAATTTCTATATTTCTTTTAGTTGTATCATTAATGAGTGTAAAAGCTCTATATATAAGAGCTTTTACTAATCCTACTTTTTGGCTGAAATGGTGCTGTGAGCTAAAGTTCCAATAAGTTCCTGTATGTGTTGGTTTTTTGTATACAAAATTAAAAATCTACCAATATTTTAATGAAAATGAAATTGTTAACTCCTATGAATTCAAAGAAGATATTATTGACATGAAGCCAAATGGAAATCAAAGAATTATATCTTTAGATGTTGAATCCATGTTTACTTCAATCCCTATACCCACAATTATGGATGCATTAAACCATGTGATAAAAGAATCAAAAATAAACAATTTGCCAAAATCTGAATTTTTAATTGGAATAGAATTTTGTTTGAAAACAACATACTTTATTTATGATGACCAAATATATCTCCAAATGAAAGGTGCAACAATGGGTAGTCCAATATCACCAAACGCAGCTTGTATTACTATAGGCCAATTAGAAAAAAAGCTCTAAATTCACTTAAAAATGATGTTTATTATTTTAAAAGATATGTGGATGACTCCATTTTATTTATTAATCAGGGAAGTGAACAAAAAATTTTGGATACTTTAAACAATCTAGTGCCTGATATCAATTACTCTATGGAAGTAGATAACAACAAATCAATAAATTTCCTGGACATGAACTTATCATACAACAATAACAACATTACAACCTCTATATACAAAAAACCAACACATACAGGAACTTATTGGAACTTTAGCTCACAGCACCATTTCAGCCAAAAAGTAGGATTAGTAAAAGCTCTTATATATAGAGCTTTTACACTCATTAATGATACAACTAAAAGAAATATAGAAATTAACAACATCAAAAAAGAACTAATCAATGAAGATTTTCCCATCAAATTGATAGATAGAATAATAGAAGACATGAACCAAAAATATGAGAATAACACTTTAATTCAAAATCTAAAGTGCAAAAACAAAGAAGCCAAATTTATCACATTGCCATTTATAAACCAAAAGTTTGCAAGAAATCTGACTAATATATTCAAAAAGTATGAAAAAATAAACATTGCATGGAAACCATGTAACCCTATCTCTCAATATATCAACAACCATAATAACACTCACATACCAAATAGAGCAGGTTTAATTTATGAAGTGAAATGTGAAAAATGTGACCAATGTTATGTAGGACAAACATCCAGAACTTTAAAAGAAAGAATGAAAAATCATGAATATGCTCTGAAATGGGATAAAATTGAGAATTCTGCACTTGTAGAACATAGAAAAATCACAGGACATAATAATTTTAACCTAAAAGAAACAAAGATACTAGATTATGAGAAAAATTATTTTAAGAGACAATTTAAAGAAGCATTTTTCATTCAAAAGAAATGTGCTACAATTAACAGAATGGAAGAAAGAGGAAATATAAATGATATTTATAGATATGCTTTTAATTATATTTGAAAAACTTTTAATTCTAAGAATATTAATCAGCAGGTGTTTTTCCCATCTGTTTATCAGATAAATATCTTCTTATCTGTTATCTTGTTTACACACTTGATAACAGGAACTATTTAAAAGCATGCTGTGGTAAAATTCTCTCATTCAGTACTTTTGTCTGAAGATGGTAACAACGCTGTTACCGAAACGTCACACACTATTTATTTATTTGGATTTGGTCTTACTACCTTGTGTTTATAATCTACAATCCAAATTGTGCCTCATCAATTGTTAAACAAAGGATTAAGGCTGTAAAAAAAAAAAATCATCGCAATATTAGGTTGCTGAACTATTTCAGTCAAATTATTCAGAAATAGACAGCATCAAACAACAAAATTTAGAACAGGCCATCCATCTCAAGCCATTGAAGATAGCAACAAATCTACCCCACTTTCTCAAAATGTAGCTTGGCACCTGCAGCTCCAGAACACATTTTGGCTTGCATTAGATGTACTAAACAGGACCTTTGGGAGAGGCCGCTGCTTATTATCAAACAGCTTGAAGAGCATGGACTCATGGAATTTGTGTAAACTTCGCACAAGGGGATAAAAAACAACAACAAAAATAGTTTGGGCTATTGTCTAATGGTATGTACAGGAGATGAATTCAGTGTATACCTTATTGGTTTAGTTTCTTAACAAACAAAACTAAAATATTTTCTTTTGTGGTAAGACATCAGTTTGAAATGGCTAAATTCTGCATTGAAGACGTCACTTATGCTCTGCAAGGTTTCTGCCATCAACTAGAACTCATTGTTGGGATATTTTACAAGCAGCAAAAATGGAAATCTAATTTTTATTTATTTCAACACACAAAACGCGATATCCTGACTAGGGATAATTGCGTTGATTTACATTTTTTTTAAACAGAAACTGTTATAAACATATTATACAAGAAACAGTAATCAAAAATAAATAGAGAAACAATAATATATATTAGGAACCTGAACCTTTCAGGTTTGAAAGAAAATCATAAATATATTTACAAAAATAGTTAAACCTATGGAAATCTAATGCTGCACATGACTGGTACAGAGCAGGAGGGATAAACACCAATTCTGTCCTCCCAAGAGAACAATGATTTCCAGACTTAAGTCTGGTCATCTACAGACGACTTTCCAAAATGGTTGCAAGGTTTCCACACTATGTACTAAATATCAACCTTCAATCCCAAAACACATCATTGACTGTATTGACTCATCCATTGATGAGCTCTACTCATCCCCAGCAGACACCATCAACAAATTCTACAGACTTGATACATTAATATGATTGAGTCGAGATAAGAAAAATACATTTATATAACTTTATTTATATATTAAAAAGATATTATGCAATAAGCATATAGTACCATTGTTATGCTAGAAATATTTTGTTCTAATTTAAAATAAATATGTACATAAAATAATGACTCATTTCTACAAAACAGAAGCTGAAACATAAGGTAACAATACCAAAATCAATAAATTGTGTATGATGTTTCGATGTAACAATATGGTTAAAAAAGCATAATACACAATTTATTTATTTTGGTCTTGTTACCTTATGTTTCAAATCAATAATCCAAATTGTGTACCTTTATCAGAAGATGAAAAAGTTTGGGAATACTGATGAGGCATAAGTCTTTTGTCATCAATTTCTGTTTCATAATTGTAGGGCCTTCTTCTTAATTTGAGTTTTAAAGACATAACTGCAAAAGAATTCTATATCAATAAGGTAAATTCAAAACTATTATAAATATGTATGATTTTTTTAAAAATTAAACAATTTCTACTGCCGTTAATACAATAAAAAATTGTTTAATTTTTAAAAAAGAATCATACGCATCTATAATATTTTGAGTCAAAAGGCGGTCCATTAATTAAGATTATATAAAAGGGCGTACCTGGATCTGTAAAGAAAAAAAAAAATTTTTTTTTTTTAAATATTTCGAGAGATTGCTCCCTCTTTATCAATTTATTGCATTCTATAATAGTTTTGAATTTTCATAACAGATGGCCGCTAATGCTTCATAAAAATCATTAATCTTTAAATAAAAAGGCATATATTGGATTGGTCTATTTTCAAAAAAAAAAGAAAACATTAATGTGTACAATTTGGATTATAGATTAGAAATACAAGATAATAAGACCAATAGTGTGTGATATTTCGGTAACAGCGTTGTAACCATCAGAAAGTACTGAATGATACTGATAAGGGTAACAAGACGTTGTTACAGAAACTTCACACACTAGTTATTTATCATAAAGAGAGAGGCTGCCTGGCCGGCGGCATTCATATTTATATGAAAAAATAGACACTTCGGCCAGTTAAGAGTTTTTTATTTTTCTCAACGTTTCGACAAAAAATTTTTGTCTTCAATTTTTAACGCCTTGCCAAATGCTTTATTTTTATTTACTGATGAAGACAAGATTTTTGTCGAAAGGTTGAGAAAATAAAAAAAAAACTCCAACTGGCCGAAGTGTCTATTTTTCATATAAATACTAGTTATTTAGTCTTATGAACTTGCGTTTCTATCTCTCAAACAACATTTAACAAACAACACAAGGTAACAAGACCAAATACAAACAAATAAACAGTGTGTGACCTTTCGGTAACAGTGTTGTTACCATCTTCAAACACCATCTGACAATATCTGACTGAAGATGGTAACAACGCTGTTGCCGAAACGTCACAAACTATTTATTTGTTTGGATTGGGTCTTGTTACCTGATGTTTATAATCTATAATCCAAATTGTGCCTTATCATTTAACAAACAAATAAGAGAAGGGTTCTAGCAAACATTTTCTACTTTTTCTAGACGAGGCCGTTTGTAGGGTGGTTGGTTGGCAACTTCTTCGACCAAGTAGTCCATGGGAGGTTGGAAGGTAATCCTGATCATGTCTTTCTTGGGGGCAACTGTTCGAACATCCATCACCTCAAGAATATCTGCTTCACATTGCATCTTGTTGCGTAGCATCGCAACAGCTTCCTTTTTGGAATCTTCGGCATTCTTTACAAAACAGTAGAGATGGATTGTCGGTAGGTATTCTGTCTTTTCACTAAGAATTCCTTTAAAAGCATCGATGAATTCTATGGCCATTGCTGGTAGATTCATGGTAATATGGACACGTTTGATATCATAATTGGGACAATTTAGATAATCAACTATTTTCTCTTTAATTACTGTTTGAATGAAATCTCTTCCATCTAAATTATAAGCCTGAATAGATTTCTCCATTTTATTTATCTTTATGTTTTCTAGAAGCCATTTATATGAATGGGGATTGAGATCGTTAGCATATGCAAAACATTTCTTTCTTGCAATTGGGATTGCAAATGGTCCAATACCAGCAAAAACATCAAAAAGTATATCACCTTTCATTAATTTTGTAATTATTCTTTTATGTTCTGTTCCTAATCTTGGATTCCAATAAACTTTTTCAAAATCTAATTTGAATGTACAACCTTCTTCTTTAACTGTTGTAACTAATTCTGGAGATCCTGCCAAAATTTCAACTTTGAAATTTCTAAATGTTGAATCTATACTATCAAGCTTATTAATAACAGTTTTACAACTTATTACCTTGTTTAGATATATTTCACCAATTATATTCTTATATTCTTGATGCTCATCTTTTAAATTTAGATGAATAATATGTCCGATTTTTGAATAGGATGTTATTGATGTATTTGGTGGCAAAATTGCTTTCATAATATCACTAATTGACCAATTATCAAAATTGATATCAATTTCTTTACATTTTCAATATTTAATTCTTTTAGAATATCAACTTTCTTTTTAAAATTTCGTTTATTTGATCGATTTTTTCTGGATCTAACAAAAGCATGCTTTTTATATCATCTATTCGTTCAACGATATTTATTTTATACAATTTTAAAAAGCATGGATGAAAAAACTTATTTATCGTCTGTAAACTGACAGTCGGACATTCTACGTAAGGAATAGAAACTCTTTTATGAAAAAGTTCTGGATTCAATACTTTCATATTCCGTACAATTGAAGGAGGCTCAAGTACTTTATCTGCTGACATCTTAAAATTTTTGAAATAATTCAAAAACTTAGAGAATCTATAAAACATGTATAAAATATACAACGCGCTTACTTTTTAAAATATAAAGAATGCCCCGAACTTTTTGAAAACGGTACCATTGGTAAATATTATGAGCAGAACGACAAACGTTTCAATAGATCTATTTGGTTTTTATTGATCCACGCTATTACTCTGTATATTGAAAATATTTTAAAGAAATTCGTAGCTATTTTTTTTTATTACACATATTTATTTTGATAAAAGAATATTTATTAGTAATATAATTTAAATGTTTAAATAAATTATATATTCGAATGATCATTGTTTATTGAGTTTTAATTTACATGTTAAAAAAAAATAATTCTAATAAAAAATAATAATAATAATAAAACATGGTTGCATAATTTTTTAGCTATTTGATGTTATGAGTCAATATTGGTTTTGATATTTTGAACCAATTTTGATCATGCTCTAATGCTTTTCGACATTTTACTCTTGTAATATTAGAATCTTCAATTTTTATTTATTTATAGGTTTTTAACTTTTAATTAGACACATTTTAAAATTTGAAGTAAACGAAAAAATTGCGCTACAAATTTTAAAATAAAACTACAACCTTTCGCAATAAGTTTCTTTTATTATGATATGCGCGAGCTTTCGGCTTGGAGCCGCCCTTCTACAGGCAAAAAATGAAACATTTGATTCACGAGAGACAGTTATATACATTTGATTTGTGAATCAAATGTTTCATTTTTTGCCTGTAGAAGGGCGGCTCCAGCCCGAAAGCTCGCGCATATCATAATAAAAGAAACTTATTGCGAAAGGTTGTAGTTTTATTCTAAATAAAAATGAAACTGTCTAAATTAAAATGAAAAATGTCTAATTAAAAGTTAAAAACCTATATAAAAAATTATATACATGTTATATTAAAATATTATTTTATTTAAAATTATATTTCATAAATTCAAAAATACTCTGCTAAATAATCTTGTTTTCCTTATTCTACTCGCCTTAAGTCAGGCATTACTGTTGTATTTTGAATTTTAATTTAGCATAACTGCAGCTTATTAATTCAAACAAATTTATTATTCAAATAAAAGGAGAGGTTAAACAAACTAATTAACTTAACAAATGAAGAAAAAATTGAGCTTCAATATTCTAAGCTATTACTACAACATAAACAAAACAAACTTAGTCAAAAAGGAACATATTTGACATCACAGATTATTTTAAATTGATTTGTTTACCAATTTCAACAACTCCCCCCTTTGGTGAGCAAATCAAAATTAGGTCCAAAAAGAAGTCCCATATTTACAAGCAGTCTCTGAATTCTGTCTCCCGGCAGCCTCTTGGTGAGAAGATCCGCTTCTTGAGCTTCTGAGTTCACGAAGGAGATCCTCAAATTTCTCTTTGAGACTTCATCTTTCACAAAGAAATATTTTCTGTTAATGTGCTTGGTTCTACAATGATGAGATGTTCCTTTAATCCAGTCTATTGCTGATTTACTGTCTGTCTTCAGAACAAGTGGTATTTCAACACATGATTGATGACCTATTTCAGAAAGAAAGTTCATAAACCATTTTAACTCTTTAGTGCCCTCACAGATAGCCATTAATTCCGCTTCGCATGTTGACAGGGCTACCAGTGGTTGTTTTTGAGATTTCCAACTAAGTAGTGAAGATCCTAATTTTGTTAAATATCCTGAAAAAGATTGTGAGTCTTTAGTTGAGGACCAACTAGCATCTGTAAAGACTTCAATTTTCCCTCTTATTCTGTCAAAGCATAACTTGTAGCTTTTTGTTCCCTTCAAGTATCTATATATTCTTTTAAGTGCAGTAAGGTGAATGACTTTGGGATCCTTGCTGTATTGGGAGAGTTGATTAACATAAAATGTTATATCGGGCCTTGTTCCCACTGATAAATACATCAAGGAACCTATCATTTGTTGGTAAAGTTTAGGGTCCACAGGAGAAGAATCTGGGTGATTATCCAGATCTTGATTAAGATCACCAGGGGTTTTTACTGGATTACATTCTTCAAGGTTAAATTTCTTCAAAATCTTTTCTACATAGGCTTCTTGTGAAAGTTCGAAACAATTTTCTTTTTCCTCAATTTTGATTCCAAGAAAAAATATAGGCTTTTCTTTTCGAACAATGACAATTTGCTTATCCAATTGCTTAACTATTCTGTTAATTATGGTACCATCCGATCCAATAATGAGAAAATAATCTACATAAATCCCAATTATTAGAGTTTTCTCCTCTTCTTGAAGGATGTATGCACATGGTTCACTTTCTAAACGTCTGAGTCCAATATCATTAAAAATTTGGTTATTTTTTTCATTCCAGCATCTTCCGGATTGTGGTAAACCATATAAACTTCTGTTTAGTTTACACACTTTATTTTCCTGTCCTGCTTGAACAAATCCTTCAGGTTGTTCCAGGTACACATCGTCTTTTAGTTCCGCATTGAGATAGGCAGTTTTAACATCATATTGTTCAATTTTCATGTTTTGTTGTGATGCAATGGCAATCAATGTTCTTAAAGAGTCCAGCTTCATCACAGGAGCAAAAGATTCTTCATAGTCAACGCCAGGTTTTTGATTATGCCCCATTGCAACAAATCTAGCCTTTCTTTTGTCAATGCTTCCATCTGGATTCATTTTTATATTAAAAATCCATTTTCCTTTTATCAGGTTTTCATTTTCTGGTTTGGGTACAAGGGTTCAAACATTATGTGAAGTTAGGGAATGGAATTCCTCTTCCATTGCTTCTTTCCATTGGTCTGAAAATGGAGTGTTCATGGCTTCTCGATATGTTTTAGGTATGTTCATGGAATTTGAAGATAGTTCGGTTACATTGGCTGCGTTTCTTTCTTTTATTCTTTCAGATCGTCTTATACCACTTGCTCTCAGCCTCTCTTCCTGCTCTTGTAGATTGATGAGATGCTTTGCCTGAATATCTTCATTAGTTCTTCCTGCAATACTTCCGGGTTTTCGGGGTAATCCTGATGATTCAGGTATTGGTTCAGGGTTTTCTGGAGTATTTAGCTCTTCTGGAGTAGAGCCCATGGTATGTGTAATTTGAAAGAAATCTGATTCTTGTTGTTCATTTCTATAGATAATATGATCTTGGACATGTTGGTCAAAAACATTAGAAGTCAAGAGATCAGAGCCTTTTGATTTTTCATCAAATTTGACAGTTTGAACTTCGTTTATTTTTCTATCTTGTGGATCATATATTCTATAAGCTTTTCTTTGTCTGGAGTAACCGGTGAATATTCCTTTTCTTGCTTTAGAGTCAAATTTATTTCTTTGATTTTTAGGAATGTAATAGTAGGCAAGACTTCCAAAGATTTTTAAATGTGCTACTGATGGTTTGTGTCCAGTCCATTTCTCTATGGGAGTTTTCATGTTATCATTCTTGGTCGGTGTGCAATTCTTCAAATAAGCGGCTGTTGCAATGGCTTCCGCCCAAAACTCAGTTGGTAACTTACAATCAAATAACATAGTTCTAGCCCAATCTAGAAGGGTGCGATTGGTTCGTTCTGCAATTCCGTTGCTTTGTGGTGAATATGGAACTGTTCTTTGATGGTGTATTCCTTCATTTCTGAAAAACTCATGAAATTTTTTATTTGCAAATTCAGTTCAGTTGTCCGATCTAACATTTTTGATTTTAACATTAGTTTCATTTTCTCGACGATTTTTAAATTCTACAAAAAATCAAATGCTTCCTCCTTTGATTTCAAGAAGTATACAAAGATACGTCTCTAGTCTACTAGTCTACTATACGAATCCACAATAACGTACAGATAGTTTGCACCACCCAGTGATTTGGTTGGCATAGGACCACAGAGATCCATGTGTATAAGTTCTAATGGCCTTTCAGAATGATTATTCTCTACAGCTTTGAAAGGATTTTGGGTTAGTTTACCAAGGATACATGGTTCACATTTTTCGAGATGTTGACAATCAAAATTAAGTCCATTTACCATATTATTCTTCATCATTTTATCCAAATATTCTTCGTTCAAGTGCCCTAGTCTTCTATGCCACATTGTCTTGGCTGAACATTTATCTTCTGCTTTTAAACAATTATCTTTAGAGCTTAACAAATTTCTAGGTAAAGTTTTAATTATAAACATTCTATCTTCTTCATTAGCCTCAGCCATCAAATCTCCTTTGCAGTTATAAATTTTAGCTATTCCTTTCTCAAAATATACTTTATTTCCATTATTAACCAGACATCTGACAGAAAGATTAGATTTGAGTCTAGGCACATAGAGTACATCCTTAATACAAATATCTTGCTTACCTTCACTTGTGTATGTAGACAATTTCACGTCACCTTGTGCTTCAGCTTTTATGAACCTTTCTTCTTCTGCAAGGTTAATTTCACTGTCAATAGGAATCTTGTTGATAAGCCAATCTTCTCTAGGAGACATTTGTGAGTGGATCCTGAATCAAGGTTCCAAATGTGTGCATCCTCCTCAGGTAGATGTGAAGAAGAGTAGATCATTTCCGCTGAAGTAAACGCATGTTCAGTGTTAGCAGAACCATTAGCTACATTAGCATGTTCCCTTGAATTATTTTTCCAAGATGATGAAGACTTAGTTTGCATATTATTTTGTGGATATTTGCCTTTTGGTTTATTGAAGTTCGCTTTATCTTGACGATGCCAGCAGTTTCTTGACATGTGCCCAAATTTTTTGCATGTATGACATTTCCCTTCAAATTTGCATGTTCTTTGTATCCCTCGGTCATTTCGAGCTTTAAAAGCTTTTTCATATTGACCTTCTTTAGGAAATCCCATTGAGTTTAGCCTCATTTCTTCCTCTTGAAGTGCCTGGAAAACTTCCTCGAGACTCGCAGATCGTTGTGGTCGTAAAACCGCTGCTATATTTCCAAACTTTGGCAACAAACCTCTCACTACATGATACACCATTTCCCTTGGTGAAATAGGCTGTCCCAAGTTAGCATTTCTGGATGCAATATTTCTGGCCCTTGTTATGTAGGCCTCAATGCCTTCATTATTTCTCATTTGAATATTTTTCAATTCAAGTCCAATGTCGATTATTTTATCTTCAATATTTCCAATATGGATACGCTTCAGTTCATCCCACACAGTTTTATCATTTGTCTCTCCTATAAATATTCCAGCCTGCTCAGGTGACAAATTTACTATTATTATTCCAAACGCCTCATCATTTTTATCCTCCCATTCTTTGAAAAATTCTTCTTCCTTTGAATCTGCCATTCCACTGTTAGGCTTAGGCGATTTGATCACTTTTTTGAACAATTTTTTGCTTCTCAAAATTTCTGATATTTTAAGCGCCCATATGTGGTAATTTGAAGATGTCAGTGGCTCAATTCTATTCATAGAAAAATATTCAGCCATTTTTAAAAATATATAATCTTACTCAACCTTTCTTTAAAAAAATCGGCTGTTTTCTTCTGACGCAATAACAATTAACCACGCTCTGCTACCAGTTGTTGTATTTTGAATTTTAATTTAGCATAACTGCAGCTTATTAATTTAAACAAATTTATTATTCAAATACAAGGAGAGGTTAAACAAACTAATTAACTTAACAAATGAAGAAAAGTTGAACTTTTTATATTCTAAGCTATATATATTACTACAACATAAACAAAACAAACTTAGTCAAAAAGGAACATATTTGACATCACAGATTATTTTAAATTGATTTGTTTACCAATTTCAACAATTACTTTTATCAAATTATGTTTTTTTTTTAATATATATTCCTTTAACTCAATTAAATTACTGATCAAAACTATTTCTCATTATTATAGTTTCAAGATTTAACCACGACTGCATCACTATTACCATAATTCTCAACATGATCAAAAATCACACAAGCAGAAAATATCTTTATCTTTTTTAATTATACTAGCCGGAATTACCCATTACCCAGGTTTTACCTGATTAAGTATTTTTTTTCAAATGCTATTCGTTACAATTATAAATTGGCGTCGTAGATGTCACTCTTGTGAAACGTCCCGTTCCAAACTTTGTGTCTGAGAAGCGATATTTTTATAAAGAGATGATCTGGCTTTGTCTTCTGCTCGAATGAATGTTTTTCTGTTAGAATTCTGTTCCTGCATACTAAAAAAGAACTGGCTTCACCCATGGTCTCTGCTTTTTGAAATTTTTCCCGATACCACTTTGTATCTGATAATCATACATGATACAGCAATATTGTCACCATCATTTTCTGACCAAAAAACAGCTATTTTTGCCCAGAACCTGTCAATTTCAATTTTTCTTGGCTAAAAATGCGACAAATATCTCTTCCATATTTTTTCTATGTCCTGTTAAAACACGTTTTACATGTACATTAGGTCAGCTGATATTACCTCTCATTTTAACCGCTAGAGGCGCTGCTTGCGTGCAAAATGGAAAATTTTCAACGCAAATTTGCAAATAACTCTAAGAATATTCGGGATAGAAACCTGAAATTTTCACTATAAGTTTTTCCAGATTCTACTATATATACTGTTAAAATTTCTGTCAGATTAGTTACGTATTGTGGACGTGTATAGCCGACATAGAAACAAACACACATACATACATACATACACTGACTTTTATATATATAGGGATAACATACATATATTTTAAATATCATCATCAACTTAGCACCCTTTATCGCTGAAAATTATAGACCGTCTTTCTTACACGCTACTCTCTTTTTGTGTTTTAAATATATATAATTAAAAGTTATTTTTGCCCTCTGCCGCTGCTTTGTCAAGGATGGCCAAATAAGCTTGCGGGATCGGTGAGGATATCTGTTTGACTCATATTTATACCTTCGTGCATCATAGTGAACAAGAAAAGTAACTATATAGCGAACACATCATCCAATAACCGCCATCAACAACAAGGATGATCAGATGAGCCAGATGTTGGTCTGTTGGCCAGATGAGCTTCTTTCTGATTGGTCAGTTCCGAATAATTTCAAAATTTTCTCATAGATATTAAAGATAATAATGATAGCATATATATATATATATATTAAGTCATTATAATTAAGCATCATCATCGCTTAGAAAAAATAATTAAAATAGGTTGAGATTCTGCTTGAGTTGAGGTTTGGTCAAAAACACCATTTTATAACAAATTTAATTATTTACTTATGAATAATTATGAAGAATTATTTTCCTAGATTGTTTTTTTCCAAGTACAGTAAAACCCCTCTATAGTGAACCCCAATGGGACAGAGCTTTTGGTTCACTATAGCCACGGTTTGGCTTTTTTTTTTTACTTTTCAAAAATTTTAGACTGTATAATTAAAAAACAGCCATACACACTGATCTGTGATATATTATTACTCTACTCTGTATTATTTATCATCATCTTGTAAACAACGAGATACGTGCAATAGAATGTGCACGAGTGTAAGAATTGTAAATAGAATAAAATAATTATAGTAGCTTAAAAATAGGGTATCTTTTATTTATCTTTATATATATATAAAGTGCGATTTCTTACAAAATAATTTTCACCATTAATATTTAACAATTAATAGAAACGTATCAAATGGCGACGAAGAATTAACGTAAGTATGGCCACCACTAATTTAAATTATCCAAGGTTTCGTGAAGGTGAAGATCTAAATTGTTATTTGGAACAATTAGAAGAATGTTTTAAATTGAACAAAACATTAGAAGCAGACAAAGTATCTGTGTTATTAACGTCTATTGATGTTAATGTTTATAAGACTTTGCGCGATTTGTTGGTACCCAGAAGGCCAAGTGACCTTAAATATAAAGATTTAGTAGAGGTTTTAACCAACCATTTATATCCAATAAAAAATAAGCACTATGAAAGATATTTATTTCACAAGATTGTACAAAAAGAAAATGAGCCTGTGGGAAAATTTGTTTTGAGGCTTAAATCTCAGGCAGACAAGTGCAAATTTACTGACATAAATGAAAATTTGGGTGATCAATTTGTAAGTGGTTGCTTCGATGAAGCTACGCTTAAAAGGCTGCTAAGTGAACCTTTTTTAACGTTTGATAGTGCAATAAATATTGCAAATTCTGTAGAGGCAGCGAAGTCACAAGTAAATTTGATGAAAAATCCTGGTCATGATATTGATAAGTTGAAAGCCAGATCTAAAAATTTTAATTTCCCATGTAAATACAATAATCCTTGCAAAATTTGTGGAAAGT
Source organism: Cordylochernes scorpioides (assembly GCA_030710605.1). Taxonomy (NCBI): domain Eukaryota; kingdom Metazoa; phylum Arthropoda; class Arachnida; order Pseudoscorpiones; family Chernetidae; genus Cordylochernes; species Cordylochernes scorpioides. The sequence continues at coordinate 90,274,543 of CP092877.1, read as the reverse complement.
CTAACCACGATACGAAGTTATGCAAATTTAAAAATGCTCAATGTTATATTTGCAATAAGAAAGGGCACATTGCTCCAGTATGTTGGAATAAAAAATCGGCCCAAAATTCTGGAATGAATAAACCCAATCAGAATAAATTGAATACTATTCAGTGCAACACATTAGAAAACGCACCAAAAATAATGGTAAACGTTAAAATTGAAGATGCAGACACTATAATGGAGGTTGACACTGGTGCAGACGTGTCTGTAGTTTCAAAGAAATTTTTTCTTACAAATCTCAAAAATGTCACTCTAGAGAAATACAGTGGACATTTGAAAAGTTTTTCAGGAAATTTGATTCCAGTTTTTGGAAAATGCTTGGTAAATGTTAGTTACAAAAACTATCAGGAAAAACTACCCCTAATTGTGACAGGCCAGTTTAATAACCAAACGCCGTTACTGGGCAGAAATTGGATAAGAATTTTAAAAGCTGATTGGCCCAATTGCGTTTTTGATATCTGTAATAATATAAATGTAATTTCAAATTTAGAACTGTTTTTAGAAGTATATAAGAGAGTATTTGAAAATAAAGATTTACCAATTCAGGGCATTAAAGGTTCAATATCATTGAGGCCAAATGCAAAGCCCAAATTTTTTAAATTTAGACCAGTACCCTTTTCCATTAAAGAGAAGATAGACAAAGAACTAGACAGACTTGAAAAAAGTCAAATAATTGAAAAAGTTAATGCTAGTGATTGGTCTACGCCTTTAGTAACGGTAATAAAGTCAAATGGAGAACTACGTTTGTGTGGTGATTTTAAAAATACTTTGAATAATTGCATTGAAGATGAGAAATATCCATTACCTACTATAGAAACTATGTTGGGAAATCTAGGAGGAAACAAGATTTTTACCAAATTGGATCTCTCCTCCGCATATCATCAAATTGAAATGGATGAAGCATCAAAAAATCTGCTAGTGGTATCTACCCATAGAGGACTTTACCGATATAATAGATTGCCTTTTGGCATCAGTCCAGCTTCAGCCATTTTCCAGAGGTGTATGGACAGCCTTTTTCATGATGTTCCCAACACGGTGATATACTTAGATGATATTTTCATTGGTTCTAAAGATGAACAAGAACATTACAGAATTCTAAAAATGATCTTCGATAAATTGAAAGAGCTAAATTTCACCCTTAATAAAGAAAAATGCTTATTTTTAAAAAAAGACATTTGTTTTCTAGGTCATATTATAAATGAAGATGGTGTTAGACCAGATTCAAAGAAATTGGAAGCATTAGAAAGGTGTAAAAAGCCTTTCGACAAAACATCATTGAAGAGTTTTCTAGGGATGTTGAGCTTCTATTCAAAATACATACCTAATATGTCAACCTTGGCTGGTCCTCTTTATCAACTCCTAAAGAAGGACAATCGTTGGAAATGGTCTAGCCAATGCGAAAAGGCATTTCTGAATTTGAAGTTAACTCTATTAAATTCCCAGGCGCTTATTCACTATTCAATGAAGCTTCCATTAACTTTAACCTGCGATGCATCTGCCTATGGCATAAGTGGGGTCTTGTGTCATATTGTGGAAGGGGAAGAGAAGCCAATCACCTTTGTTTCCAGAACATTGTCAAGTGCAGAAGTCAAATACTCTCAGACTGAGAAAGAAGCACTTGCTATTGTGTTTGCAACTTCCAAACTGAAACAATACTTGTTTGGGAGAAAATTTGTGTTAAAGAGTGATCATAAAGCTTTAACGACTGTTTTTGGAAACAAAAGACTTCTTCCGCCTTTAATTGCAAATCGCTTGCATAGGTGGGCTTTAGAGTTATCAAATTTCGATATTAGATATACAAATAAAGATACCATGCTCTGTGCGGATGCATTTTCAAGACTTCCACTTGAGGAAATAAATTCAAGGGAAGACAACATTGATTTGGTGACACATGATATATCATTTTTAAATGTAACTCCATTGGACCACCTCATTATTGAAGAAGAAACCAATAAAGATCCGGTTTTAAATAAGCTCAAGGAATATCTATTAGAAGAACCTCAGTTAGCAAAAAAGGATGAAACAATGAAACCATTCCTTTCAAAATTGGAAAATTTTTCTGTACTGCAGGGATGCATTTTTGTTGATTCTAGGGCAGTGATTCCAAGAACCTGTCAAGATCAAATGTTGAAGTTACTTCATCAAAGTCATATAGGAATCAATCGCATGAAATCTCTAGCCAGATCTTCGGTTTGGTGGCCAAAAATGGATAGTCAAATTGAAGAGTTTGTGAAGGAATGTTCTCCCTGTATGCATCATCAGACAGCTCCTCCTGCTGAGAACACACCTTGGCCCAGGACTAACCAACCGTGGCAGCGAGTTCATGTTGACCATTTCTATTTCAGAGGTGATTGTTATTTATTAGTAGTAGATGCAAATTCAAATTGGATTGAAGTATTCCCAGTTAGAGGTACTACTTCGCAAGAAAATATTAAGCTTCTACGGGAGTGTTTCGCCAGGTATGGATTACCGCAATGCTTAGTGTCTGACAATGGCCCCCCCTTCAATTCGATTGAATTTAAGGAGTTCTTACGGAAAAATAATGTATACCACTTAACCTCGCCAGCATATAATCCCTCGTCTAACGGAATTGCTGAAGTTTCGGTAAGAATAATAAAAAAATCTCTGGAAAAGTCGTTAGAAGAATCTCCAAACTCAAATATGGACTGTATTTTACAAAATGTTCTGTTTAATTATAGAAATACGCCTACCTCTTTAGATAAGCCTCCTGTAGAACGTCTCCTAAGTTATGTGCCTAGAACATTTGTAAATTGCTTGAACTCTGAATTTATCCAGAAGACTTTTGGGAGAAATGAGTGTGGAAGGCGACATTTTCAAGTTGGAGATAAAGTGCTGTTTACAAGAGTAATACAAAATAGGCGCAAATGGTTCAAGGCCCAGGTGATACGACGACTAGGTTACAATGTTTATCTAGTAAAGAACCTAAAAGGCACATTTAAAGTGCATGTCAATCAGATGAGGACAGGTTCAGATACCAAATATGCTGAAGATTCTGATTGGACCTTGGACAACGCTGGAGCAGGACCTCACCGACTGGAACAAGACCCTCAAATTTCCACATCACCTCCGCCTAGGAGATCTACCCGACCTCGATGCCCTCCTTGCCGGTTTTCTCCAACTATGAACAATATAAGGAAGGAGGAATGATCTGTGATATATTATTACTCTACTCTGTATTATTTATCATCATCTTGTAAACAACGAGATACGTGCAATAGAATGTGCACGAGTGTAAGAATTGTAAATAGAATAAAATAATTATAGTAGCTTAAAAATAGGGTATCTTTTATTTATCTTTATATATATATAAAGTGCGATTTCTTACAAAATAATTTTCACCATTAATATTTAACAATTAATAGAAACGTATCACACACAAGTAGAGGCTGCCTCTTAATAGTGGTCACTTTATTTTAATTCCCTTAATTGACTAATTTCCTTATATTAATACTGAATAATAATAGAAATCATTAGATAATAGGTTCTTCTTATGATTAACATACATGTACCTCTATGTCTAAGTTAAAAATAAAGACAAATCCTAGGCAAAGTTTTATTAAATATATATTCAAAGATATGAAATGATTTTAAAACATCATTATCACATTATATAATACAATTTTTACTTGAAAAAATGGCTCTAATACCTTGTTGTTTCAAAGCATTCTTCCAAGCATTGCACCATTCAAATAAAGTTAGTGTTTTTCTTCCATTTCATGTTTCCCATATTCTTCTAGGTCTAGATTTCGTTTTTTTTTAACCTGCCATGCAAAACATTGCTGACTTTAAAATCACCATAGTTAATGGCATAAAAATAATTTTTGTTTGATCACGGGACCGTTTATTTGGACTTTTTTTTTTTTAGCCCTAAAACGTACGATCGCGATCGCGGCAAAAGTTGAAGTTGATTCCTCTTTGTAACAATTTTTAATAACTTTATATTTTATCTTTTATAATAGAAAAGTTATATTCTCTTATTTTAATATGTTCTTAACATTTTGTCTATGTTGTTTCACTTTGAAAAGTTCTGAAAATGGCCTCTTTTTTTTTTTAAGAAATAATGCTTTTGTTTTTAAAATGCCTTTGTTTTCTTCATTTTGGAAGCCATTTGCATTTTTTATATTTCAAATTTAATGGATGCAAAGATATTATAATTAATAAAAAGTATAATGTGTAAAAATTTATACAACATACAGCAAAAATAAAGTGCAAAAATCAAGCAAACAATGCCGCTAAATTTATTGTTTTGAAATCGCGATCCGCGAGCTTTAAACATGCTCAAAATTTTGTTTTTTAATTTTTTTTTTTAAATTACAATTCTAAGTTCGTTATAAGCATAGTATTTTTAATAGATTTTATCATTTTGGGACCCGAAATAGGTTCGTTATAGGGGTAGTTCGTTATTCTAAAAATCGCAAAGTTCGTTATAACGATGGTATTTTCAATGGAATGGAATTGGGAATCGGCGTGGGTTCGTTATAAGGGAAGGTTCGTTATATCCAGGGTTCGTTATAGCGGGGTTTTACTGTAAATGTTTACCCAATGAAGAATGCCTTAACAAATATTATTTACTATAAAATTGTATCATATATTATCACTCTAAAAAGTAGAAAATATTTTGAAAAATAAATATTTTAAAATGATGATGATTGTTTTAAAATACATTAATTGGAGTAATGAGTAATATAATTAGAGAGTTATAATGATATAATTATAATAAAAAAATATTTTGTTACAAATTTTTATCGATAGATGGCAATTAAATTTATAAATTTAAAAAATATTCGTTAACGCGATATTCGTCTGGAAAACATTCACTAGGGTAGAAGACAGTTGAAATTAGGTTATTAAGTTTCATTATTTAATAATTCTCATAATTTTATAACTCTCCAAACGATGCAAATATATTTTCTAGTTTTAGTCATTGATATATTTTAATCTATCTGCAAATAGAGCAATCCATATTTAAATCCTTAGATAATAAAAATGCATATATTTTGGACTGGATAAAAAAAATTATTCGATTCAATATATATGCCTTTTTATTATCTAAATATGTTAATCTATAATCTATATATATATAACACCCTCACGCCATTATAATTCAATTATTCAGAATTTTTAAATAAGCTATAATCATATCAGATATAAGTTTTAAAGCATTATTTTTGTTAAAAATCTATCTATATTAATAAAATGCAAATTTCATAAGTGTTGTTCACTAAAAACTTTCGTTACAATGCATCAATTTCGACCAAATTTTCAACATTTATGTAAAACGAGATGGAGCAGGTTTTGCTTAACATCAAAATATTTTTCCTAACTTTAACATGCGTAACTTCGCTGTTATCGATTAAATACAAAAAAAATCAACAGAGTTAATTTTATTTATATATGAATACAAAAAAAAATTCAGCAATTCATTCAACTCAATCTAAAAAAATATTCAAAACAAGCAATTTTAAGATAACACCATATGTAAAACAGTCGGCCAAGAAAACAACAATGATATTACATCTTTCTCACATATTCACACACAATCTTGATTAATAATTAAAACTAATCTTTAACATTGTTTATTATACTTCATAATATATAATATTCGTTAGGCAAACTTTCACTCGGATAAAACCCGGGCGGGTACACATCCGCTAGTATATATATATAAAATTGAATGTCTGTCTGTTTGTGTGTACTCTATAGATTCAAAAACCATACATCCAATCGCCGTGAAAATATGGGATATTATTAGGTATATCCAGGGAAGGTTTTTGAAAAATAATTTCTTGAATATCTTGAATATCCTTAGAGTTATTTGCAGATTTGTAGATTTAACTCGCAAGCAGCGCCACCATTGCGACGATGATAACAAGTTTTTTTTATCTATAAGTTTTATTATCACTAAGTTTATTATCTTAAAGATTATTGATCAAAAGTAAGATTATCTCAGGATGACACGGCAATTTATTTGAGACAAGAATAATGATACTATTCCAAGGCAAGATAGTATTCTTTTAACTTCCAATTACCGAGGGAACCAATTAATATTGATTTTAATCAACTTATCGAGTGTTTTTCAAGGGACCGGGCAAAAATGTTCACTAGATAAAACGATGATTTTGTAATGTAGAAAATTAGGAAAGACAAAATTCAGGATGACACGGCACACAGGGACCGGGAAAAAATGTTCACTTTATCGAGAGATTCAAATTTACGAGTTTCAAATTATCAAAATATATATATTTTTATATAAGTTTTTATAGAGAATTGTTTTAACAAATGTTCGTTAGACAAACCTTTACTCGGGTTGACGCGACCATGTCTCGACGCCAACGTTTGGTTTTGACAGGCCTGAAAAAGAACTATCTCTCATAAATTTTAATAATTGGTTTTGAATAATATTTGTATTAATATTAATTTGTGATTTTTAAATAAATATTTCTTTCAATAAGTATTAAATTATTCATCATTGTTTTCTACTTTAGGCCTCGCCATCCAGCGTTGTGACTCAATTCTTCTGATCACTGCAACAAAGATATTGATTTATCAATTTATAATTTTCAAGTCAATTTCCAGCATTACTGTAAAGCTAGGAGTTTTTAGTTCAGGTTAAGCCATCGGGACCTTGTATTGTCTTTTTTTTTAAATTTAAGACAAGACAACATTTTGGCGCAGCCGGCAGGATACAGATTGAAGAATTACTGATTACACAAAGGTGCAACTGTGAACCAGTGATTACTTCTCAGGATGGCTGACCAACCAGTTAGTAGTGCTGAACTGAAAAAGCTTTGGACGCCAATGCGTGCAAGGTTCACCAAGGCGTTCAATGAGCTCGAAACAGAGATCAAGAAGAAGGAAGTCAAGAAAGCAGATGTAGAGAAAATCCTCCGCCGACTCCAGACCCACCATGAAAAGCTTTCAATATTGAACATGAGGATGGAAGAAGCTCTGCTACGAGAATCAGCGTCTGAAGACATTTTCACTGCCGAGTACGAATCCGTTTGTGAGTACGAAGATAATTTCAGTAACATTATGACTGATTACGAGGCTCTTGCGGAAAAGGATGACGTTAGTACAATCAGCGGCACAGCAGCAATGAACTATCGACTACCGAAGCTGGAGTTCAAGAAGTTTGGGGGAGAACCAAGAGAATGGATTACATTCTGGAGTCAGTTCAGCACGATTGACCGGGATCAACAGATGCCTCCAGAAACTAAGTTTCAGTATCTCTTTCAAGCCACCGCCGAGAACTCCGAGGCAAGAGAAGCAGTCGAAAGTTTTCCACCGAGTGCCGACAACTACCCTAAAGTCATCGAGTATATCAAATCACGTTTTGGAGAGGATGAAATGCTTGTTGAGATTTATGTACGTAACCTGCTTCATAATGTGCTTCAGAATGTGAGAGCCGAAGGTAAGATGTCTGTAGTGAAGCTTTACGATAGACTGGAGACACAACTGCGAGCATTAGAAACATTGGGCGTCGCTCGTGACAAGTTTGCGGCTATGCTGTACCCACTCGTCGAATCAGCGCTACCAGAGGACACCCTTAGAGTATGGGAACGAAGTCAATATAAGTCAAGAGGAGTACCGGATAAGTTGACACAACTCATGACGTTTTTGAAGACAGAAGTGAGGGGCGAGAGTCGAGTGAATATGGCCAAAGCAGCGTTCAAGATCGACAACAATCAAGATGCGAAGGATGATCGTCAAACAGGAAATCTCTTTCTAAGAAGAATACTGGAAGTAAAATGCTGACGGCTACTGACCTCGCCAACACCACTCAGATGCGAAACAACTGCATCTTTTGTGGGAATGGTCACCCGAGTCAAGAATGCTACAGTGGACAGCGGATGCATCTACCAGAGAAGAAAGATAAGGCTAAAGGGAAGAATGTTTGTTTTTGGTGCCTGCTTCCTGGCCACAGATTCAAGAAATGCCGGATTAAGCCACGTTGTCCTGTCTGCGGAGGGAAGCATTACCCCATTATGTGTCCTACTTTGGAAGCCCAGAAGACTTCTCATCTCCAAAAAGCGGAACTAAAGGTTTCAAGGGAAAGTCCTGCAACAAAGCAAGAGACCGCCAATCAATTCACGTCAACAACTTTAAACAACGCTACCGTGGGAGGAGTCTATCTACAAACTCTGATAGTCAAGATAAGCGGACCAAAGGGGAAGCATAATGTTCGAGTGTTGCTTGACTGTAGATCCCAGCGGTCCTATATTTCAAAGAGAATGGTGGACACACTGGGCCTAAAAAGAGTGCAGCAAGTTACACTTACCCACAATCTGTTTGGAGGCGGAGAAATTCGTCAAAAGAAGCACAATGTGTACAAAGTAAATGTTTCCAGCCTCAACAACAAATACATGGATGATCTCAAATTCTTGGATCAGGAAGTAATTTGCGGACACATCAGTCAAGTACAGGATCATACTATACTCAATGAGTTAAAAGCTCGAGGGATCAACTTGACTGACATATGCCAAGGTGAAGAGATATCAATCCACATGTTGATTGGTTCAGACTTGCTTAGCAGCATTCTGACAGGCAGAATGCAAATATTGCAAAATGGAGTTGTGGCAACAGAAACCAAGTTGGGGTGAACAATAATGGGACCAGCAATAGGGAAAGACATGGAAGATTCATGCCTGATCGTGACTTCATTTCTCGTTAACAGTTTCGACGTTCAGGATTTATGGAAATTAGATGTGCTTGGCATCATGGATGCAGCAGAAACAAAATCTAGGAAAGATTTAATCGAAGCCTCCAACACTCATTTCAAGGAGACTGTGAAACGAGACGAAAGCGGAAGGTACATCGTGTCACTACCATGGATAGCTGGACATCCACCAGTTCTGGTCAATCGCCGAACTACAGAAAATAGATTGCTGACTACAACAAGGAATGTCCAGGGCAAGATGCTGTATGAGAAGTATGATACTATTTTTGAGGAGTGGGAAAAAGAGAGATTCATCGAGGAAGTTGAGGATAAATGGGAGGAGTGCAGTTATCTTCCTCATCGCCCAGTGCTCAAGGATAGTCACACCACTCCTATTCGTCCAGTATTCGACGCAAGTTGCAAGAAAAAGGGGCTCCCATCATTAAATCAATGTCTGGAAAAAGGAGACAACCTGATTGAGCTCATTCCTGATTTGCTCTTGCGGTTTAGACTTGGAAAGTATGGTATCATTGCAGACATGCGAAAAGCTTTTCTCCAGATTCAGGTTCGAGAAGAAGATCGTGAATTCCTTCGGTTCCTTTGGTGGAAAAAGGACCAGAAGACACTAAAATTTTACAGGCATTGCCGAGTAGTCTTTGGCCTTACCTCAAGTCCTTTTCTGCTAGCTGCAACCATTAAGTATCATTTGAGCCTGCCGCAGTTTCAAGATAATAGGTGAGCAGAACTTCTTGCCCGAAGTTTTTACGTTGACAACTGCATTATTAGTTTGTTATCTACACATGATGTCAAAAAAATTATCAAGGAATCCTCCGACATCATGATGCAAGCCAAATTTGAGTTACGAGACTGGATGTGGAATGAACCTGGAATCAAGAACAAGATCCAGCCTCTATTTTGGGTATGAAATGGCACCTTCAGACTGACACTATTGCCATTAATGTGCAGTCATTGAAAAATATAGATGAAGAAAAATCAATCACAAAGAGAAGTATCTTGTCAGCCTGCCATCGCATTTTTGATCCGATTCAATTTACCTGTCCAGCTACAATCAAGATTAAGAAGATGGTTCAAGATGCTTGGAAGGAGAATAAATCATGGGATGAACAGCTGAACGAAGACAGACGGGTCGAGTTCATAAAATGGAGGAAGCAAGCTTTAGAATTGGATCAGATCAAGATACCTCGATGGATCTTACCTATCAAAGGAAGAACAACATTGCACGTGTTTTGTGATGCTTCAGCTATAGCGTACGCAACGGTGATCTTCATGCGAATAGAGAATGCGTCAGTCATAGTAGTGCGATTCGTTGAAGCAAGAAATCGACTGGCAACTATTAAGAGGATCACGATTCCACGAATGGAACTATTAGCCTGTTTGATTGGAGCACGACTGTTGGTGCATGTTCTGGAAAATTTAGAAGAAAATCCGGAGAAGATTCAATGTTGGACAGACTCCAGTCCTGCCCTATACTGGATACAACAACAAGAGAATTGGGCTCAGTTCGTTTCCAACCGTGTCAAGGAGATCACAACACTTACGAAGAGTGAAGATTGGAACCATGTCGCAGGGGAACACAATCCAGCAGATCTCCCATCCCGTGGTGAATCCCCATCGAAATTCACAAAATCCGGATGGTGGGAGGGACCAAAATGGCTTCAGGAAAAGAAAGAAGACTGGCCAGTATCAAAAGTACAGTATGATCTGGAAGCCATTGAAGAAGAGAGGAGGAAGACTGTGGTGGCTGGATTTGTAGCCAAAAAGCCCGAGGAGAATCCATGGTATCTGAATCTATACGAGGGAAAACGTGAAGTGACTCTAACACAAATACTGAGAGTAATCGCGTGGATGCTACGTTTCAAGCCCTCTGAATACAAAGGAGATATCATCTCACAAGAGGAGCTAGACAGTGCTGAAAAGTCCCTAGTTAAGATAATACAGAGTGAATCGATCGGTGAGGAAGATCCCAAGATGAAGCAGCTACACGCGTTCCAAGATAGAGAAGGATTATGGAGAGTGAAAACGAGGATAGTGAATCGAAATGACGATGAACTGTTCCGATTGCCAATTTTGATCCCAACGAATCATCCGGTCACAGAGCTAATTGTGAAATCAGTCCATGAGAAAATGTACCACTGTGGAGCCCAGACGCTGCGATCAGTACTAAGAGAGAAGTTCTGGATTCCAAAAGCTCGACAACTAGTTCGTCATGTAATTCATAAATGTCCTCGCTGTCGACGATTTGAAACCAAGTGAGTCGACGTACCAGAAGCATCGTTGCCTCAACATCGCGTACGAGATGTTGTGGTTTTTGAGGTGACAGGAATTGACCTCGGAGGACCTTTATATCTGGAAGATGGACAGAAGGTTTGGTTCGTCATCTTCACCTGTGGCGTATACCGTGCGGTCCACCTCGAACTGGTGACTTCCTTATCGACGGAAGCATTGGTGGGAGCAGTAGGGAGGTTCGTAGCAAGACGAGGTTGCCCTGCAGTCATCTACTCAGATAATGGGACGAATCTAGTTGGACTCCGGAACGAGCTTTATCGAGTTAATTTTGGAGTGAAATGGAAGCTCAATCCTCCGGCAGCACCGTGATGGGGAGGTTGGATCGAGAGAATTGTTGGACTCACCAAAAAGCTGCTTCGAAGATTGCTGGGAAAACGTGTTGTCAACTACGAAGAAATGGTGACGATCCTTGAAAACTGTGAACGAGTTATCAACGCGCGACCACTCACCTACATTGCTGAGGACAATGATGACCTTGTGCCATTAACCCCAGAGATGTTCCTTCGTGAACCAAGAACTGACGGAGAGATTGATCTAAATGAATTCAGGTGTAAATTTGGGAAGAGCTATGAGAAACGCAAACGACTCCTGAAGGAATTCCGTAAGAGGTTCAGAAGCGAGTACCTAGGATTGTTGGTGCATCACGACAATCGCCAGAAACAACAACAGTTAAAAGTTGGAGATATCGTCCTTGTGGAGGTTGAAAACAGGAAGCAAATAAACTGGCCTATGGGAAAGATTACGAGGGTGTTTCCTGGAACTGACAATGTGCGTAGACTTGTAGAAGTTAAGACTAAGTCTGGATTCATGAAGCGTGCAGTTCAACGATTGTGCCCACTTGAAGTACCATCTGAGGACGTAGAGCAAGGCGACGGGGAGCTTAAGCCAGCGGAGGATGAGATCGTCAGGGAGAAAACACCCGGTGTGGAGTCCGTGTCAGTGCAAGAGAAAACTACTCCAGTAAAAGTAGGGAAAGTTTACAAGTTTGGAAGAAAAGTCAAGTTACCGATTAGGTTTAAGTGAAGTTTGAGAGAAAATTTAATCATAAAACATTCTGTTAGATTTGAGATAATTCCTTCTTTGTTTTTTTTTTTTAATTAATATTGACCTTCTAGCAAAGTTCAAAAAGTCAAGGTGGGTGAGTGACGCGACCATAGGTACTTTTGGGCCAACCGAGCGCTGGCAACACTGCACCCGCTGCCCCCCCGCGCATGCGCGAGCAAAAAAGAATACCCCGCACCTTCGGTAAACAAAGCTGTCTCGACGCCAACGTTTGGTTTTGACAAGCTTGAAAAAGAACTATCTCTCATAAATTTTAATAATTGGTTTTGAATAATATTTGTATTAATATTAATTTGTGTGATTTTTAAATAAATATTTCGTTCAATAAGTATTAAATTATTCATCACTGTTTTCTACTTTAGGCCTCGCCATCCAGGGTTGTGACTCAATTCTACTGATCACTGCAACAAAGATATTGATTTATCAATTTATAATTTTCAAGTCAGTTTCCAGCATTACTGTAAAGCTAGGAGCTTTTAGTTCAGGTTAAGCCATCGGGACCTTGTATTGTCTTTTTCTTTTCAAATTTAAGACAAGACAACATCCGGATAGTAACTTAATTCAATGCATTTGTTGAACATCTGCTGTAAAATCGGGATTAAAAGTGTACCTGCATGTTTGATCATATTATTACTGATAAAATCTGGACCTGATGCTTTCTTGATATTTAAAATTGAAATAATGTTTTCAACATCTTTTATTTCTATATAAATGTTATTTGGTCTTATATTCAGGTTTATAGTTTCTAATAATAACATGCTCCTCTTTATCTGAGTGTACACCATCATCTGGAAATAAATCATTCAAGAGACTTTTCAATTTTTCTTTTTTTTTTTAAGTATCCAGCATATTATCGATCATTGGACGTCCTCTATTGTTGTTGGATGATCTCAGAGTTTTAAAAGTTATATAGGCGCTTCCAAATGGGTTGTCTGATTCATTTTCCTCAATGAATATTCTCCAACTTCTTTTTTCTTTTTTTTTTTGGTCCTTTTGATAGCGTCAATGTACTTGTTTCTTGCAATTTTAAAGGTTATTTAATTAGGGCATCTTGCCCTGTATATTTTCTCTCCCGCCGTGTAACTACAAAGGTATATATATATCTTGGTAGATTCAGAGAGTTTGTTAAACGTATTCTGTATTTGATCTATAATATCAGTATTGTCCCAGGCCCACACACGGGGGGCCGCTTCTAGATGGGCGCTTCTTAATTGGTAATGCTCGGCTTGTCACCGACCCGAGTCCTCTAGTTTGTAGAGACGGCCAATAGACGGCGCTCAATTCCAGCGTCTATTTTGATGGGAGAGCCGACCATTATTTTATAGATTATCTAATTTAATGCAGGAACAAGAATAATACAGCAATTCCCTCCCTTTTCCCAAGTACACGTGAGCCTTTGTTTAAAAAGGGATTTATTTACCCATCTGTTCTAAAACTTTCCTAACTATCTCTTTTGTGTATGAATCTATTTACAATTGATCTGTAGAAATTATAGAGTTCTATTGCTATATTTTCCTTTCTGAAATAGTTCCCAGCGTCTTCAGTGGGTTGCTAAATCTCCAGAAGGTGTTTTTTATAGTCTATCTAATTTAATAATGATTTCATGGATGTTACACAGTATATACCACAAATGACAAACAATAATTTTTGAATAGAGATCAGTATCAGACAAAAAATATATATATATATGATAATTTAAACCAACAACCCTATATTATATAATACTTATAACAAGATTGTTATGTTGTATATAGAAACACATCTATAAATGATTATACGCATAATTGACATGTCTCCTTGCATCACCATATGTAATGTACTGAGGATGAATAAATAAAACTATATAATAGATTAAAAGCTGAGTTAAAAGCAAGATTAGAGAAGTAAATCACAAAGTAACTTCTAAAAATAAAGTAGAAGCCGACAGGTAGGTGCCAGTGTCCGGTGTCCAGCGACACGTGCGGCACGTGCATGACCCAATTCTCTTTGTCGGAGGCGTAGTATAAATAAGACCCGGCTTAGAAACAGCCAGTCAGTTAGACAGTTCCCCATCAGCGCGTCGCCGGTTGTCTCCAAGTTCCACCTCATTCACCATGTAGTCAGTAAGAACTCTACTCTTAACTCCATCTTGCTCTTGGCTCGCCTTTTTATCTGTTCTTGGAACTTTCCTTCTACAACTGTGTCGCTTCGTTTTTTGTGTGTGGACATTCCCCAGTTTTCCACTCTGCCTCGACCACGACTGCCTGTACCCTGTGAGAACTGTTAAAGATCCTACAAGGTGCAGAGAGGTACTGGAAAACTCTACACGCCCTGACTGTCCCTCGCGGTTACTACAGGTTTGACCCTCGGTTGCATCACCTTATTACAGAGAGTCGACGAGGTACTACAAGAGTCAACCAGAACTTCAACATATTATTACAGATAGTCGACAGGATAACCACAACGAAGGACGCCATAGCGAAGAAGGTAAGAAGACTGTCCAGATAGGAAAGAGCCAAGAGCAAAGATGGAGGAACAAGCACGCCATTCCAACGAAACGACCAAGCAATCTCCCCTCAACGACACAGCCGAAATTCCCGCAAAATAAGCCGGTGAGAAGTTACCCACCTTCGGCCTTACAACGCAACCATCCAGACGACATGCCACCATCGCCAAACAGAATCCACAAGCTTCTACAAGCTCTATATGGGACGCCTTCCACGTCATCAGGACAACAACCAAAGACCAAGTCTCCTGACTGAACAATCATAAAAACTGTGAGTTTTTAAAAAACTACTTAACTCTCTCCTCATGTTCACAACTTGATTCTCTATAAATTTAATGTTTATTTTCACTGTAATCATTTTAAATCAAATTTTACCATTTTTATAGCATTTAATTCAAATTTTAAATCTTGTACACCCTCATTTATCGATTTTTACTTTATTTTAAGCAACATTTAAATTTTAATTCATTACTTTCAATGTTACATAAAAAAAAATCATATTATATTTTGAATACTCGAATCCTATTTTCTAAACTTATTTGTGTGTGTTTTTTTAATACCTTATTTTTTTACCAAAAAACACCAATGTCTTACTTAAATACACAAAACTTTTCAAAAATCATTGTTATGTTTACTATTTATGTACACGCCCCATTCAAATTATAAGTCACTATCACGTCATTGCCCTTTTACAAGGATAATTTTTGCACTACCATAAGCAACGATTAAAAAAATATATTCAAATTTTATTAAACATAGGTGAAACGCATTTTTTTTTAAATACAAAAATCGAAAGATACAATATCTTCAAAAGAACAACTAGAAATGTAACTGTCCTTCCCCAAAACAAGTTAAAAATTCCAGCATAGCTACACTCCCTCGTCCTTTTCTTTTTACATGCATAATTATTAATAATTCACACATCTCTCGGAACAAACTTCAACACACTCCCACATCACTTTATCCAATTGGCCACCATCTATTAACAAGCGATTTAACAACACATCCAATTTCGAGCCACACGAACTCCATATTGTTGCGAACAAAAAGATTTCACGATAAACATAGCACCTCTATAACAATCTGAAAATTCTCGATGTGTTTTGTACAACCACCACCAATGACTAATAAATTTGTTATTCATTCTGAAACAAGTTAGATGCTGTACCAAAAACAAAGACTTCACGTGACACCATTCTATTCAATTCACTCACTAGTGTCACACAGCGCATCACAACAATTTTTCTCACTTAATAGGCCACAAAGACGCCTTCATGCCTGTGACACTTCTCACCCCAAAGCGTGTACACGTCGAAAGTCGCACTTTTACTCACATCTAAACCTGACATCATTGAATAACATTTTTTAATAAGTCCGCAACATCGTCGAGACACAACGCTTGCGAACACAGAGAAAACTATATTTTCAAATAGGCAACAAAGGGCCGGCAACAAAGGACATGACACATGTTGACATTGACACCAGTTTCAGCCGCCATGTTGACATCTCCAGTTTCAGTTTACCACCGCCGACAAGCCCAGTTCGCCTGTACCTGACACGTGATCCAGCTCACAGGACGGAGAGAGATTACATAAGATATTGGCACACCTGTATGTTAGACTTTCGTGTCCACCAAATAACCTGTCAATTATCAACTAATTGACTTACCAATCATTGGCCAATTTGCTTATTCATTTGAATTTGGATTTTTGAATATCATAACATTTTATTTTTTAAATCTTCAATTATCATTGTGTGTTTTTTACAACTTTTACATTATTTTCACCCCTAGCGTGGAATATTACTTATAAATTATAATGCCATCTTTTATAATGTTAACCCTTTATTGTTTTTTTTTTTTTACAATCATCTTCGTCAATGCCATCCATTTTTAAAAATCAATCAAGTTATCATTTATTTCATATTTGTATGCTATATGTCTCTGTTTTTCTATACCCCAGCACACTCAGCCATCATCAGCCATCCCCAAAGTTGAATCTATTTCTTACACATCTCACCAACGCCTTAAAACACAACACAACATACATTAAAGATTTTATATGCTTATTGAGGTCACCAATTAAAACAACTTGGTTAAGTCTTATAGACTTTATGATGCAAAAGAGAAAACATTCTCTACATATCACCATGAACATGTCAGTTCACGTATTCCCAGTTTCAGAGAGACATAGAAACACCGATGTTTACCAAAGGGAAATGACCTAGTTACACACCACAGTTGTAACTTTTCTTCCAAAGAGACAATTTTTGTTCCATTTTTCACTACTTAACATTTATCTAATCATTAATAACCTTTAATTATATTATAACTTTGTATAAAATCTTGAATAATTATTTTTATTTTTTACTTTTCAATTATATAATCAAATTTTTATTCCAACATTATTTTAACAACTTTATTTTAACAATTTTATTTTTCATGACATTATTTTAGTATGGCAAAACATTTAATTGTTTCAATAATCATTTTTAATTCATTATTATATCTTTTATATATTACTAATTCATTATTATATCTTTTATATATTACATATTTGATCTTATCCACTTACACTATTTTTTATCTGCAATCATATTTCTATCTTTTTATTCACTATATTTTATATTTGTTTAAATAACTTTATTATATGACAATGTTTATCATCAACTAACGGGCATACAACAATCGTTTTCAACAATCCTACTCACTAACCACTTCCCTATACTTTTTCATCACTATCTATTTCAGCCATTGCTTCAAACCATCGTAGAAACGACAGTACTGCTTGACAATTTTTCTTTTTGATTTCGTAATTCAACAAACTCTTTGAACACAGTTCCCCAGAATTACAAGTCTCGACTTCTGGTCTGAACACGTTTCAAAAGTTTATTTCATTTCATCCGCAGAGCACATCACCAACGCATGCACAAAGCGTTCACATTTTTCAATTTTCAATTTTTTTTTCAGCTCTAGCGGACCACAATCAACCTTTGATTTCAAGTCAAGTCAGACCACCTACTGTCGCTACAACAATTCTACTTATCGCATGGCTCTACCACCCCTTTCAATCATATTAATTCTTTTCTTCAACAACTTTTCAACCCAATAACCCTACAATTGTGACAAAGCACTGTAACCTTATACAGGATCACAGGTGAAACATTACCTAGGAAGACGCACAAGTCTATATCCTCGCTTTGCACCTGGATCTCAGTATTTGATTGTCTGTGCAACATTTACAATTGCATATTCTTCAACCCCTAACCCTTTCCAACGCCCGCCAACAATCTTTTAGAACATCATTTTTTTTATTATCATTATTTTTTTGCAAACAAAGGTTTTATCTACAGTTCTCTTTTATAATGAATATCATAACTTTTAAATTAAACATAAGTTTTATTTTTATAATTTTCAGATATATCCAAATAAACATCTTGTTATAGCCCTTTACCCTCACAGTTTTAATTAATTAAAAGAAATTTTAATTACTTACCTGTGTTAGAGAGGCTTTACCTGCTTAAACCCGGATAAACCCTTTCACTCCCGGGGCCCATCTATGATAATTTAAACCAACAACCCTATATTATATAATACTTATAACAAGATTGTTATGTTGTATATAGAAACACATCTATAAATAATTATACGCATAATTGACATGTCTCCTTGCATCACCATATGTAATGTACTGAGGATGAATAAATAAAACTATATAATAGATTAAAAGCTGAGTTAAAAGCAAGATTAGAGAAGTAAATCACAAAGTAACTTCTAAAAATAAAGTAGAAGCCGACAGGTAGGTGCCAGTGTCCAGTGTCCAGCGACACGTGCGGCACGTGCATGACCCAATTCTCTTTGTCGGAGGCGTAGTATAAATAAGACCCGGCTTAGCAACAGCCAGTCAGTTAGACAGTTCCCCATCAGCGCGTCGCCGGTGTCTCCAAGTTCCACCTCATTCACCATGTAGTCAGTAAGAACTCTACTCTTATCTCCATCTTGCTCTTGGCTCGCCTTTTTATCTGTTCTTGGAACTTTCCTTCTACAACTGTGTCGCTTCGTTTTTTGTGTGTGGACATTCCCCAGTTTTCCACTCTGCCTCGACCACGACTGCCTGTACCCTGTGAGAACTGTTAAAGATCCTACAAGGTGCAGAGAGGTACTGGAAAACTCTACACGCCCTGACTGTCCCTCGCGGTTACTACAGGTTTGACCCTCGGTTGCATCACCTTATTACAGAGAGTCGACGAGGTACTACAAGAGTCAACCAGAACTTCAACATATTATTACAGATATATATATATTAAGAGAGAAATAGTAAAAAGGTAAATTTGTACTTGATTCATGTAGATAAATCAAGAAAAAGGCATCTCCTGATTGTGAATCAAAAAGTTACTGATGGCCTGTTTCTTAATATGGCTACAATACTAGGTGGTTTACACATAAGATCTGAATTACATATAATGGCACACTCTTCCACAAGGCCTGAGGATATCCTTTTCTTCAAAGGACAGTTGATACCCCTGGGAGGGATGGACGTTGGAATTCCACATGCCAGAGGCCTCGTTAGTACATTCCAGACCACTTGAGACCCCGGCGGTGGATCTGTCAACAACCCCCCCATATCTGTGCCTCTCAGGGATCTCTCCCACGGTGGCTTGGGAGAAAGTTTGGTGTACTCGGACACTATGTAATCCTCAAAATGCTTCTATACCCTATATATTATTTGATATTCAATCTTCCCAAATATAATTTTAGCTGCTTAAGTTCTATATTTGTTTATCTCTATATCACACACCATTCCTATGATGGTAACGACGCTGTTACCGAAATGTCACACTTGTATATTTAAGTAAGGAAATTTTTACTAAGTCACTTCTTACATCCCTTTCCATTTTGTCCAACTGAGCCCAACAATGCACAAAACGGAACTCAACATCTGTATTTATGTTCCTTTTGATTAAGAAGTCCTTGGTTGACCAGAGTTGGCTTAAGAAGGTCAGGATGAGTAGGAAGATCAGTTCTTAATTTTCTTCCCATCAGTAATTCAGATGGACTGAATCCATTTTCCAAAGGAGTAGTTCTGTAAGCTAGAAGACCTAGATAAGGATCCTGTGATTTCTTCAATCTTGCCTTTATCATCTTCACAGAGCTTTCTGCCATTCCATTACTTTGGAGGTATTTAGGGCTGCTCATGATGTGTCTAAATCCGAACCTTTTTTCAAAATTCTGGAATAAATAGTTTTTAAATTGCAGGCCATTATCCATCCTTACAAGTTTTGGTATTCCATGCCCTGCGAAAATAGACTTGGTATGCAAGATCACAGTTTCTGCTGATAAATTATCCAATCTACTAAATTCTGGGTAACAAGAATAGTAATCAGTTATTACCAAAAAGTGTTTTCCCTCAAATTGGCAAAGATCCATCGCAACCTCCTTCCATGGTCTATCTGAGAAGCCAGTCATGATAATTGGTTCTTTCCAAGAACTGCTTTTTTTGATGCATTCATTACAGTTTAGAACCATCTGTTCAACGTCTTTGTAGGACTTTGGCCAATAAAAACTTTCTCGCATTCTTCTGCATCTAGTAACTCCTTGATGACCCTCATGTATGCGGCTAAGTATCTCTGATCTTAAAGATCCTGGAACCACATATCTGCTTCCTTTCATCAGAAGGTTATTTATAATTATGAGGTCATTCCGTACATGCCAAAATTCTACTTCCTTTTGGGAAAGTTTACTTTTATCTGGCCAGTGATCTTGAACATAACTTTTCACTCTTTGGATTGTAGGATCTTTACTCTGATGAACAGCAATTTCTTTAATCCACTTATCAGAAACATCTGAATGAAGTTACATATTATTAATGAAGGCCAAGATTTCTTCCTGTAGTTCTTCCTTGCCAATCTTACTCCTAGGGGCACAGGAAAGAACATCTGCCAGAATGTTCTTCTTTCCAGGAATATATTTGATTTTGAAGGAGTACCGCATCATGCGTAACTTCATTCTTTGTATTCTTGGAGAAAAAATCTTCCAAGGCTTTGGTTGAAAATATAGAAATAAGTGGCTTATGATCTGTTTCTAGCTCAACTTCTAGGCTTATGATATAATTTTTAAATTTATCCATAGCCCAAGTAAGAGCTAAGGCCTCTTTTTCAATTTGAGCATATTTACGCTCTGTTTCTGACAATGATCTAGATGCATATGCAATAATCTGCCTTTGATTCTTTCCATTTATTTGACTGAGGTATGCTCCTAAACCAAAGGAAGACGCGTCAGTCGTAATGAATGTTTTAAAGCTGGGATTGTACATAGCCAGAGTAGGGAATGATGAAAGAGCCTTTTTCAAGGTTTCAAAAGCTTTCACTTGATTGTCTCCCCAGAACGAATCATTTTTTTGGCTCAGCAATGAATATAAGGGATGAGCTCTTTCTGCCAAAGATGGAATAAATCTGGAGAGATAATTTATCATTCCTAGGAATCTTTTCAGTTCAGTAACATTTTGAGGAGATGGCTTTTCAATAATTGCCCTTATCTTTTTCTCATCTGGCTTTAGTCCATCAGGTCCAATTTGGTGTCCCAAAACTTCAATTTAAGATAAGAGAATACACATTTCTCTTTATTAAGTGTCAATCCTGTTTCCTTCAGTTTGCTAAGGACTTGTTTCAGTCTTCCATCATGTTCCTGCTGATTGGATCCCCAAACTATAATATCATCTAGATGACACATTGAGCCTGCTATATCTCTTAAAACCTCATTCATTCTTTTTTGGAAATGCTTGGGTGCACTAGTAATTCCAAATGGAGGTCGACAAAATCTATACCTTCCAAAAGGTGTCAAGAATGTTGTAAAGTCTTTTGACTTATCATCCAAAGGTATTTGCCAAAATCCTGAATTAGCATCTAATTTTGAGAACACTTTACCATTGCTTAACTGGTTCAAAGTTTCTTCTAGGATAGGCATTTGATATCATTCTCTTTTTATTTTCTCATTCAATTTGGTGAGGTCAACGCATATTCAAATTTCGTTATTCTTTTTTTAGGCACAATCACCATTGGTGAGCACCAATCCGTTGCATGATCAACTTTCTCAATTACTCCTTGCTGCTCCATTTCTTTGAGCTTCTGTTTTGTTTTATTCATTAAAGGGAATGGAATTCGCCTAGGAGTATGAATTGCATATCCATATTTCCAATTTTTTTTTTCTCATTTTTTATTCTTTCTTATAATCTGTATATATTTACCATATGTATATAATCTTTCTCCATTTTTTATTTCCCACTTTCATAGGTTTCCCCGTCTTGTAACCCCAAGGAGAATCCTCTGTAAGACCTGTGTGTCTCAATAAAGGCTTTTGTGTGTGTGTATGAATTGCATATGGTTGTGCCTGATCATTCAATTCAATTTTATATGGCTTATTTAGTTTTCCAAGCCCAGAAAACAATTCAGGATAATCCTTCAAAGGATCCGTTAATGGATTAGAATTGACATGTAATAGTCTTTGGATGAATCCCAACTCTTCACTAGCTTTTGCACTCAACAGTGACACAGGGAAATTTTTGATTACATAAATTTCTTCATGAGAAACTTTTCCATTAGCTTCAAGAGTAGCCTGAAAATTTCCTAAAACTGGCATTTCCATTCCTGCAGCATAAAGCCTCTTCTGTGTTTTCCCAAGTTGATGCGAAAAATTCAGCTTGAAGCAATTTTCTGGCATCACAGAAACATCAGCGCCAGTGTCAATCTTAAATGGCATTATTCTTTTGTTTACAGCCACTTTACAATTTCATCTTTCATCTGAAGAAATTTGAACTATGCAAAAATTTCCAAGAAATTTTTCATTATCAACTTTTGTGGTAACTTGTGAAACCAATTTTGTTTTTCATTGTTTCATGAAATGTCCCTTTTTTGAACATCTTATACATGTAGCATTAAATGCTGGACAATGCTCAAATTTATGAAATTTTGGTGAGCCACATCAGGTGCATGCTTTAACCCCTCCTGCTTGACTATTGCCTGGTATGCTACTTTCATCATGCTTAAGGTTAGTTCCTTTTATTTTACTGAAATTGCTTTTATTTTGCTTTTTCACAAAATTAACATTTGTTTCTGCCAAGCAATCATCTCTCAGTGATTTTTGTTGCATTCTAACTGCCTCTGTTTGCTTGGCAATTTCAATTGCTTTATCCATTGTTAAATCAGGTATTAACTGTAATTTTTCAGATGAGGCCAAATTTCTTACGCCAACTACCAGTCTATCTCTGATTAACTCTTCTTTTAATTCCCCATAACTACACCTTTCTGCAAGAACAAACAAATCTCTTATGTAATCCTGCAGAGATTCTCCCTCACTTTGGGAAGGTGTATTGAATTGGGCTCTATCAAAAATAATGTTTTTTCTTCCAATAAAATACTGACAAAATTTGTCTAAAACCACATTATATTTTGCTGAATCAGCAGTTGGGAGCCTGAAAGGCAGGTAAATGTCATTTGCTTCATCGCCCAATAGATATATAAGCATATTTACCTTCTCGCTTTCATCTTTGGCATTTAAGACTGTTACGATCCTATAACGTTCAAAACGTCTTGCCCACATAATCGATTCTTCTGGACATTTAAAATTGAATTTTTCCGGCGGCGCAATGTTATTAAACATTTCAAAATTATGTTAATTTTATAATTCCTCTGAATTAATTTAGCCTAAATATAAACATTTGTTAATAGGCTTACCGTTCTTTTTGCCGCTGTAATTTTTTTTGTTATTTTTTTTGCTGTTGTAACCGCTGCCACAATGTATTATTTTTGGTTTTCCTTTGGTTATTAATCATTTATTAATAAATGAGGCCAATATAATTTTTAGTTATTTTTATTACGTAACTTTTACAAGGCATATCACATTCTTTTCTTTTTACAACAAAAGACCACAATCACATACCCATTGCTGATGATGTCAATACTCATTCATAGAACACATTATATAACACTCCAGACATCATCGCATCCTATAGATTGCTTATGGGCTGGCAAAACACCGCTTCCAG
The DNA here is from genome assembly GCA_030710605.1 of Cordylochernes scorpioides. Taxonomy (NCBI): domain Eukaryota; kingdom Metazoa; phylum Arthropoda; class Arachnida; order Pseudoscorpiones; family Chernetidae; genus Cordylochernes; species Cordylochernes scorpioides. The sequence goes on along the minus strand of CP092877.1, from coordinate 90,250,933 downwards.
AATCGCAAAGTTAAAAATTGGATTGTTTGTTTGCCTTGAAACCAAAACCTTTTATTTTCTGATGGCATCCTTTAATTACCAAATTATAACAATGAAAATTATTTTAAATTTAAAAAGTCTAATAAAATTTTATTTCAGTTTCATTAATTTACTAACTGGAGAAAACTTGCGCACTCAATAATTATTTTCTTGCCATTATTTTATTTTATATTTCGATTTCTTTTTTTGCTTTGAGCTAATGCTGAACCCATTGAGCATTTTTTTAGTAGCCCTAGATAATAATAAAATGTTTATTTTAAGATTGGTTGTCTATATATACTTTCCTTGATTTTATAGGCATTGAGGGAAGACTTTAATATGCTTTGTCTTAAATATCTGGTGAGATAAATGATATAAAGATGGGTATGAATATAATGTTACTGGAAAAAGGGCAAGATTAACAAAAAAAAAAAAGCTTAACAGTATGCGAGTGTTGTTGCAAGGGAGACTTACCACAAGGTCCTTAAGTTAACCAAAGTCCAATCATGATAATCATCAGGCTCTGAATGCAATAACCAGGGCTTAGTGTCACAATAACCAGGAAAACTCCACACCAGCTAGTGGCTAGAACCTAAATAAATATTTACAAGGAGATAAGACATGCTGAAGGGGCTCATCACCTGATCAGAAAGTGTGAGACAAGCTATATCCTTATAATTCTAATCTACAATCTAAATTATGCCTTATAAAATGATTACTTATTCAAAGAAAGTAACAACAATTATTTTCTATTTGTTTTACTCTTAATATTTTACAAATATAGATAAAGAATTCTTCCTGAATTGAAATTAGACGAAAAACATGGTGGAAGACGAGTTTCTTTTATTGATGCATAGGTGCAAGCTTTCGGGTAAAAACCCTTCAACAGGCGAGAATAAGTCGCGCTTCATTTCTCGCCTGTTGAAGGGTTTTTACCCGAAAGCTTGCACCTATGCATCAATAAAAGAAACTTGTCTTCCTACACCATGTTTTTCGTCTAACTCTTAATATTGTTGTGTAACCATGGCGCAACCCTGAACGCCGGACACGTGGGCGAGACTAATACACGCCCGCTATCTTAACTAGGAAGGCTCACGATTTAGAAATATTTTTAAAATTTTAATTAAAATTTTTTAAAATTTTAAACTCTCTTTGTGAGTCATCGAACAACAGAGTTCGGCGAGAAATTGCACTTTGACCACGGACCAACTTGCTTGCTCTCTTTACTTTTTTTTTTTTGCGGACTCAAGTTCCATTTTTTTGGGATCAACGGAAAATGAAGACGGCCGACTCGCACCGACCGACCCTACAGAGGACCAACCCGAGTGCCAAGAAGCTACAGACAAGATGCATCCCCGGACCAGCCTCAACCCTGGCACCAATAAAAATTTACATCCCTTTGTACGGCCCTGTGACTTCCAGGCTCCCACACAACACGTGGTGGAGATGAGCGCCGACCCAACCTCTCCGAGCAAAAACGTCTACAACCACATAATGGAGCTGCAGAAATTCAATCCCGAGGAGGGAAACCTGGAAGATTTCGTGGAAGACATAAAAATATGGCTAAGGACATCGAACGTACCAAAAAAGGTATGGTCGAAGACACTGATGAGATACCTACCACAACGAGCCAAGGAATTCATCAAGTGCCACTTCGAACCTACTGAAGACTTGGAAGTTATAACGGAAGCTTTGGAGACCCTCTACCCATAAAACGACAGCCAGGAGAGAAAAAGAGGCGAAGAACTAAGAAGAAAAAAAGGCCTCTACTCACGAGAGGAATCTGGAGATACTTGACGGACCTGGTTACAGCCCACGCAACAGCGGGTAGATTCTCCCCGTTCGCCTCCAAGATCGACCTCCTAATGGCACTAGCCCCACGAGACTGCCTTATACTAGCGGCGTCATTAGGCAAGAAAGACGCGGAGGCACTGGACCCGTCGGTGGACGACTACTTCAAGGCAGCAAGCTTCCTCGACGCAGCTGCAGAGAAGGAAGTAAACGACGTTGAAGACAAGTGGGAAACCGTGGCGACACCAAGGCAGGATCGGAGGGAATACAGACCACGAGAGCAAGGATACGACCCAAGACCTCAACCACGGACGGAGACCCCGACAGAGAAGGCACGCCGGTACACGATGGGACCCCAACATGTTTCACGTGCAACCAGCCGGGGCACATACACAACAACTGCCCCAGGACAAAATACGGTAAGAAATATGTTACACCTGATCATCATTTCATTAAATATAAAATGCTATGTTGTTTATAAATTTAATTATTTAAATAATTTGTATTTTTAAATTTAATTATAAAAAATTTTGTAAATATATATATGTAAATTCTTGTGTAAAAATTAATTAATAATAGAGAATTTGCATATGTCTTGTTAGTTAGTTAGAAATGATAGTTTTTTATTTTTTTTTGGGCAGAGAAGCTAGATGCTCTCAGGTTAGTTTTTCTCTTGTAAATATGTTTATATAATTTCTTAAAAGTCTCTAATTTAACTTTATTGTAAAAATAAATATAATTTCTTCAGAGGGGTACATAAGTTTTTAGTTGATTAAAAAGAAAGAAAATCTTTAAGAAAGAGGTGTGTGTGCCATCTGCCCTTCCTTCCACCCAACAACATATTTTCGTATTGGCTCTGGGTATGATGACAACGGCTTCTACAACAACAAAAGTAATGCACGTACAGTTGAGGGGGTCGCGGACAGCGGAGACACTAACGAAATTGAATTTATAGTAAGAGGGGAATCGCAAGGCAAACAAAAGACAGCACACAAAATCCCACACGATAAAACCGTCAACAGAGAAAACGGCAGCGTCACAGAATTTGTTGGACAAAAAAGAAAAATTTTACGATGGCAACACAGTTCAACAAACTAGATAAAGCGAGAATAATATTTGATTCCGGAGCGAGCTCGTGTTGCATCGACGGAAAGTTAGAAAACATCCTTAACTGCGCGCCCAAGAAGACCTAAAATAACGAGAATACGGGACGTAGGAGAACCTATAGTAGCGACGGCAGTTACGGTCCTAGAAATAAAAATTGACGGATTCTACATGGTAGGCGAATTTATAATAATACCAGGCGGAACGGACAAAATAATTCTCGGAATAGACGTCCTGGCAGACTACGGGTGCAAGATCGGATTCGTGGACGAATCGGTAGAGCTATCGAGGACGTACCGTAACGATACCAAACAAGAAAATGACGTAAGCGATTCACTCGAATAAATAAAAAAAATCGAACCCAACCTTGGACAACGTAAACAAAAATTCTGCCTTATGAACGACACGGAAATATGACCATGCGGTAAAACGAGGATTAGACTAAAAGGACCAACCGTAGCAGCAGGCGTACTGGAACCACACCCCGAGACAAAAAGAAAAACCGGACTACTCATCCTTGCGATTTATATAACGGAACCGACGAGCGACATCACAAAGATGTTATCAATACAGGAAACGAAACGGTATCACTAGTAGAGAAAACGTGCATCCTAAGAATAGAGAGTGACGTTGTCGAAATTGCACACCTGAATGAGAAGCTGAGCAGCTTGTTTAGTGAAAAGGCACTAAATTTCGACATTAACCCCGACCTGCCGAGTAGCGAAAAAATAAACGTCTTAGAGGTTTTATACAAATACTGAGACATCTTCTCCGAAGACTGGGAAAAGGTAGCGAACATAGAACCATATAAAATTAGGGTCAAAGTGGACACAGAGCCAATAAGGCAAAAAGCTTACAGATGCAGCCCAAAAGAACGTGAAATTATCGAAGGCCAGGTAAAAGAAATGTACGAAAAGGGCATCATTAGGAAATCAACATGTGTTAGTAAAAACGTTAAACGGAACGTACCGGTTTTGCGTCGACTATAGAAAAGTCAATAACGTAACCGAGTTTTCCTACCCGTTGCCAGATATAAACGATTGCTTGGACCGTTTAGCAGGAATGAAATATTTTTCCCACACCGACTTTGTGATTGGATATTGGCAGTGTCCGTTGGAAGAAAATAGTAAACCAATCACGGCATTTACGACTGGCAACGAGTTATACAAATTTGAGGTATTACCGTTCGGACTCGCGGGGGCACCAGGCCACTTTGAAAGGATTATGGACACGCTACTGGCCGAATTAAAATGGTCCGAGTGCATAGTTTACTTGGATGATGTCATCATATTCGGGAAAGACCTGCGCGAACACAATGAACGTTTGAGCAAGGTCTTATAGTGTTTCCACGAGGCAGGGCTATCGCTTAAACCATTAAAATGCCGTTTTGCATACCGGAAGTTGCCCATCCTCGGCCACGTGGTATCAAGCGACGGCTTCGAACCTTCAACAGACAGTCGCGGCCGTTAAAGAATTCCCAATACCGAAAAATGTAAAACAAGTACGCTCATTCCTCGGCCTTTGCGGTTATTACCGGAGATTTATCAAAAACTTTGCCAAAATTAGCAAACCGCTGTCGTGTTTAACGGAGAAAAATAAAAAATTTGCAACAGGACCAGCTGAAATAGAGGCATTCAAGACACTAAAAAGAAAACTCACCGAAGACCCAATACTGGCGCACTTCAACCCAGACGTTAGAATAGAGATACATACGGATGCATCAATAGTAGTATTTGCTGGATCCCTGGCGGCGGACGGTTGGCTTCGGCAACGCTGAGCTGACGTCACACTTCCTGCCGATGATGTAACCCTACCTGCGGCGTTGCCATCGCCATGTTCCTTCTCTCCATGTGTGTTTACTTTTAATCTATATATATTCCCTTTACCTTATAGTTAATTAAAGTATAATTAACGTTGAGCGCTGTGTGTAATCAATTGGAATACAACAAAGATTATGAGACTGAAGAAGCGCAAGGATTAAAACGTCAGACTGAAGAAGCGCAAGGATTAAAACGTCAGACTGAAGAAGCGCGAAGCCTAAAACGTGAGTAACAAAATTTCCTTTGATTACTTGGACCATCCTTTTTTCTACTTATCAAATATTTTGTAAAATGGCAAACACAACGATTACAAAATTAAATGGTGCTAATTACTCCAGCTGGAGCTTCCAGATGAAACTCGTTCTAATCGAAAACGATTTGTGGAGTTTGATCAATCCAGGAGAGGCTAAGCCTGACCCTAGTGACCTTGTTGCAACAAAACTTTTTTTGTCGCGGGAGGGTAAGGCGTTTGCAAAAATTTGCCTCGGGATTAATGATGAACAACAATTGCATGTTCAACATTTGAATACTCCGAAAGAGGTCTGGGAGGAACTGGAAAAATTATACGCACCAAAGGATAGTAGATATCGAGCCGTACAACTAAGAAGGCAGTTATATGGCGAAAGGTTGACTCAGCACAGCAATATGGAAGGGTATATGGGGAAGATAAACTACATTGTAAACGAACTGGCCCAAATTGGCGACAAAATTGATGATGGCGATTTGGCTATGGTTCTTTTGGGTGGATTACCAGAGGATTGGGACACCGTTGTCTCAACAATATGTAACTTGCCTGATTCAGACTTCACGACCGCCACAGTTAAAAGACGGCTGTTGGCAGAAGCAGAAAGGCGTTCGTCAAATCTACCAAAAGATGTGGTCGCCATGGTCGTTAATGCCTCTTCGAAGCCCATTGAAACAGAAAAACAATTTAAAGCAAAGGTTGTTTGTTTCAAATGTGGAGGTAAAGGCCATTATGCAAGGGAATGCAGGAAGAAAGGAAAGAATGAACAAAGACCAAAGAGGTTTGACCAAAACAAAGGCGTAAATATGTCGGCAATGTGCAACACTTTGTTTGGAGCTACCGCCGAGACCTGGATCATAGATTCTGGAGCGACGCACCATATGACTCCCAAGAGAGATTACTTCACATGTCTGAAAGAGTGCACAAACAATATGAGTTCCATCACTATTGCGAATGGCTCTTCTATAGAAGTATGTGGTATCGGTACTGTCAGTGCCAATATTGTTGGACACAAGGGAGATGCCAGCAATATGGTTGCCCAGAACACCTTGTATGTTCCAGATATGCGTCACAGTGTTCTGTCTGTGCTCCAAATGATAGAAAACGGTAGAAAGGTTGTCTTCAACAAGAGTGGTTGCTACATTATGGACATGAAAGGTAAACTCTTGATAGAGGGAAAGAAGTTGGGTAGACTTTACTACGTTCAGACTACTCCATCCTCTCCGATAGATCAGAATGATCGTGTTTCTCTTGCATCTGAATGCAAGGAAGAGCTTACACTGGAACTTTGGCACAAAAGGCTGATGCATGTAAACGCATATACGATAGAAAAGATGGCCAAGAACCAAAGCGTAAGAGGACTTGTTTGCAGCCCGGCAAAGCCAGAAAAGTGCGAAGACTGCAGCCCGGCAAAGCCAGAAAAGTGCGAAGACTGCTTGATCGGCAAGTCTTACCGTCTGCCATTCCTTCAACACTCACACAAGGAGGAAAAAGAAATCATGCCATTGGACTTGGTGCATGCGGACTTGATGGGTCCACTCGACGTATTGAGTTGGGGAGGAGCCAAGTACGTCTTAACCATCATTGATGAATCTACGAGATATACAAGTGTATTTTTCCTGAAAAACAAAGGCGGAACCCTGGGAAAAGTCAAAGAGTGGATTCAAGAATCTGAGAAACAAACCAGCCGGAAACTAAAACGAATACGTACGGATAATGGCTTGGAATTTTGTTCCAAAGAATGGGACACTTTCTGCAAGAGCGTTGGAATAGTTCACGAACACACTATGACGTATACACCTCAACAGAATGGTGTGGCAGAAAGAATGAATAGGACACTCCTAGATCTTGTCAGGAGCACTATATCTGGAAGTGGTCTGCCAAAGGCTTCCTGGGCGGAGCTGACTTACACCGCAGCCTATGTCAGAAACAGAGTTCTCAACAATCACAATGGTGAAAACACACCATATGAACTGTGGACAGGGAACAAGCCTAGTCTTAAACACCTAAGAGCTATTGGCTGTCAAGTATTTGTCCATATTCCAAGACAAGTCCGTAAATCCAAACTCGAAAGGAGAGCTGTCAAAGGTAACCTTGTTGGATATGCACTCAGAGGACGTGGCTACAGAGTGTGGATTCCTGAGATGAAGAAAGTGGTGGAATCTCGGGACTGTGTCTTCAAAGAGAGTGATGTATCGAGGAACGACAGCAACCGGGAGATGCTTCCATCAGTTGAACACTACAGCTATGGGACTCAACGGGAGATTGAAGAGAATCCAGTGTCTTTATTAGATCAAGAAGACGTGATACCTACAGAAGAGGACAGCCATAATGAAGATACTGTGAAACCTTCTCCTACTCGATCTCATCCAATGATCCTAAGGAACCAGAGAGATGCTCAGAACTCAATTGAACTTCTCAGTACTGAAGTAAATAAGTGGAAGAAACCTAGCGGACATTTTGACCAAGCCACTGGGGAGAAACCTACACGAACTTCTTCGTTCGAGACTCTTAAGCGGCGAAGTGATCCATGAATAGGAGGTCACTTCGAGGGAGGAGATTGCTGGATCCCTGGCGGCGGACGGTTGGCTTCTGCAACGCTGAGCTGACGTCACACTTCCTGCCGATGATGTAACCCTACCTGCGGCGTTGCCATCGCCATGTTCCTTCTCTCCATGTGTGTTTACTTTTAATCAATATATATTCCCTTTACCTTATAGTTAATTAAAGTATAATTAACGTTGAGCGCTGTGTGTAATCAATTGGAATACAACAGTATTAGGCACGGTGCTAATGCAACCGGACAACGACGGGTTTTTGCACCTGGTCCACTACTTATCGAGAACGACATCTAAACACGAGAGTAAATATGGTATCTCTGAACTAGAGTGCTTAGCAATAGTCTGGGCACTACAAAAGTTACAACCATACATCTTCGGGAGAGAATTCAAAATCGTAACCGACCACAGCGCATTAACGTGGCTAGCGAACGTACGTGACCCGTGCTCAAGATTTATGAGATGGGGGTTAAAACTCATGGAGCACGACTTTGAAATAGTCCACCACGCAGGGAGGAAGAACGTTGCACCGGACGCACTCTCACGCAACCCGTTCCACAAAAACAATACGAACGTCGAATACAACTTTAACGATTTAACGGCATGCACAGTACGGATTGACAAGAATGGACAAAATGACACGTTTTTCCGCGATATTACCAAAAAATTATCAGGCGCTAAAACACGGGACTAAATGTAAAAAAATAAACGGGATCCTTTATAAAAAGAATCATGCAACACAAGGTAACCAATGGTTGGTCCTTAGCACCAAAGCAAAGCATACTCGAAATAATGAAAACAGCGCATGATATACCCGAGGCAGGACACATGGGGGTAGCAAAGACGGTCCACAGTATTAAGCACCGCTTTTACTGGAAAGGTCTTGAAGAAGACGTGCGAAAATATGTTCGGTAGTGCAAATTATGCCAGGCCTTCAAACCACAGAGGTTCTAACCCACAGCACCGCTAGAACCGTTACCACCGGTAACAGACATTTGGGAACGAGTGGGAATAGACCACCATGGTCCTTTAAAAAAATCAGCAGAAGGCTACGAACACATTTTAACGATCGTAGACCATTTTAGCAAATAGGCACTCGCAATCCCGGTAAAAGACACAAAGGCGGAAAGCACATGCAATGCACTCTTAGACAATCTGTTCTACGTTTTTGGTACTCCGAAATGCATAATATCCGTTCAAGGTAAATCGTTCGATTCGAGTACTTTTAGAGACTTTACACGATTGTACGGTATTAAACATGTTATGGCTTCCGTGGCACACCTACAATCAAATGGCTTATGCAAAAAACTCAACGGCATCAGAGTTTATCTCGAGGACGGCCATGCTGAATGGCCGAGATTCGTAAAAACGGCGACTTTTGCATATAATTCGTCCATTCAGTCATCGACACAGGTGACACCTCATAAGTTGGTATTTGGCGTAGAACCGAGGACGACCCTAGACGTAAGACTACCAACTGTCGACGAGCCAGTAAAAACATACGACGAATAAGTGACCAACCGCATCTTGGAAAACAAGAGACTAAAAAAAATCGCCGATGAAAATTACAGAGACCGGACAATGATGACAAAATGTCAGCATGACATTGCGAACCATAAACGCATCCAGGGATACAGGATGAGCAGCGTTTGTACTCCATGTTAGGAGCAGCTGCACATGGCGTCTGTTCCTCATGTTAGAGGCTGCCATCTCTTTTGGAGCTAAGTCGGCCTGCCACTGAGTAGTGCTCCCAGTCTTAAAGAAGAGAGTCAAGGGATGTGAAAAAGCTAGTAAAGAAAGTATGTGCCGCTGTGTTAGAAATGGTCAAATGATCACATGGGATAAGTAAGGATCTCTGTTCGACTCTTTTTATCTACCATCATGCATTATAAAGAGCAAGTGGTAATATACAGGGAACATAATCCAACAACAGCCATTAACAAGAGGGAGCATGTCATCACTACTGGCAAGATAGGCTTCTGATTGGTCAGTTGTTCATAAAAATTGATTACAATACAAAAGAATATTTCCAAAGAAATAAACAAACTGAATGAAAAAAAAAATTAGTAAAATATGCTTTTAGATTATTCTATCACATGTGAAGGTACCTGAAAATCAAAAGGCCAACTTATTCACACAGGAAGACACTATGATGCAATAGAGAATCTCAGAAAAATGTCTACTTCAACCAATTAAAACAGTCAAAACAAAAAAAAAATCACTGATTCATATGTAATATCAAATAGAAACACTAAATGAGAAAACTCTTCATTAAAGGAAAAATAATCCACACAATTAGCATTTTTTAAAAATCTGGTCACCTGCATACAATATCTTTAAAAAAGGAACAAAAACCTTTCCTGAATACAAAATTGAAGAGTACACTCCCCACTCTATATATATATATACTAAATTGTAGTAGGGTATAGAGCACTTAACTTGTGTGATTCCCAAAAAATCTTTAAAATCAAATAGTGTATAAAGGAAAAATCCAAGTTCTTTAAGAAAATATGCAAAAATAATTTGTTCTGTGTGTTAATTTGATATAATAAATACTTCTTTAGACTATCTATATATATAAAATTGAATGTCTGTCTGTTTGTCTGTACTCTATAGATTCAAAAACCATACATCCAATCGCCGTGAAATTTTGGGATATTATTAGGTATATCACCGGGAAGGTTTTTGAAAAATAATTTCCTGAATATCTTGAATATCCTTAGAGTTATTTGCAGATTTGTAGATTTAACTTGCAAGCAGCGCCCCCATTGTGACGATGATAACAAGTTTTCTTATCACTAAGTTTGTTATCTTAAATATTATTTATCAAAAGTAAGATTATCTCAGGATGACAAGGCAATGTGACACGGGAAAAAATGTTCACTAGATAAAACTATGATTTTCTAATGTAGAAAATTAGGAAAGACAAAATTCAGGATGACACGGCACACAGGGACCGGGAAAAAATGTTCACTTTATCGAGAGATTCAAATTTACGAGTTTCAAATTATCAAAATATATCTTTTTTTTTTTTAAATAAGTTTTTAGAGAATTGTTTTAACAAATGTTCGCTAGACAAACCTTTACTCGGGTAAAACCCCGGGCGAAGCCGAGTACGTTTTATAAGTTTATAGAGAATTGTTTTAACAAATGTTCGTTAGACAAACATTCACTCGGGTAAAACCCGGGCGAAGCCGGGCACATCCGCTAGTCAATTATAAAAATAAGATGGATATGGATTTACACAATTTGGAACATTTCATTAGAGTTATGTAATAAAAGTATAATAAAAACCATATAAATGAATGGTTCAAATAACCCACAGTTTGGATCTGGAAGATGTCTCTTAAAATAATAAGCCGAAATGACATAATTAATCATTTCAATAATTTCACCATGTGGCAAGAGTTTGTTAAGAATTATGTTAAAAAGACTAGAGGCGACAACCACTCATTGTCCGGTTGAAAGAATTTATTTCACCATCAAATAGTTCTCTTTTATACAGCGAGGAGTTTTACATATTGAAAGATCGCCATGGATTTGCATAGCGTTGAAAGATAAAATGATATTTACATGAAAATAGTTACAACATATCAAATAGACAAAATTCATAGTATATGATAATACATCACATATCACAACACGTTTCCCCTTCCTCAAAACCCAAGCCTTTGTGGTTTCTTCAGCTCTCTACCGAACCTAGAGAACCGGGGCATTACAGATGAGTTCTCAGAGGGCACAGCCATCCCATCACTTGGTTGTCGTTGTAGATGGTCCTGCGACTGGCTCCTCTTCAGTAGTTCTCTGCCAACTGCTGGAGTCTGCCGCTACTGGAGACGATTCACCTGAGAACGAGGTCCCCAAGGAGGGCGATTCCCCTTTTCCGGATGGTCCATTTTTTGGTCTTAGAAATTGTTGATTTCTGAGGAATTCCCTTCCAGATGGTGTTTCGACTTTGAAACTTTGAGGCGAATTCCCGTGAGCTGTAATCTTCACTGGTGTCCATGCCTGTTTTGGAGACAGTTGGCACCAGGCCTCCTCTCCCACGCTGACTTTAGGGTAGATTTTACTGCTTCTGTCGTAATACCTTTTCATCGAATTTTGTCTTCTTTTCTTTGCATTCTCTATATGTCTTTGATTGGTTTTGCACGGGCCATATAGCGGGGTGATTCTTGGGATGAGGCAGCGGAGATTTCTAGACAAACATAGTTGTGCCGGGGACGGTAGGTCATTCTTTGGAGTATTTCTGTAGGTCAGCAGGGCCAGATATGCGTCGGATCCTTGATCTTTACATTTGTTCAATAAAGTCTTTATTGTTTGGATATTCCTTTCTGCCAGTCCATTGGATCTATGAAGGTGTGGACTTGAGAAAATTTGCCTTATGTCCCATTTTGTACAAAAGTCAGTCATTATCTCTGAGTGGAACGGGGGTCCATTGTCGGACATAATAGTTTCCGGGATTCCAAATCGTGCAAATGTCTCTCTTAATTTGTTTCTGACATTGGTCGCAGTAGGCGGGTTTAATGCATAAACCTCCGGAAAACCACTAAATCTGTCCACAATTAATAAATGAGGCTTTCTTTCAATATAAAATATGTCCATAGAGACTGTCTGCCAAGGATAATCCGGAATTGGAAATGATCTTAACGTCTCCCGTGTTTTAGATTTCTGGTATTTTTGACAAATGTCACAACTTTTAACTCTCTCAGCTATGTCCATGGACATTCCTGGCCAGAAAAGAGATTCACGTGCCAAACCCTGAATTGCTGATATCCCTTGATGAGATTTATGTAATAATTCGAGCATGTAGTTTATTTGTGTTCCAGGAACCACTATTGCCGATCCGACACATAATAACTCATTCCATAGGTAAATACGGTGTCTAAAATCATAATAGGGTTTTACATCTTCATCTACATCTTTTTTGCTTATTGGCCACCCTTCAATAACGTAGTGGATTATTTTTAACAGCGTTGTATCTTCTCGGGTATCCTTCTGTAGAGTAATCAGTTTTTCGTCCGAGATATTGGCAGATATTAATTTGACCATTCTTCTGTCCTCGAGAAAGGGAGTTGGGAGTTCGTCTATGGGATGAGTATCCCTGGATAGGGTATCTGCGAGAATTAAACATTTTCCAGGCCGATATTGCAATTTAAAATCAAAAACAAAGAGTTTCATAACTATTCTCTGCAGTCGAGGCGATATATCAGTTAACGGTTTTTGGATAAGTGGTAATAAAGGCTGATGATCCGTCTGGATTATGAACGTGTGTCCTAATAATAAATATTCGAACTTTTTGCATCCATAATAAATGCTCAATAATTCTTTTTCAATCTGTGAGTACTGTTTTTGAGAATCGTTGAATGATGCGGATGCAAACGCCAGCGGTCGATTCTCTTGCAGCAGAGCAGCTCCCATAGCATCCTTGCTGGCATCACATTGTAGAACTAACGTCTTAGTTTTGTCGTAATGGCCCAACGAAGGAGCGTTTCGAACGCATTCCTTAATGTGATGGAATTCGATGTCTTGTCTAGGGCCCCAGTGCCAGACCACATTCTTTTTTAATATTCCTCTTATGTTGGACGTTGACGCGGCTAGATTCGGAATAAATTTTCCTAAATAGTTGTAAAGACCCATGACTCTCTGAAGCGACTTTTTATCTTCTGGCTTTTTGAGGTTGATCACTTTGTCGACCTTATTTGGCTCTGGATCAATTCCATTTTTCGAAATCATGTGGCCCAAAAAACTAACCTCCTTTTTGCATATTTGAGCCTTAGTCAAGTCGAATTTGATATTGTTTCTCCTTGCTATTTCTAGTATACCTTTCAATTTTTCATTATGTTCTTCAATGCTATCTGCGTATATCAGCAAGTCATCTACATATGTGACGTTCCGAAAACTGTTCTTAAAAATATTTGTCATCATTTCCACGAATATTTGCGCCGATATATTCAAACCAAATGGTAATCGGTTATATCTGAACTTTCCGAATGGTGTAGCCATCACCAACAGATCTCTGCATTCGTTGGCAACCGGAACATGCCAATAGGCCGATTTTACATCTACCACGGTATAATAATCAGCCTTGGGAATCTGATGTAATAATTCAGATGGAGCCGGAGTCTGGAAGTGTCTTCTCACCAGGGCCTGATTCAATTTGCGTGGATCCAAACATATTCTAATTTGGCCCGATTTTTTCTTCACTACGACCATAGGGTGAGACCACTCTGTTTCATGATAAATCTTCGTAATTATTCCTTGTTTTACCATCTTTTCCAATTCAGACTGAACTTCATTTCCTAGGCTTGCCGGGATGCGTCTTGGAAGGGCACGTACAGGCGGATACTCAGGTTTTGTATACCTTTTACATTCAGAGTTTATCACTCCAACTCCCTGAAACACCTCATGAAATTGTTCGAGTATTTTTTTCGTTTGATCATGTAAAATCATTTCATGCGAGTTTATTTGATTGATTCGTTTCAAAATCTCAAGCTTCTCGCAAGTGTCGCCTGTGATGAGTGTCTGCGCATCGACATCAGCAATAATAAATTCACACAAGCTTTTCTTTTCACCATATTGGCATAACACTTCACATTTCCCCACGATAGGTAATTCCGAATGTCCATATGCATATGCCTTTAACGACGTGGGCTTGATTATTGGCTTTGCTGGCCACAAGCTTATCACTTTCTGAGGAAGCACATTAATCTGCGCACCAGTATCCAAATGTACAGACGTCTTGTTTCCATTTATACTTATCACAGCGGACCATTTGTCCGACCGAACGGTCTTAACAAGAACCTTATTTACATTGATACCTCCTTCGAAGGATTCTTCGCCTTCATTTTCCGCTATAAGGTTTCTTATGCGTCTGGTCCTACAAACTGCTGCGAAATGGTTTAATTTCCCGCATGCGTTACATGTCTTTCTGTATGCTGGGCAATTACCATATGTGTGTTGCTGTCCACACCACTTGCATTCATTTTTAGTGTTTGCAATACTGGGTCCTGCTTTAGCTTTTTCTACTCGACTTCTATTTTTCTCCCAGGTATTTTTGTTAATCTTCTCAATCATGGCCTGTTTTTCTTCCCATGACGCTATTTGTACGCAGACAGACTCGGCAATCGTGGCTACAGAAATTGCTTTTGGTAGGGTCAACTGGGGATCTTCCAACAACTTCTTTTTTACTTCCTGATCTATCATTCCAATTATGAAACGATCCCTGATGAGAGAATCAGCCAATTCCTCGAATTCACATTCCTGGGCGAGTTGTTTTAATTCCTTAACGAATTCAGTTATACCTTGACCTTCCTTTTGTACGCTTGTGAAAAATTTGTTTCTAATTTGTATTATATTTTTAAAGGGTTTGAAATGTTTTGAGAACATGTCGAGCATCTCTTTAATACTTGGGTAAGCTTCATTCTCTGTTACTCTGAATGTTTTATATATCGACACCGTTTTTTCACCAAGAATATGTTTCAAAATGGCTCGTTGACGTACCAATGGCATGCTCTCCAAGTCTGCAGCTATAGAAAAAATTTCAAATGCTTCACGCCAAGTTTCCCATTTCTTCTCACCATTATATGGCACAAATTCGGCAGGTGGCTTTATATTTTCCATGTTTTGTAATTCTGCTCTTTTCTTTTAGAGACCTAGACAAAGCTTAAAAACAACATATCGGCTGTCGGCTGCGCCATGTTAAGAATTATGTTAAAAAGACTAGAGGCGACAACCACTCATTGTCCGGTTGAAAGAATTTATTTCACCATCAAATAGTTCTCTTTTATACAGCGAGGAGTTTTACATATTGAAAGATCGCCATGGATTTGCATAGCGTTGAAAGATAAAATGATATTTACATGAAAATAGTTACAACATATCAAATAGACAAAATTCATAGTATATGATAATACATCACATATCACAACAGAGTTGTTTGAAGAACAGATATTAAAAATATATAATTAAATATTTTCAACAGGAGGTATTAGCACATTATCTGTGTACATCAAATTATACCATTTCAGCACAATTTTTTTTCTTTTATAAATAAAAAAATCTTCCCCTTTTATCTGACCTGTGATAAAAATATATATATTGTCATTTCTTGGTTTATTTTATTAAAATAATAAAATAGGATTCACAAAGTTGAAATAAGTGCTGCTTTTGTGTGTGTATTAGCAATAAAGTCAAATGAAGAAAACTTATAATTTGATAAAAGTTTATTTTGATATATATTCAGATACATTTAAAGCAGGTTTAAGAATTTTGTAATAAGTTGTAGTGATGATTATATATATATAAATATATATTTTTATATATGTATGTGTACGTATAGTACTTGTTAGAAACTTTAGCAAAAAAAATTAGTAAAAAAAGGTGACTTAAAAAAAAGGAAAAAGTAGAAATATTATAGTCTACAATAAAGGAGGAATGACAATCTCTTATTTAAGCCTTTGTACAATATTCTACAAAAATAAATACAATTAGAGTATTGTAAATTTTCCTTGGAGTCTTCAATAAAGTAATAAAATCCCTGAAATGACCTTGTGGTGACATTGCAGCTGAATACACCCTTACTTATTGACGTGATATAAATCGACATCTTTTTAAAAGTGTAAAGTCGTTCATCTCGTCAAAAGTCAAGTGTCTTTTTAAATAACTTGCCATTGTAACAACAGTCTTTGAATTCCAGACTTAAGTCTGGTTATCTACGGACAATGACTTTCCAGAATGGTTGCAGGGTTTTCCCAATATGTACTAAGTGCAATTCTCAGCCTGCAACCCCAAGACATATTATTGACTGTATTGACTCAACCATTGATGAGCTCTACTCTTCCCCGGCAGACACCATCAAAAGTCTCAAGCTTTACAAGCTTGATACCTTAGTATGATTGAGTGGAAATAAAAAAGAAGAAGAAGTTTGCCATTGCTGGGTTTTCTCATGTATGAAAGTTTTTAGGTTCTATTATGAAATACAGTAGAACGACCCTGTAGAGGACCCCTAAGTGCAGAGCCAGAGTGTCCTTTATAGAGGTGTCCTCTTACCGGAGAGTTACTAAATTGTAAAAATGGTAATTTTACAATTGAAAACTGTCCTTTGTAGAGAGGTGTCATCTAAATGGAGTTTTACTGTAATGGGTGTTTGTCCTAAAGTCACATTGAGGGCAGGAGTTAGGTTTTTTTGCTGTGTTTAATTTGATGTCTTTTTAAATGACTTGTACTTGTAGTCCTATAGTCACAGTGAGGGCAAGAGTGAGGTCTTTCTACTATATGAGTGTTTGAATGTTGTTTTAGATTAGTAGGTATATTTGTTTTATAATCACAGTAAGAACATGTGTATGGTTTTTCCCCTGTATGTTTTAATTGGTGTTTTTTTAAATCAGAAGTTCTGCTTGTTTTATAGTCACAGAGAGAACAGGAGTAAGGTTTTTCTCCTGTATGTATTGATTGGTGTAGTTTTAACTTTCCTGCAGTTATTGTTCTATAGTCACAGTGAGGGCAGGGGAAGGGTTTTTCTCCTGTATGTATTGATTGGTGTAGTTTTAACTTTCCTGCAGTTGTTGTTCTATAGTCACAATGAGGGCAGGGGAAGGGTTTTTCTCCTGTATGTATTGATTGGTGTAGTTTTAACTTTCCTGCAGTTGTTGTTCTATAGTCACAATGAGGGCAGGGGAAGGGTTTTTCTCCTGTATGTATTGATTGGTGTAGTTTTAATTTGTTTGCAGTTATTGTTCTATAGTCACAATGAGGGCAGGAGTAAGGTTTTTCTCCTGTATGTATTGATTGGTGTAGTTTTAAGTTTCTTGCAGTTGTTGTTCTATAGTCACAATGAGGGCAGGAGTAAGGTTTTTCTCCTGTATGTATTGATTGGTGTAGTTTTAAGTTTCTTGCAGTTGTTGTTCTATAGTTACAATGAGGGCAGGGGAAGGGTTTTTCTCCTGTATGTATTGATTCGTGTAGTTTTAACTTTCCTGCAGTTATTGTTCTATAGTCACAATGAGGGCAGGGGAAGGGTTTTTCTCCTGTATGTATTGATTGGTGTAGTTTTAACTTTCCTGCAGTTGTTGTTCTATAGTCACAATGAGGGCAGGGGAAGGGTTTTTCTCCTGTATGTATTGATTGGTGTAGTTTTAAGCTTCCTGCAGTTGTTGTTCTATAGTCACAATGAGGGCAGGGGAAGGGTTTTTCTCCTGTATGTATTGATTGGTGTAGTTTTAAGTTTCCTGCAGTTGTTGTTCTATAGTCACAATGAGGGCAGGGGAAGGGTTTTTCTCCTGTATGTATTGATTGGTGTCTTTTTAAATTTCCTGCCAGTATTGTTCGATAGTCACAATGAGGGCAGGAGTAAGGTTTTTCTCCTGTATGTTTTGATTGGTGTAGTTTTATGCTTCCGGCAGTTGTTGTTCTATAGTCACAATGAGGGCAGGAGTAAGGTTTTTCTCCTGTGTGTATTGATTGGTGTCTTTTTAAGATTGCTGCAGTTATTGTTCTATAGTCACAATGAGGGCAGGCGAAGGGTTTTTCTCCTGTATGTATTGATTGGTGCAATTTGAAACTATGTGACCATTTTGTCCTAAAGTCACAATGAGGGCAGGAATAAGGTTTTTCTTCTGTATGTACAGATTCGTGCATTTTTAAATGCAAGTTGCAGCTTGTTCTATATACAGAGTGAGAACTATAGTTGGAAATTTTTTCTTGTATATATAAATTAATGCCTTTTATTTAATAATCTTGGCTTGTTCTATAGTCACAGTAAGAGCGACTAAGGTTTTTATCCTGGATGAGTACAGCTTTGTGCTTTTTAAATGACAATAATTGTTAGCTACAGTAAGGTGCTATTTCTGTAGATCTGCAGTGATTCATTTTGTGACATTGCGCTTATTATTTATAGTTATTTTGAGAATACAAATATATTTTATCCTCTTTTCTAGATTAGAGTGATATTGAAACTTTTTAAAGGGGAAAATAAATCTTTGAAATAGATGAGAAAAAAATATATTTCTTTTTTTTTTTTTAAATATGCTGTATAAATTGTTAAGGGTGTTATAAAGACAAAAATATCTTCTCAATAGCTTTTATCATATTGCATGTGGATACAACTTGAAATAGTCCAGCTGCAGCTGTGATGAACTGTTGGACAATGAAGAAGCACTACTGTTTCTTTAAATGTAGTTGGCTGTTTCTGGATAGAAGAATCAGGATCATCTGGATTAAACACATCATGATTCATTACCAAACAAAATAAAATGTAGAAAAGAGTAAATTAATAAAAAATATTGGGAAAAACTAATTTTAAAAATACAAACTTTACTTCTATTACTGTATTTTTAAAAATTATAGATTATAATTGGGCCAAGAATCTGAGGATCTCCCACCGAAAGCTATGATCCCTTGGGGATTTGTATTGATGAGATTAACTGTAAATAGATCTATTTTTTACGATGTATCAAGGCAGACACTCAAGGATTAAAAGTATTGTAGTATATTTACCTCAGGCATTTTATTTATAAAAACACTGAACGTATGCATTGGACAAAACTTTGTAATTGTCTTCTTGATAAAAATTCAGCAAAGAGACATTTGCTTCGCTAGTCATTTTGTGTAATCTACGTACCTTTATTCTTTTCGCCAAATGTGATATTTTAGATTTAAAAATTTTGAGACTATTAAATATTATTTATTTGTAACAAGTACTTAGTTTAAAAATTTAGTTATGAAGTAATAAAATATTGAAAACAAGATGATGATAAGTTGATATTTTCTGACAGATAATTTTATAATCATAGAAGGATCAAATATAGGTGTTTAACTTTTAATTAGACAATTTTAATTTATATTTAGACAGTTTTCATTTTAATTTAGACACATGGCCTTTTTATAGAAAAGTCAATGTCTAAATTAAAATGAAAAATGTCTAAATTGAAATGAAAAATGCCTAAATTAAAATTGAAAATGTCTAAATAAAAATGAAAGTGTCTAAATTAAAATGAAAAATGTCTAAATATAAATTCGAAATTGTCTAATTAAAGGTTAAAAACCTATATATAAAAATTATTATATAACATATATATAACAATTCATATTTATACATTTTATGCAATTTTTCTCACACTGTATATATTAAAAATGGAAATATGTTTGAATGCCGCCTTTGCCGGTCCCAAGCCCGGATGAAGAAGAAAGAGGGGAAGCAATAACAAGCTCACTAAAAAACCTGGGTTCAGCTGGCCAGATGATAGTACCCTGTAAGGGCTCCTAATCCAGGGATACAGGATGAGCAGCGTTTGTACTCCATGTTAGGAGCAGCTGTACATGGTGTCTGTTCTTCATGTCAGAGGCGGCCATTTCTTTTGGAGCTAAGTAAGCCTGTCACTGAGTAGTGCTCCCAGTCTTAATGACAAAGGCAGACACATTCTGCTTCACCCAGTTATGATGGTTGTCAAACAGGCACCATCAAGAGTCACAACTTGATACCTAATATGATTGGGTAGAGATAAGAAAGAAGAAGACACCTGATGGAATGTAACACATTAATGTTGAGTAAAATTATCAGGCATCCAGAGAAAAGAGGATTTTTTACTCAATAGTGATACATGGGATTATTTTATTGAATTGTGAACACATTTATGTGATGAATGAAAATTTAAGTTATTTATAAAGAGAAAAGATCCTTTATGAATTTCTTTTCTGATTATATATTTCAAAATTATAAATGGTGGGGTGAAAGATCATGTGAAGATGAGAAGATGGTTACTGCAAAGGTTGTAATCTAAATTCCAACATGGTCACTTCTAATTTAAGGATATTAAAGATGAATTGGTTTCAACATTATTTTTATTAAAACAAATTAAAAATCATTGATGTATTCCCCATTTATACAATAAAGATTTATCTTCAAAATGTGGAAGAAATTTAAGAATTCCTTAACCATTGCAAATATCTATATATATACACACACACACACACACACACACACAAAAGCCTTTATTAAGACACACAGGTCTTAATATCTATATATATAAAAATCAATGTTTGTATGTTTGTATGTTTGTTTGTTTGTTTGTATGTCCTGTATACAAATTCGCAGTAGTTCACTAATTCAAACCAAAATTTCCATACATAGGAAAAAAAATATGGGAAGACGATAGGATATTTTAAAAAATAAATAAATCATTTATTAAAACTATGTATTCAAATTATTCTACTTAGCTCACGAACAGCGCCCTCTATCAAAGATTAGATTAAATTATGCTGATGCAAACAAATAGATAATGCTAATAACAAACAATTATTTAAAAAATCTTATTTAAATATATATAACTCGGTAGATATGCACAAGGTCACCCATCTAGTATATAATAAATGCAAATATAAAATATGCACATATATAAGGGGCCTGATAATAGTGTTATTAATATTCATATGTATTAATGATATACAGTAAAACCCCGCTAATACGAACCCTGGATATAACGAACCTTCCCTTATAACGAACCCACGCCGATTCCCAATTCCATTCCATTGAAAATACCATCGTTATAACGAACTTTGCAATTTTTAGAATAACGAACTACCCCTATAACGAACCTATTTCGGGTCCCAAAATGATAAAATCTATTAAAAATACTATGCTTATAACGAACTTAGAATTGTAATTTAAAAAAAAAAAATTAAAAACAAAATTTTGAATGTTTCAGTTCGCGGATCGCGATTTCAAAACAATAAATTTAGCGGCATTGTTTGTTTGATTTTTGCACTTTATTTTTGCTGTATGTTGTATAAATTTTTACACATTATACTTTTTATTAAATAGAATATCTTTGCATCCATTAAATTTGAAATATAAAAATTGCAAATGGCTTCCAAAATGAAGAAAACAAGGGCATTTTTAAAACGAAGGCGTTATTTCTTAAATAAAAAAAGGCCATTTTCAGAACTTTTCAAAGTGAAACAACATAGGCAAAATGTTAAGAACATATTAAAATAAGAGAATATAACTTTTCTATTATAAAAGATAAAATATAAAGTTATTAAAAATTGTTACAAAGAGGAATCAACCTCAACTTTTGCCGCGATTGCGATCGTACGTTTTAAGGCTACAAAAAAGTCCAAATAAACGGTCCCGTGATGAAACAAAAATTATTTTTATGCCATTAACTATGGTGATTTTAAAGTCAGCAATGTTTTGCATGACAGGTTAAAAAAAAAAAACGAAATCTAGATCTAGAAGAATATGGGGAAACATGAAATGGAAGAAAAACATTAACTTTATTTGAATGGTGCAATGCTTTGAAACAACAAAGTATTAGAGCCATTTTTTCAAGTAAAAATTGTAATATATAATGTGATAATGATGTTTTAAAATCATTTCATATCTTTGAATATATATTTAATAAAACTTTGCCTAGGATTTGTCTTGATTTTTAATTTAGACATAGAGGTACATGTATGTTAATGATAAGAAGAACCTATCATCTAATGATTTCTATTATTATTATTTAGTATTAATATAAGGAAATTGGTCAATTAAGGGAATTAAAATAAAGTGACCACTATTAAGAGGCAGCCTCTTCTTGTGTGTATGGCTGTTTTTTAATTATATGGCCTAAAATTTTTGAAAAGTAAAAAAAAATAGCCAAACCGTGGCTATAGTGAACCGTGGCTATAGTGAACCAAAAGCTCTGTCCCATTGGGGTTCACTATAGAGGGGTTTTACTGTATTTTAATTTCCCGTAAACAAAGAGAGATGTTTAAATTTTCTCATTTTATTAAGGAGCAAAAAAAAAATGTTCAAGATGGGATTTATAAATGTATTTATACAAAGCTTTCATGAAACATATATTTGAACCTTTGGTTTACCAATTTTAATCATTAAATAACGTTCACTTAAATTTTGCACATCAAGGTATATTAAATATGTTGTTTTAACACAAAATTCTGATTTGTTAAATTGATTTGTTCATTATTTGTAACATGGCCCAATACATTTATTATTTGGTATGGTAATTTTAGGTTTTTTCACAAAAGGCCACCTCTCCCATCAAAATAAAAGCCTAGACTGAGAGGCATTAATAGTCCATCTCATCAGAATCTGTTGGTGTAAAATCCAGGTCAGCAACTTTGGCAAATTCAGAGTGCCGACCTGAATACCATGGTTTGGGCGATCTTTCCAAGGCAAGGCTTTCATTTCATTAAATCCACAAGGGTTTCATGAATGGCAAGGCTTTCATTTCATTAAATCCACAAGGGTTTCATGAATTCCTCAGAATATAACAAAAAGGTATCTCTTACTGGCTGAATATATATTGATGAAAATTTTTACCAGAAGGAGTTATTGATATATAAAAAGAAAAAGCCACCTCCCAAGCCAAAAGGATCCGTATAGATTTGTCTACTTCCCACTTTGTCAACTCTACAAGCTATAAAGCATTTTCACACCAATCACTTTCCAGTGGATCACATCCCACTTAGAAATGATGGGAAACAAGCTGCAATGCCTAACTTAGACGTTGATTTCAACTCCTTCAAATGCCTACAGGAAAAAATACAGGAGTCAACATTCCATCATTGGTACCTAAGCCCGGAGCTATTCTGGAAAGTGGGATGAACAGACAAGCAGCAACCTGTATTTCCAGGCTCAAAACTGACAGCCACACAAGACCACTCCTTTTCCAGGATGGTGTTAAGATTTTCCCATAATGCACTATCTACAGGACCAAAGAGGTCTCACCAGACCACCTCTTGGAATGTATGGGAGCCTCAAGACTTGTATTTCAACCCTAACAAGATTATAAATTCAATCCATGAATTCACTCTCCATAACCTTGTATAATGATTCAATGAGATTTTAAAAAACTATGAATATATATATATATTATTTGCTTATCCCTAGTACACGTGGTAAAGGCCATGATAATTATGGTGGGTAGAAGTTGGCGGCTGCTTTTACTGTAAGTACACCACATGTCTACACATGTAGTACCGGGCCATGGTGAGTAGTGACAGCTTGTACTGTACGTAAACCGCATGTCTACACATGTAGTACCAGGCCATGGTGAGTAGTGACAGCTTCTACTGTAAGTACACCACATGTCTACACATGTAGTACCAGGCCATGGTGTGTAGTGACAGCTTGTACTGTACGTAAACCGCATGTCTACACATAAAGTATCAGGCCATGGTGGGTAGTGACAGCTTGTACTGTAAGTACACCACATGTCTACACATATAGTACCAGGCCAAGGTGTGTAGTGACAGCTTGTTCTGTAAGTACACCACATGTCTACACTCGGCCGTGCGGCCACGCGTCGCGCGAGCTCCTGAGTTTTTCGCCTCTGGCGGGTGAAAAGTGTCGCGGATGGCGACAAATATGGTATGGGCTGAAAGCCCGTCAAAAGCCGAAGAGAAGCCTGTAAGGCTCGGCTCTAAAGCACAGCCCAGTGCGGAAATAACAGCAAAAAAACGTTTTGCAGATCAATTCCTCGATGAATTCAAGAGAGAATCAAAACTATGCAAATCCGCCCGCCGGCAGCCAGGATGCAAATTCTGCCGCGCCGGTCGACCTTGCGGCTATTCCAACTTCTAACGCCGCTGCTCAAGTCCGGAGAAACTGGGCTGACACCACAGAAGAGGTGAATCCTGGAGCTGAGGAAGGATTTACCCTCGTCCAGGGTAGGAAGAGGCGCCGTGGCTCGGCAAATTCGCCGACGGCAGCTGCACCATCCTCCAATGCTGGAGGTTCCAGGACCATTCGCCGACCTCAACCATCGGCGGGTTCGGTGCCGCGGGCCCAAGAAATCAGGGTCACCAGAGCACACATCGCGGAAGCCAGGGCGCGGCAGGCGTCCTCCTCCGAGGAACACTGTGTGTACATTGAACAAAGCCCCGAACTGGAGCCCTTCCACTACCTCAAGGCATTGGATAGGATGCTCGGAGGAACTGCCGGAGTCATTCAGATCACCAAGGTGAACGGCCACCAGCTCCTGGGACTGACCAACAGAGGCCTAGCCGAGCGCCTCATAAGTGAGGGCCTCGAGGTTGAGGGAACACTCCTCAGGGCATTCCCTTTCCGCAAAAGAGCGGAAAGGATTACAGTGGGTAACCTCCCCTTCTTTGTAGGAGACTCCGCTGTCATCAACGCCCTCTCTCCATATGGGCGGGTTACGTCCATCGCCCCTAAGCAGATGAAGGCGGGCCCCTACGTCTACGTCGATGGCCGGCGAGACGTCTTCATCACCCTACATGAGGGGATCACCATCGAGAGGCTTCCAACCCGCCTCGACATCAACATCAAAGGCGAAGCCTGGCCTGCGTACCTGTCCTCGGGCATCAGGTGTTCCAGGTGCCACGGACAGGGGCATCGGAGGGCCATCTGCCCCCTGCTTGCAGGGCTGGCCAACAACACCAGAATGGCCCCACCAACCACTCCTGCTGGCGTCCCACCACCGACCACCTCTGCACCGCCTCAGCGGTCAGCAGCCCAGCCTCCTGCACCAGCTCCCTCCAATCCAGCCATGGAGGTTCCCGCTCGGCCGGACTTCGTTGCCCCGCGTAACCCTCTGCCCACCCAGAAGACCCTCGGGCCTGCGGCCCCAACACCGGACGTGGAGATGTCCATCGTGGAGGAGACCTCTGCATCCTCCACGTCATCGGCTAAGAACGCAACGAGAGTCGACCTCGATGCGTTCATCGAGAGGTACCCCAGCGTGTCCTTCGCTGGGACTGACGCCCTTGGTCTTGGGCGGGAGGAGGTCCTGGACCTCCTCTCCTCGAGGACCAGGGCGAAAAAGCGTGGACCCCTTTTGTCACCTCCGCAAAGTGACGCTCTCGCCGGCCTAATCGGTCAAATTCTGGACCTGAAGCCCGGACACACCTCTAATTTATATAAGGTCCTTGGTCAGGTTGGAGCTGAGCTAACGAAAACACCAGCCGCAGCACCTACACCCCCACTGCCTGCGCCTCGGCCTGCTGGGCCGACACCGCCCGTTCCCCACGAGGAACAGATAACAGAAGAGCAAGAGGATGTCATGATTTTTAAAATCTTCAGAAAACTGAAGCACATGACCTGCCTAAAGCCCTTATTTGATACAGGGATCGATGTTAATGACCTTAGGGACGCCATTTTATTCACCGAAGACAGAGCGTCCCTCATGACGAGACTTTCACCTGCGCTGAAGGGGGTCCTCGCTGAATTCCTCGGCGCGGCCATAGAACTGGCTCGGGGCTACCATCACGATGTTGGCACCGATATGGCCAGACTTAGGCGGCGATGCCTTGATTCCTGACAACTTATAAATGTAAATATTTCTTTTCACCCTCCTGGTTGAGTTGTAACATTGACTGACAGTCAATAAAATTATTTTAATTGTCAATTGTCACATGTCTACACATGTAGTACCAGGCCATGGTGAGTAGTGACAGCTTGTACTGTAAGTACACCACATGTCTACACATGTAGTTCCAGGCCATGGTGAGTAGTGACAGCTTGTACTGTAAGTACACCACATGTCTACACATGTAGTTCCAGGCCATGGTGAGTAGTGACAGCTTGTACTGTAAGTACACCACATGTCTGCATATGTAGTATCAGGCCATGGTGGGTAGTGACAGCTTGTACTGTAAGTACACCACATGTCTCTACATGTAGTACCAGGCCATGGTGGGTAGTGACAGCTTGTACTGTCAATTGTCACATGTCTACACATGTAGTACCAGGCCATGGTGGGTAGTGACAGCTTGTACCGTAAGTACACCACATGTC
This sequence comes from Cordylochernes scorpioides, assembly GCA_030710605.1. NCBI lineage: Eukaryota > Metazoa > Arthropoda > Arachnida > Pseudoscorpiones > Chernetidae > Cordylochernes > Cordylochernes scorpioides. Next base: position 90,224,635 of record CP092877.1, on the reverse strand, counting down.
TACACATGTAGTACCAGGCCATGGTGGGTAGTGACAGCTTGTACCGTAAGTACACCACATGTCTACACTCGGCCGTGCGGCCACGCGTCGCGCGAGCTCCGTGATTTTTGCCTCTGGCGACCTGTAATGCATCCTTAAAAATGCCGAATTCGGCATCGCCGTGACCGTAGCCAGCAATAGGAGGGCGCCATTCCAAAAAAAAAAAAAGCAAACAGTGACAGAGACGACTGATGAGGAATGACGCTCGTAACTGTATATAGAATAATTGTAAATGAACAAACCCTGTACACCCCCCACAGTAAATATGATGATCTAGGTTGCTCTTTTTTGAGCGGTGGCACCTAATAAATGTATGGTGTTATGCCTTGTTATAAATAAGAAGATACTCTTACCTTAAGGATTTATATCTTAGTTTTATTTATTTAACTATTTACAAGGTAATTATTAAACTTATAACATTAAAATAAAAACATAAAACTTCCAGGGAAAAGTTTCTTTTAAAATATTTTTTATTTAAAAAATACCTCGAGCTTTCGGGCAAGTACGCCCTTCTACGGGAGAAATTACATTATATGATTAATACGCCAATAAAATATGATTTGAAATTAAATAAAGTCCAATTTACTGTTTACATTTGTTTTAAAGCATGATCAACGCGGGCTTCTATTGCGCGTGCTTCACCTGGGGGTTTATGGGCTGGGCTCAGGGAATATAATGTTATAAATTTCCGGAATATCTATTCTTCTGTTAATGCTATTGTGTTTTCTGGATATGATGGATTCTATTACAAGTCTCTGTAGTCTTTTGGGGATGTTGGAGTAATGGGTCTTTGGTTCTGATAGGGAGAAGGAATGGCCTGTTTCTCTTATATGTTGGTATACTAAAGATCTACTGTCTTGATTATCGATATTTCGTTTATGTTCTGATACTCTTATATTCAAATGTCTGCCAGTTTCGCCGACATATTTGGTTTTGCATTCGTTGCATTCTATGGAGTATATGGCATTCTTAATATTGGAAGGATAATCAATGGTATTGTTCTTGGTTATGGGGTTTCTTAGTAACGAATTTAAATTAGGTGAGTTTCTGAAAAAGGTTTTGATTCCAAATTTCTTCAGATGACGGGCTATAGAAACAGATACTGGTGAATAGGGAATACTGCTAATGGATTTATAGATTGGGGAATTCTGAATTTCAGAGGGGCTATAGAAATGTCTTAGAATAAACGTTAAAGGATATTGACAAGTCTTTAGATTTCTTATAATATTCTGAGTTTCTTCAGTTTTAAAGGTTTGAAGTGAGCAGTGGCTATGGATACGTTTAGTTAAGGTCTTTACCGTATTGATTTTATGGCTGAGTGGGCAGTAGGAGGAAAAACGGATATAGTCGGGGTTGAAGGATGGCTTATAATAAACAGTTGTTTGGAATTGATTCTGTATGCGAATAATTTTTATATCTAGAAAAGGCAGGCTATTGTTTGTTTCTTTTTCAAATGTGAAGTTTAGGCTAGGATGGTAACTGTTGAGTCTTTCCAGAATGTTCTTGGTTTGATATTCGGGGCATATACAGAATATGTCGTCAATATAACGACACCATAAAACTATAACTGACGGAAAAAGAGAGGTTATCCAACTGTCTATGCGACGCATGACAATTTCGGCGACTGAGGTTGAGAGAGAGCTCCCCATGGGAGAACCTTTAATCTGTTCGTAAGTTTTGGAATCGTATGTTAGAATATTTGTTTTGAGGCATAGGGCTATAAGTTTAGTTATTTTCCTGACTATGATCTGATCAACCTGATTTTCTCTCAAGAATTCTTCGGTGCTGCTTAGTGTCAGTTGGTGTGGGAGACTTGGGTAAAGGGATTCTACGTCGAATGAGATCATGATCTTGTTTGGTTGGGGTTGGTGCTTGAGTATTTCTTCTATGAAGGTGGTGGTGTTGGAAATGGAGAACGGGGAGTTTTGCTGCTTGATTATGGGTTTGAGAAAGGTTGAGATGAACTTGGAGAGAGGTGCTGTTGGGGAATAGTAGAAAGCCACTATGGGTCTTAAGGGGACATTTGGTTTATGTATTTTAGGGAGGCCATATATGAAAGCATCTGTTTGCATATCAGACAAGAAGTCTTTCAATTCTTCATTCGAAATATTACGTTCTTTATGCATTTTTCTGAGTTTTTTTTTGAAAGAAGAGTATGTACGGGTTTTTTCTTCTTTAGAAATGTGTTTGAAGGTAGTTTGATCTTCAAGGATGCTCAGCATTTTACTATGGTAATCAGTTTTGTCCAGAATCACTGTTTGACCGCCTTTATCTGATTGGGTGATTATTTCTTTTTTGTTTCTTAAGTCTTTTATCAATCGGTTCTCATGAGGGTTGCTTGGGGGAAGGGTTACTGGTTCACTTAGAAGATTAGTTACATGATGTCTAATGATATTCTTTTCTTGGTGGTTGAGTTTTGATATTGCTGCTTCGACTCCACTTACTATTCTGATGGGATCTGGTTTTTGCCTATTCCTGAATTTCATACCTTTGGATAAGAAAGCTAATTCTTCTTGGGTTAGGGTAGCTTTAGCCCCTCTGAAATTCAGAATTCCCCAATCTATAAATCCATTAGCAGTATTCCCTATTCACCAGTATCTGTTTCTATAGCCCGTCATCTGAAGAAATTTGGAATCAAAACCTTTTTCAGAAACTCACCTAATTTAAATTCGTTACTAAGAAACCCCATAACCAAGAACAATACCATTGATTATCCTTCCAATATTAAGAATGCCATATACTCCATAGAATGCAACGAATGCAAAACCAAATATGTCGGCGAAACTGGCAGACATTTGAATATAAGAGTATCAGAACATAAACGAAATATCGATAATCAAGACAGTAGATCTTTAGTATACCAACATATAAGAGAAACAGGCCATTCCTTCTCCCTATCAGAACCAAAGACCCATTACTCCAACATCCCCAATAGACTACAGAGACTTGTAATAGAATCCATCATATCCAGAAAACACAATAGCATTAACAGAAGAATAGATATTCCGGAAATTTATAACATTATATTCCCTGAGCCCAGCCCATAAACCCCCAGGTGAAGCACGCGCAATAGAAGCCCGCGTTGATCATGCTTTAAAACAAATGTAAACAGTAAATTGGACTTTATTTAATTTCAAATCATATTTTATTGGCGTATTAATCATATAATGTAATTTCTCCCGTAGAAGGGCGTACTTGCCCGAAAGCTCGAGGTATTTTTTAAATAAAAAATATTTTAAAAGAAACTTTTCCCTGGAAGTTTTATGTTTTTATTTTAATATTAATTCAAGGGATTATTTTATCGAATTGGAAACTTATAACAATCACAGCTATGCCGCCAGCCTAAGGTAAACAAAACAGTTATAATTTGATGATGATCACCTTCCCGATGAATCCGCCGGGTTGTCAGATCGTAACTTATTCTCAACACAATAAAGTTATTTGGAACCGAGGATTACCAGTTTAAATGTAAATGGTAAAATCCTTCTAACCGACAAATATTTAGAAATGGTCTTGCAGAACATTTTCTAGCTTAATCCTTATATGAAAAAAAAAAAAAAAACAGTACAAAAGTGAACTTGGACAGGGATCAGGTGGATAAATTAGGAAATCTCCTGATCGTTCAACTAAAAGTTGATGATGGCTTACGCCATCTATCGGAATAAATTTTAATCAAAATTCGAAACTATTTTAAAGGCGTAAGATTCTTTTTGAAATTAAACAATTTATACTGCCCTTACTGCAATGGAAAAATTAATGGCGCGCTAGTGCATCATATTATAAATGTTCTAATAAAAGACACAATTTGATATTTGCGGAAGAGCGATTGCTCGAAGCATATTATATATTTATAAATGTATGTAATTCTACTGTCCTCAAAGCTTATGTCCATGGTTCTTCTAAAATACTCATTCCAAGAGTCTACCAACAGTAGCACTATAAAAGGAAGTTCCAAAAATGCAATATAACAGCGGTATGGTAGATTAAACTGGCGAAACCGCTGGGAGGGTTCACCACTGATGAACCAGGCCCACCCTTTAATTTTTCCATTGCAGTAAGGGCAGTAGAAATTGTTTAATTTCAAAAAGAATCTTACGCCTTTAAAATAGTTTCGAATTTTGATAACAGATTTGCGCGCTAGTGCATCATAAAATATTAATCAATCGTTGATTTTTAATAATTCCAGAATTGGCCAAATACCCATTTGTATCCAGTTCTCACATACTTCTGGCCTTTAAAAAAAAAACCGTTTCATGATTTTTCAGAATGCCTGAAAGATTTGGTCGTTTAGGTACAGCTTGCACCACGCTGATGAAGGCCAACAGCCCGAAACGCGTACTCTGTTAGCTTTTCTTCATTAATCAAGAATGGGTATTTGGCCAATTCTGGAATAATTAAAAATCGATGATGCACGATCAGGAGATGGCTTTTCCTTATCCCTTTCCTCAATACTTAACCAATCGGGCAGAAATATTTTAACAGTTAGAAAATTTACATACAAGGAAAATTCATATTAACCAAGTACAGGAATAATTTACTTATTTTTTAGTCAATAAATGCTGATAATAATATTCCTGAATCATGTGTTTGAAGGAAAAAAATATATATATATTTCGTAGAATACGCACTCGAGCAGAGCACGAACGAAGCCAAACCTTAAATAGACAAAAATAATATTTTATTTCAATGAAAAATTCACTCTAAAAGCACATGGGCGAAGCCAGGTCCTATACTGTATATATAATTTAAGTTTAAAGGCTACTTTAACCCTTTTCCATTAAAACACATAGTAAAAATTATAAATATAACAGGTAAGTGTATCGATGAAGATGAAGTCTAAAAATACAAAACCTATTCAAATAATTCAATAACTAATTTAGGAATAGAAAGCATTTTTTAAAAAAGCACGTTTCTTTTACATATTAAACAAACTGGGATCGAATCCCGTATTGGACACTTAACTATGTGAATAACATATATTATTCTTTAATTAAAAAGTCATATATTGGATCAAAATATCATTTATTTTATCAATATTTCAGTTGGCTGAACGTCAACCTTTATCAAGGTGTTATAACATTTTAAAGTGTGTCAACAACAAACTCAGCGCCACATAACGTCAACAGCATTAAGTTTTTAAAAATATTTTGTTATATTCAATGGGGAGAAAAATTATTTTGTCCATAATATAAATATACATATAAAAAAATTTTCTCCCCATTGAATATAACAAAATATTTTTAAAAACTTAATGCTGTTGACATTATGTGGCGCTGAGTTTGTTGTTGACACACTTTAAAATGTTATAACACCTTGATAAAGGTTGGCGTTCAGCCAACTGAAATATTGGTAAAATAAATGATTTTTTGATCCAATATATGCCTTTTTAATTAAAGATTTATCTATGGATTGCTCTATTTTCCAAATATATTATTAATTGTTGTAAATATTCTTGCAGATCGTTTATTATTCTATGAAAATATTTTTTTAATTTCGATATTTGTATTTAGATACACTGTATAAAAGTTTAATGTATATTTAAAAGTATATTGTCAGGAATGTCCAACGATCCACCCCAGATACTGTATCTTTGGGGTAGAAGACAGCACCAAAAATGAAGAAATCCTTAAAAGTCTGGAAAACAACCCATCATTCAAGAATCTACCAGGGAAAAGACACTTCAGAATTGCACATCGACCCAAACCCAATCCAAAAGGTTGCACCACAGTATTCGTCGAAGTGGACGATGACGCCGCCAAGACTCTGCAACAACGTGGTAATATCCCCATCGCAAGCTTAATACACCGTTATGAGAAGAGCTATTCTCTGAAGCAGTGTTACAGATGCTGCGGTTTCAACCACCGCGCATCGACCTGCCAAGCCGCCAACCCCATATGCTACAAATGTGGCACAACAGGACACGAGGGACATGAATGCCCAAGCAACACACTGAAATGTCATAACTGCTCCAAAAAGGCAGGAATCTCATCTGAAGCACTAACCCACCAAGCCACATCCCGCGCATGTCCCTTGGTTAAGGCACAAATATCCAAGATTAGAAAATATGATTAAACCCCTCAAAGTTCTACAGGCCAACCTCAGAAAGTCACCAGATGCTGTTCTGGAACTTTCCCAAATGGCAATCAAAACACAAGCAGACGTAATCCTGCTCCAGGAACTCCCCCGAAACTTCAGATGGCCCAATAGCACATTTTTAACGTTTGCTCCACCTGGTAACTACATCCCCTCGGGATTAGTTATTCGCGCCAGCCTTCATCCTGTACAGGTTGATTCCTCCGACCCAAACATCACTGCTGCGATGATCTGGCTAGGCAAACAAGCCCTCTTAGTTTGTTCAGCCTACTGGCACCATGATACAACAGAATATGACTTTCTTCCGACCCTCGAATCCATCATTACCACATGTGCCATACCAAGTGTTTTAGGCATGGACGCCAACGCCCACTCCCCTACCTGGGGTCTCGGTGCAGTCCGTGATGCTCGAGGCGCTAGTCTGGAAGCATCTTCTATGCTCACAAACTTACACTTTCTGGGAGCTCCTGTGCAATACACTTGGAGCAACGGACACCAGTCTTCCTCCATCGATGTAACCTTGGCTTCCAGTTCCCTAGCCGCCCGAGCAACTAGAACATGCCTCCCTGAAATGGCATTCACAGACCATCTACCGATCCTCACTACAATCCAAGATACAATATCCCCAGCGCAAAATACTTCCTGGGCTGAATCGACGTGTGTGGGAAGCGCCTTCACTGCATTCCTTGGCTCCTCTCTGCAACATGCAGCCTCACGTCTCCATGCCGCATCAACACACCAGGACATAGATGATGTGGTGCATATTCTAACCAAAATCCTTCAAGAGGCCTGCAACATATCCATGAAAAGAAAAAAGAAAGACAACCGACCATCAAAACCCTGGTGGAATAAAGACTTAGCAAAACTCCGCAATGTAGTAGTTTCTCTAAGGCGCCTTTCGCAGTGCACATCCACGCCCATTAGAAACTTCTTCAAAGGGCTCTACAGAGCATGTCACAACAGGCTGAGAGCCGAGATAAGACGAGCCAAACACCTATCATGGATAAACCTCTGTCAAGAAGTATCCTCAGCCGCTTGGAGCTCTGTCCACAAATATATTTCCAAAGGACGAAGCACCCAAAGAGGACCTCCACTGCTCAAAAAATCTGACGGAACCCCCTACACACCAGAGGAAACCTGTGAAAAAATCTTGCAGCACTTTTGTCTGCCTGACACACCAATATCTCAGCCTCGGCCCTTAATACAGTTTTCTGGCCTCATTGAGCCAGACTTCACCGACGCTGAAGTACTTCGGGCCATCAAATGCTGTGGACTCAAGAAATCTCCAGGCCCTGATCGACTTGGAGCAAAGTGCCTTCAATTAGGAGGTCCTCCCCTACATAAACTACTTGCAGGACTTTTTACCAAGTGTCTAAGATTCGGCCATTTTCCATCACCCTGGAAAATCGGCCTTTTAGTCCTCATACCCAAACCGGACAGCACAGCAGAAAACCCACTGGAAAGAATCCGCCCAATTGCTCTTCTCAACACCCTAGCCAAGGTATTTGAGCGTTGCATTTTGGCTCGACTACAATGGCTAGCAGACCGGCACAATTGGTTTTCACCCCTCCAATTTGGATTTGTTCCTTGCCGTTCGGCCGAAAACGCCCTAGCTGCAATAAACCAATTCATAGACAGGGACATGGAAGAGGGGGAGAAAACACTAGTTATTAGCCTAGACATTAGAAGAGCCTTCGACACCGTACATAGGTATTCTATCATTGAAGCCCTACGAGAGGTTAGCTGCCCTGAGGAATTACTACAACTAATTACCAGCTATTTAATAAATAGAAAAATGGCCTATAGCGTATGGGGACACACTGCTCACATTCTGTCACTCCGTGGAGTCCCACAAGGAGCGGCTTTAAGTCCCTTTCTCTTCAATATGATTGCAAGAAAAGCATTTACTTTGCAAAAACCTAGAAAGAGCGAATTAGTGGGCTTCGCAGATGATTTCACACTAATGGTGCAGGTGGCCCCAAAGCTTCCTAAATGTCAAATAAACAATTTTCTTGAAAATTTCTCACAATGGTGCAGAAGGCATGGAATGTTGGTAAATCCCCACAAGACTCAAGCATGCATGTTTTACAGTAACAAACCAAGATGGCCAAACAAGGACAGCATCCGACTTCTTGACCAGCCCATTGCAATCAACAAAACAATTAAAATCCTTGGTATTACCTTTGATTCAAAGAGACAATTTATTAAACATCTCAACAACAGTTTACTCAAATACCGATGGATACTCCCAAGGCTCACTAGCACCATAAAAGGGCAATTTGGTTCAACCTTCAGTTCCGGACACAAAATTTACAAGAGAGTCGTTCTCCCAGCGCTACTATATGGCTCTGGTGTCTGGGGAAAACGTGCATATGACACAAATGGGGCTCGCAAGCTACGTAGTCTCCACTACAAATATGCGAAAACAATAATAAGAGGTGGTCCATGCACACCAACAATACCAGCTATCTCATTGACGGGTTGTCCCCCACTCGATATCTCTATAAAGGCTCACATAGAATATTTAAAAACTTTGAAAACGGGCCACTACGAATCACGCCCAAGTCCTTCCTTTTAACCCTATCCCCCATTACGGAAGATAATCCATTTTACCAAATCACTACAACTAAATGTCACCACCATTTACACAGACGGATCCCAATCATCAGAAGGAGTTGGGGCTGGAGTTATCCTACCACCTCCTCTACAAACCATACAACTTAAACTCCACCAGGAGTGCTCAGCGTTCCAAGCTGAACTGCTTGCCATTCTCTGCGCAACAAAAATAACCATGAATTTCCCAAATGAACACTTCATCATTGCCTCAGACTGCCAATCAGCTCTATCAGCCATATGTAGGTCTTCGCCCCCAAGAACACAACTGATTGCGGAAATAATCTACAACCTACATTTTTCACCAAATGTGCAACTCTGCTGGATCAAAGGCCACAGCGGTATTCCAGGAAATGAACTGGCGGATCAGGCGGCAAAGGCTGCAGCACATTCTAATCTGCCACTATCCTTTACCACCCTCCCAAAGAGCGTCGCGCGCGGTAAAAAAGAACAGATTGCCCTCAAAATGTGGACAGACCTCTACATCCAAGACTACTCCACCAGAAATCTACGAAGATTTGCTGCTACCCCGAAACTACTCCTCCAAATGCTTCGAAACATCAAGCATGGATCTACTTCCACAACAATCCTGACCGGACATGGCTACATTCAGGCAGACCTTGCAAAGGTCTCAAAAGAAGACCCAACTTGCCCCCACTGCCAAGATGAAGACCAAACCGTAGACCACCTCCTCTTCACTTGCCCAACCTTCCAATACCAAAGATTCCAGACAGCCACTCTCCTAGGTATCACCAACATATGTCCAGCATCCCTAGAAAATCTCCCAAGAAAGAAATCTGCCTGGCAACACCTCATAAATTGGACTTCCACTGGCATTGTACATAAATCCAAGAAGACTTAGGTCAGAAGGACATCCCGGGTAGTTGGCGACTTCTGTACGCTCCAGGAACCTGGGTTACTTAAATAAATAATGATAGGCTTAGCAAAAATACGGTGTTTCGATTTAAAGATTCCAAGTTGTGTGTTGTATTTCACTTATTTTTGTAGTTACGAGGACATCCCATTTGATATAAACTAATATATATATATATATTTAAGGAACAACTTGTTCCAATACAAATGTTGTAAAAAACAAGCGAGCGAAAAATTAAAACAGAAAAGTCTGAAGCGTAGTAGTGTGACGTCAGCCCCGATGATGATGATAAAGTCAGTCTGCGTAACAGTTAATAATTTTAATTTGAAGAACTATGAATGGCATCTTTACTTTAATTTAGTTGTACATTAAATAAATTAATATGCGAAATAAACTCTGAGAGAAAAAAATGACAAAAACTATAACAAGACTTAAAACAAAACACTATGAAGGAATGACAATACATCCAGATGGCACAAGAACCTATAGGACATGTAACAACTGTACTGGTGTGGAACTAACACCTACTCACATATTCTCATGTCCAGCAATGGCCGCAGTCTTGCAGAAAATTGACATAGACCCAGAGCAGCAGCTTTACACACCCAAGATAGTGGATATTGCTGCTGCTGTGATGGAGATGCATGGAGACATCTGAGACTCTTCTTTGGACACGACAACAACAACAGAAAATTGACATGGACCCAGAACTTTACACACCCAAGATAGAGAACGACTGCTGTGATAGAGATGTATGGAGACAGCTGAGGCTCTTCATTGGACACAACAACAACAACAGAAAATTGACATGGACCCAGAACAGCAGCTTTACACGCCCAAGATAGAGAACGACTGCTGTGATAGAGATGTATCGAGACATCTGAGGCTCTTCATTGGACACGACAACAACAACAACAACAGAAATTTGATATAGACCCAGAGCAGCAGCTTTACACACCCAAGATAGAGAACGAATGCTGTGATAGAGATGTATGGAGATATCTGAGGCTCTTCATTGGACGCAACAACAACAACAGAAAATTGATATAAATCCAGAGCAGCAGCTTTACACACCCAAGATAATGGACATTGCTGCTGCTGTGATGGAGATTTATGGAGACATCTGAGGCTCTTTATTGGACACAACAACAACAGAAAATTGACATGGACCCAGAACAGCAGCTTTACACACCCAAAATAGAGAACGACTGCTGTGATAGAGATGTATGGAGATATCTGAGGCTCTTCATTGGACACGACAACAACATTAAATAAATTGTTGTGTCATCCTGAAGTTTGTCTTTTCTAATTTTTCTACGTTACACTAACATAAGCTAGGTTGCTCTTTTTGAGCGGTTACCTAATCAAGTCACTTTAGAACCAGCATATACAAGCTCCCCCTTGTGATGAGGTTTGTACTTGTGTTTTAGAGTTTTTTTTATCCTTTTATTAATCTAAATTAGACAAGATCTTGGAGGTCGTGCTCATAAAGAAGTTCAAGAACTCTTCTTGATTCTCTGTACAGGGATCCTTTGTCCTTTCCAATACAATTTGTGAGTTACGTTATCAAACACATGAAGGTTACGTGCATTATATACAAATATCGTACACGAGCCCTCTCAAGCTATGTTTGAATTTTTCAAATGAAAATGGGAGGTACGTACTCTTTTTAAAATATTTATTTTAAAATTTTTCTAAAAAAAATTGTGGCTCTTTAAGCTCGTCCCCAACCGTTTATAAATGGAAAATACTTCTCCCCATCTTGTGATTTCTCTTAACGAATAGGGAGATTGAATTTGTCTTAGGAATTTCTTCAAAGTACCTTTATATATGCAAAGTAGCACAAAACAAATAAGCATAGGGTGTCTCTCCCATCAAATTAAACGTCAAAACTAGACCCCATCTATTGACCGTCGTCGCAAACTAGCGGCCTCGGGTCGGTGACAAAGCCACAACACCAGCTTTGGCAAACTGAGAAGCATTCACCTAGAGACAATAGTTTCGAGCTAATGGCTCTCGTCAGTCTAGGGCGGACTTTATTCTATGAGATTCACTCGGGAGATCTAATGGAATCTTCACAATCTGTCAAAGAGGTGTTTAGCTGGCAATGTGGCTGGGCCAAATCTATGGCCAAAATATAAAGTCCGCCCTAGATTGACGAGAGCCATTAGCCCGAAACTATGGTCTCTAGGTGGACGCTTATCAGATTTCCAAAGCTGGTGTTGTGGCTTTGTCACCGACCCGAGCCCGCTATTTTGCGGCGACAGACAATAGATGGCATCTAGTTTTAACTTCTATTTTGACGGGAGAGGTAATCTTTTTTTTATAAATAATATTTGTTATTATAGCATCCATGAATTCGATTTAAACTTTTGGTGAAACCTGTTGTATTATTTTAATTAATAATGTAAATGATCAACACTCGAAGGAATTGTTGTATCGAAGATAGTTACATTGAAACTCTACCGTATTTTGAGCCAAAAGACGATCCATTGAATAGAATTATGTAAAAAGGGTGTACATGGATATGTGGAATAAATGCAATTATTTTTATAAATATTTCGAAGGAATGCTTCCTCACAAAAAAAAATGATAAAGAGAAAGCAATCCCTCGAAATATTTTTAAAAAATTCTTTTTTTACATATTTCGACTGTATTTGTTTACAACCAAACGAACCGGAAGTTCTAGTTGCAAACGACCATACCTAAAAAGGAAGCAGATGTTGAGCAACTGAACTGGTGCCCCAGATGGTGTAAGAGCTACCCTGTGGTCAAACAAGGTGACCAGTTCGTTATTTACTCAGCTGTTTGCTTTGTCGTTTGGTTGTAAATACCCGCCATTTTGAAATCAACTACAGTTAATATCTTTTGGGTGGGTTGAAATATCAAATCGCATTTTTTTTTGAATTTTTTTTTTCAATATAATATTTTTTAAATACAGTTTTTTATACGTTATTATATATGAATACTATTTATTTGCATAATTAAGAAAATTCAGGGAAAAAACTTAACGATACTTTTTTTTTATAAGTGAAAATAATTTCAACATAATTCTCTCTCTCTCTCTGGCTTATGATTGTAAAACGACATTTGAAAATTATCCCACATGCGTTTCTTTTGAACGAAAAATCGAAATTTATTTTAAAGAGGAATAACGTTTATTTCTAACCTTAGGGATGAAGTACGAAAGGAGATAAATTGTGAAGAGTAATGATAATTCTCCTTAAAATAAATTTCGATTTTTCGTTCAAAAAAAACACATGCGGGATCAAATTTCGTTATACAGATCTCTCTCTGTGTCTATCTCTTACGACAAAGATGAAAAAAGGAAGAAATGATCTGATTGGTTTACCAGTAATGCTTCACCTTCTCAATTGGTATTCATACACACACGAGCCTTTATTAAGATATTTCAGTATTACATAATATTTCCATAGGATTATTCAAATAATAATCTGTATATATTTACCATGTATATATAATCTTTCTCCATTTTTACCCCTTTGTATATTTCCCACTTTCATAGGTTTCTCCGTCTTGTAACCCTAAGGAGAATCCTCTGTAAGACCTGTGTGTCTTAATAAAGGCTTTTGTGTGTGCGTGTGTATTACATAATATTCTCTCCTAGAGAGAGAGAGAGAATATCAAAAAGTATTAAAATAAAAAAAAAAGTGGAGAATATAATAAAAATTGGTTTCAAAAATATATAAATATTAATTTTAATTCTACCCAGAGAATCTGTATAAGACTAAAATGTCTTTATAAAGATTTTTGTTGTTGTGGTATAATAATTTCAATTTACTATTTAAAAGTACGTGTTTATAAAATGAAAGGTAGCTTCTTCCGACAAAACAGACGATAAAACTTTGTGCCATCTATTGAGCGTCTCCGCAAACTAACGGACTTAGGTCGGTGACAAAGCTACAACTACAGCTTTGTCAAGAATTCTCACCTAGAAATCATGGCTTCGGAATATGACTCTCTACCAGGTTTGGCTGGTGTTGTGCTACCGACCCGAGTCCGCAAGTTTGTAGAGACGGTCAATAGATGGCGCACAGTTTTTATGCAAATTAGGCAACGGGAGTCCTTTTTTTTTCTAATCGATTAATATATCCTCCCAGGAAAATATAAAATCCATCAATAAATGTTAGTTGCATAGAAATTAATAAAAAAAATTAACAATATTTATTATTTTATTGTATACAAGCAAGCTTTCAAAGATGCTCTTCTAATTACATATGGATATCACACTACATATATATATAGAGCACCGTTATATATAGAGAGAAATAATGGAATTAATGTAATAATTTAACCATATAATGATTTTTTCTTTCTTTCTACGCACATTTTGGATCTTAAACAAAATCAGCCTTGTAACACACAAATAGAAATATTAAAAACAAAGTAGACATAGCCTGACCAGGAACACATGTGCTTTACAGAAGGCAGAGCGCCATCTGGTGGAACAGAAATCAACTAAACATTGATTTAACCTTTTCCCTGATATTTGGCCAACCCAATTTCTTGATAAATCAAGAAAAGCCATCCACGAACGCGTTTCGCGCTGTTGGCACAAGTCAGCGTGGAGCAGACTGTACCTATTTATATATTATGCAATATTTTCAGAAAAAAAAAGTTAACTTTTACACAATAAATAAAATAAAATAATTAAACTCTAATATAGTTCCGAAGATCACAAATTTGTTCGTTAGAAGTTGATTCAGTAAAAAAAAAAAAAATCCCCTGAAGAGAATGACAGGAATTCACAGAAACGTCGGGAGTTAAATTATAGGTTGATGTGGCTGTGTTTTCTCTGATTCTAAACTCTAATAAAAAAATAAATTATTATTTTTAATTATTTCAGAAGATTATATTCAAATGTGATTAACATCAATAGAAATGTCTATGACCTCTTTTCAACATAAATTTTTAAAAATTATAGAAAAAGCACAAAATTATTATTATTTTTTACTTTTTTTCACTATGGAACATTATTCATTGAGTAGACGTGACTTGGCATTTTGCCCCATTGGTGACTTCCGCAAGCACGCACGGTTATGTAACTTCTCGTCTGCTATTAATAAACTAAGTAAGGTTGCCAAGCTTTTCCTTTCTTCCATTTTTTTTTTTTTTTTTGTCGGTGGAGGGAGGGGGGGGATATTTGGTCACTGCTCTTTTTCAAATTCATGACGTCATCAAAAAACTGAACGTAAATTATTAATTTACCAAGATATTATTATTGTTTTTAATGTTAAAATTGTGTGGCGCTCAAATCGTCTGACTATAAATAATAAAAGGGATCTTCAAAATTATTTTGGATCGTCTGGGAATTAATTTCCAACATAAATAAAATTATATTTAATTCTGCTGTCCTAAAAGCTTATGTCCATAGTTCTTCTAAAATACCCATTACAAGAGTCTTGCAACAGTCACCTATAAAAGGAAGTTTCAAAAATGCAATATTACAGCGGTATGGTAGATTAAACTGGCGAAACCGCTGGGAGGGTTCACCACTGATGAGCCAGGCCCTCCCTTTAATTTTTCCATCGCAGTAAGGACAGTAGAAATTGTTTTATTTTAAAAAGAATATTACGCCTCTAAAATAGTTTTGTAATTTGATAACAGATGGCGCGCTAGTGCATCGTAACATAAATAAAATTATTATAAAATAAATAAAGCTTCCAGGGTTAAGTTTCTTTTGCAACTTTTTATTTTAAAGCTTTCTGACTTGTCAGTCCTTCAACAGGATTATCACGTTAACAACCTAATAATAAATACAATTTTTATATAACAAATAGATTTACATTTTATCTCTGCTGTTTCCCCGTTGGCAGGTTTATTTTTTTTATCTATCTTTGGCCTTCTCTCCTGCGGGTAGGCCTCTGTACTGTTCTTGGGTTGTACGGAGGCCTACCCGCAGGAGAGAAGGCCAAAGATAGATAAAAAAATAAACCTGCCAAACGGGGAAACAGCAGAGATAAAATGTAAATCTATTTGTTGTATAATGTTTCAATAAAATGTATTTCAAAAAAAAAAAAATTTTTATATACACATTATTATATACATATTTTAAATACTTATTATATTATAAACATAAATAAACTTAATGCAAAGCAATAACACGCCATCTATATATAACGCATTAAGACGTGATATATTTTTCATCGCAGTAAGGACAGTAGAAGTTTGATTTATTTGTGAAAAGACACATACGTGTCTTAATGTCTTCATTCGTTATAAATAAAATTGAAAACATATTTTGCGGAAGAGCTTTGCTCGATGCAATACCTTGAAATAAAATGTATGTACCTCTACAGACCTATAAGCTTATGTCCATAGGTTCACTAAACACCCCTAAACTGCCTTCCATAGAAAATACAGGATATACAATAGTAGAGCGGTCTAGAGATTAATTTGGCGAAACCGCTGAGAGGGTTCACTACTGATGAGCCAAGCCCTCTCGTTCAATAACTAATACCATTACAGTAAGGTCTGTAGAGATAATATTTGATGATATTTAAAAGAAACGCATTGCCAGTAAATTTATTTGTGTAAAATTTTATAAATAAAATTGTATTTTTTTTAAATTAGAGTCAACGAAAAATAAATATACAAATTATTTTGTGATGAACGATAAAAATCCATTATTGTCTTGAATAAATATAAACAGAGGAAAATACAAATTCAAAAGATATTTCAATTTATGAATATAAATGTCTTCTTATTGAAAATTATTAAATTAAAAAAAAAAAACAATATTAATTTTATATAAATGGGCGTACCTGGATCTGTAAAGAAAAAAAAAACAATTTTTTTCTCAAAATATTTCGAGAGATTGCTCCCTCTTTATCAATTTATTGCACAGTAAACTTAATTTACAAAATCTTGTAGATTACATAAAAACACATTTTTAAATGTATTATTATCAATATTAAAATAAAAACATAAAGCCTCCAGGGAAAAGTTTCTTTTAAAAATATTTTCTTTTTTTATTAAAAAAATCTCGAGCTTTCGGGCAAGTACGCCCTTCAACGGGAGAAAATGCTTTATATGATTAATACTGATATAGGCTTAGCAAAAATACGATGTTTCCTTTTTAAGGATTTCTAGTTGTTTTTGTACTCACGTATGTTGTAGTTATGAGGACATCCCTTTAGATAAAAACAAATATATATTTATTTAAGGAACGACTTGTTCCAATACAAATATTGTTAAAACAAGCTAGCGATAAAACATAACAGAAAGGTTGAAGGTAGAAGTTGGAAGTGACGTCAGCATCGATGATGATAAAAGTCAAAGTTTGCGTAACAATTCCCTCCTTACTTTGTCTTTATTCCCACGATGCTGAGGTTCTCCAGGTGTTTCTTCATCTGGTCTCGGGATAGGTCCTTTGTGAAGATATCCGCCTCCAGGTCCTGAGATGGCTTGTACAGAAGGCAGATGTCTCTGGATTCATAACAGTCTCTTAAGAAGTGGTACTTTCTGTTGATATGTCTACAGCGACTGCTTTGTTTAGGGCTGGAGATCCAGTTGATCAATGACTGACTGTCTGTATAGATCGCAGTTGGTTTTTCCATGAAATTCCTTTCTTCCAGCTCTCGTAGCAGGTTTATTATCCTCTTGATTTGACAGCAGCTTTCACAAGCAGCTATCATTTCCGCTTCCATTGTGGAGAGGGCGACGAGTGGTTGTTTACTACTTTTCCAGTCTATAGTTGCTTCGCCGAGCTTCAATACATATCCGCCGTAGGATTTTCCATCATGAGTGGTCGACCAGCTGGCATCGGCGTAGGATTTCAGGATTCCAGTCTTTCCTCTTTCAAATTTCACTCCTAGGTCAATTGTTCCTCGTAGGTATCTCAAATCAAAAAGTCGGTGGACGAGTGGGTAACCCCCTCGATTCCCGACAGTCATGAACCGGGATTGAATCCCGCGTTAAAATTTTGTTTAATATGTGAATAACCTTCACATATTATTCATTGTTCAATTATCATGAACTAGGTTGCTCTTGCTGAGAGGTACCTATTTATGTGAATTTGAACCAGGGTAGGTATCTCATCACTCTTTTGATTGCTGTCAAGTGCATCTGTTTTGGTTGTCTGGAGTACTGTGAAAGTTTGCTAGTGATGTAAGCGATGTCAGGTCTGGTGTTAACAGCTAGAAACATTAGCATTCCAAGGGCTTCTTGGTAAGTGTGCTGATCGCAATTGTCATCTTCAATATGATTGTCCAAATTGATTTCTTTGGAACCTGGTGTTGGAACTTCCTTACAAGTTTCCATTCCATATTTCTGCAATATTTGTTGTACATAGTGGCTTTGCTGTAGCGAAATTCCCTCCTTGTCTTGTATGATCTTGATTCCCAAAAACATGCCTTTACATGTTACATCCTTTATTTCCAGGTGATGTCTCAATTTATTGATGAATCTGTTTGAGGTATCTTCAGAATCTGAGACAGTGATAAAGTCATCAACATATATCCCTACATAGAAGTATTTGTCTTCATTCTTCCATTTAAATAGGCAAGGATCAGATTTAAGTTTTTCCAGTCCACAGTCATAAAGTACTTGACTGAATTTCTCATACCACGATCTTCCGGATTGAGGTAGACCGTAAATACTTTTGTTGAGTTTGCAAACTTTGTTTCTGTCTTGGACAAATCCAGCAGGTTGTTCCATGAATATTGTATTTTCAAAGTTTCCATTTAGATAGGCTGCTTTCACATCAAATAGTTTAATGACTGAATCTTTTGTTGCTGCCATTGACAAAACAGTCCTGAGGGTGGCATTTTTAATTACAGGGCTGAAACTTTCGTTGTAATCTCTTCCTGGGATTTGTTTGTATCCCATTGCAACAAGTCTAGCTTTGTAAGTTTTGTTTTTGTTTTCTTGGTCTTTAGATATTTTGAACACCCATTTACTTTTGACAACTTTAGCGTTTACAGGTCTAGGTACCAGTTCACATACTTGATGCGAGTACATGTTCTGTATTTCCTCAAGCATTGCGTTCTCCCAATGTTTCTTGTCTTCGCATGCGATGGCTTCTTCATAGTCTTTCGGAATGGCTTCATTCGTAGTAGACAGGACGTAGTCATTGAATCTTTTAGGTATTGTTCGAGTTCTTTGTGGTCTGTCTGATCCACTTGACTCTGTCTGTCTGTTGATCATGGTATCTGGTGCTGGCTTTTCAATATCAACATCTGATAGAACATGATTGTCCAGTTGTTCATCCTCCTGAATGAAGAAATATGTGTCAGCGTCCGTATTATTATCACTTTGTTTTTCTTCCAAGATGACATTATTGTTCTCTCTGAAGTGAATGTCTGCGGTTTCAAGAATAACTCTCGCTGTGATATCAAATACTCGATAAGCTCTTCTGCATCTTGAATAGCCCACAAATATTCCTCTCTTAGATTTAGCTTCTAGTTTGTGTCTTTGATAATTCTCGAGTTTATAGAAGACTTCACAACCAAATCTCATGATGTGAGAGACGGATGGCTTTTTACCTTTCCATTTTTCCATAGGGGTAGTGTCTGGGTCATTGGTTGTGGGAGTTAGATTGTACAGATATGCAGCTGTATTCACAGCTTCTGCCCAGAAGTGTAGGGGTAATTGGGAGTCTGAAAGAAGTGTTCAGCCTTTGTCTAATAGTGTTCTGTTAGCTCTTTCAACTCTCCCATTGCTTCTTGGGGTGTACGGTGTAGTTAGTTCATGTTTAATTCCTTTGGATTCTATGAAGGTTTCAAGGTTTTTATTGATAAATTCTGTTCCGTTATCTGTTCTAAGTCGTTTTAGTTTTGAGTTTAGCTCGTTTTCTCTCTTTACAATAAACTTCTTCAAAACTTCTGCTGCTGAGAGTTTATCTTTGAGAAATTCTACAAATATTCTCCTAGAAAATCCATCTACGATGGTCAAGAAATATTTACTTCCGCCCAAGGAGTTTATTCTCATTGGACCACAGAGATCGACATAAATGGCTTCAAAGGGGTAGCGTTCCTGATTGCTATCTGTGTGAGTCCTTCAACAATGCATCATACAAGTTCTCTTTCTGTTACAGTCTTTCCTAGCTGGGTGATCTCTTGTGCCAGTTTCTGTGCTCGTACAATATACATGTTAACATTTTCATTTGGGTTCAATTTTAGTCTGGCTAGATCCAACATTAGGTCTATCCTTTTATTTTCTAGAGATCCTTCAAACCTTTTCTTTATGTCGTACCAAATTCTTTTGGCCCTTTTATCGCCTCGAAAGATGATTGTTAAGTCATCCGAAAGTGACAATATTATTAGGCTGTATGCTTCCCGATTCTTTTTCTTCCAAATATCATATTCTAGTTTATTATTTGTAAAGTCTGGCTCGTTATTAACAATTACGTCCTCGAAGAGATCTTTTGAATCTAGAATTGATTCCATTTTCATGGACCACGTTGTATAGTTGTTTTCTGTTAACTGTTCGATTTTTGCTAAGTTATATGTATCCATTTTCATTCAACTTTTTCTTTCTAAATTGGCGGTTAGTCCAATTATTTAATTTCTTTATGATTTAAATGGATCAATTGGCGGTTAGTCCAATTCGCGCGCCCAAACCACGCTCTGCTACCAAATTGATATAGGCTTAGCAAAAATACAATGTTTCTTTTTTAAGGATTTCTAGTTGTTTTTGTACTCACGTATGTTGTAGTTACGAGGACATCCCTTTAGATAAAAACAAATATATATTTATTTAAGGAACGACTTGTTCCAATACAAATATTGTTAAAACAAGCTAGCGATAAAACATAACAGAAAGGTTGATGGTAGAAGTTGGAAGTAACGTCAGCATCGATGATGATAAAAGTCAAAGTTTGCGTAACAAATACGCCAATGAAATATGATTTAAAATTAAATAAAGTCCATTTACTGTTTACATTTGTTTTAAAAGCATGATCAACGCGGGCTTCTGTTGCGCGTGCTTCACTTGGAGGTTATGGGCTGGGCTCAGGGAATATAATGTTATAAATTTCCGGAATATCTATTCTTCTGTTGATGCTATTGTGCTTTCTGGATATGATGGATTCTATTATTAGTCTCTGTAGTCTATTGGGGATGTTGGAGTAATGGGTCTTTGGTTCTGATAGGGAGAAGGAATGGCCTGTTTCTCTTATATGTTGGTATACTAAAGATCTACTGTCTTGATTATCGATATTTCGTTTATGTTCTGATACTCTTATATTTAAATGTCTGCCAGTTTCGCCGACATATTTGGTTTTGCATTCGTTACATTCTATGGAGTATATGGCATTCTTAATATTGGAAGGATAATAAATTGTATTGTTCTTTGTTATGGGGTTTCTTAGTAACGAATTTAAATTAGGTGAGTTTCTGAAAAAGGTTTTGATTCCAAATTTCTTCAGATGACGGGCTATAGAAACAGATACTGGTGAATAAGGAATACTGCTAATAGATTTATAGACTGGGGAATTCCGAATTTCAGAGGGGCTATAGAAATGTCTTAGAATAAATGATAAAGGATATTGACAAGTCTTTAGATTTCTTATAATATTCTGAGTTTCTTCTGTTTTAAAAGTTTGAAGTGAACAATGGCTATGGATACGTTTAGTTAAGGTCTTTACGGTATTGATTTTATGGCTGAGTGGGCAGTAGGAGGAAAAACGGATATAGTCGGGGTTGAAGGATGGCTTATAATAAACAGTTGTTTGGAATTGATTCTGTATGCGAATAATTTTTATATCTAGAAAAGGCAGGCTATTGTTTGTTTCTTTTTCAAAGACTAATAATAGAATCCATCATATCCAGAAAGCACAATAGCATCAACAGAAGAATAGATATTCCGGAAATTTATAACATTATATTCCCTGAGCCCAGCCCATAACCTCCAAGTGAAGCACACGCAACAGAAGCCCGCGTTGATCATGCTTTTAAAACAAATGTAAACAGTAAATGGACTTTATTTAATTTTAAATCATATTTCATTGGCGTATTAATCATATAAAGCATTTTCTCCCGTAGAAGGGCGTACTTGCCCGAAAGCTCGAGATTTTTTTAATAATAAAAAAAAAATTAAAAGAAACTTTTCCCTGGAGGGATTATTTGATCGAATTATTATCAATGATTATTTTTTACCAATGACAAATTTGTTTTCATGTGATCTACAAGGATTTGTACATTAAGTTTACTGTGAAATAAATTGATAAAGAGGGAGCAATCTCTCGAAATATTTTGAGAAAAGAATTGTTTTTATTTTCTTTACAGATCCAGAGGTACGCCCTTTTATATAATCTTAATTAATGGATCGCCTTTTGACTCAAATTATTAATTTTATTCATAGAAAATTAGATATGGCAGAGAGTCATCTGTTGAATGATATTTCATTGAATTCTCTTTTTTTTTCCGTCGCACAAATATAATGAATATGGAGCAAAAGAAGCGGCAACAAATATATTCATTAAGAAAAAACATCTCCTTATCGTGCAACTGAAATTGCTGATGGCTTTCACCATCTATCGAAATAAATATCAACTATTCGCGTTGATTTTTAATTATTCCAGAATTGGCCAAAATACCCATTCTTGATTAATCAAGAAAAGCTAACCACGTACGCGTTTCGGGCTGTTGGCCCTCGTCAGCTTGGTGCAATATTGTCGTTATTATATCTGGAGACGCTGGTTATGTAAATTTCTCTTTTTTTGCCTCAATGTTTCGGATACGATCACTGCCTCACTTACAAAGCTCGGAAAGCTTGCCGCATCCTGGATATGTCTGGTCTTATCTAAATAGTTGTGGCAGAGCTTGACTGTATATTCTTGCCAGACTTCTTCTGGTCTCCAACCGAAGCCTATATGCTTCCTTAAAAGTGCCCACAACACACTGATGACACTAATAATTCACCAACACCCGATTGTTACTGACACACTTTTATTAAACTTACACATCCTTATATACAGAATTATATTTACAAATATGTAAATCTTCTGGCTGAATAAGCAAAAAAAGAGAAATTTACATAACCGGCGTCTCCAATATCTAATATATCTTATTCTTTCTTATATATCTTTTTTACTCATAAAAAAAATGTCGTATTTGTGGATGTTGAACTTTTCAAATGGTACCTGCTGAAGATAAGTAGAACTTACCGATGGATTTGATGAAGTTGGGATTACACTTGAAGCATAGGTTAGGTAATCCAGGTTACTGGAGCGTACAGAAGTTCGCCAACTACCCTGAAACATAGTAGAAAATTATTATAAAATAAATGAAGCTTCCAGGGTTAAGTTTTCTTGCACAAATTTTTATTTTCAAGCTTTCGGACTTGTCAGTTCTTCAACAGGATTATCACGTTAACAACTTAATAATAAATACAATTTTATATGCACATTATTATATACATATTTTAAATCTATATTAATAAAATGCAAATTTCATAAGAGGACATCACTAAAAACTTTCGTTACAATGCATCAATTTCAACCAAATTTTCAACATTTATGTAAAACGAGATGGAGCAGGTTTTGCTTAACATCAAAATATTTTTCCCTAACATTAACATGCGTAACTTAGCTGTTATCGATTAAATACAAAAAAATCAACAGAGTTAATTTTATTTATATATAAATACAAAAAAAAATTCAGCAATTCATTCAACTCAATCTAAAAAAATATTCAAAACAAGCAATTTTAAGATAACACCATATGTAAAACAGTCGGCCAAGAAAACAACAACGATATTACATCTTTCTCACATATTCACACACAATCTTGATTAATAATTAAAACTAATCTTTAACATTGTTTATTATACTTCATAATATATAATATTCGTTAGGCAAACTTTCACTCGGATAAATGTAATATAAAAAGCCAACGATGAAGAATGAATGTAAGATAAAAATCCAACAATGAAGAGTAAATATAATATAAAAAGCCAACAATGAAGAATGAATGTAAGATAAAAAGCCAACAATGAAGAGTAAATATAATATAAAAAGCCAACAATGAAGAGTGAATGTAAGATAAAAATCCAACAATGAAGAGTAAATGTAATATAAAAAGCCAACAGAGTGAATGTAAGATAAAAAGCCAACAATGAAGAGTGAATGTAATATAAAAAGCCAACAATGAAGAATGAATGTAAGATAAAAAGCCAACAATGAAGAGTGAATGTAATATAAAAAGCCAACAATGAAGAATGAATGTAAGATAAAAAGCCAACAATGAAGAGTGAATGTAAGATAAAAAGCCAACAATGAATTGTAAATGTAATATAAAAAGCCAACAATGAAGAATGAATGTAAGATAAAAAGCCAACAATGAATAGTAAATATAATATAAAAAGCCAGCAATGAAGAATGAATGTAAGATGAAAAGCCAACAATGAAGAGTAAATATAATATAAAAAGCCAACAATGAAGAGTGAATGTAAGATAAAAAGCCAACAATGAAGAGTAAATGTAATATAAAAAGCCAACAGAATGAATGTAAGATAAAAAGCCAACAATGAAGAGTGAATGTAAAATAAAAAGCCAACAATGAAGAATGAATGTAAGATAAAAAGCCAACAATGAAGAGTGAATCTATATATATATATATAAAATTGAATGTCTGTCTGTCTGTTTGTCTGCACTCTATAGATTCAAAAACCATACATCCAATCGCCGTGAAATTTTGGGATATTATTAGGTATATTACCGGGAAGGTTTTTGAAAAATAATTTCCTGAATATCTTGAATATCCTTAGAGTTATTTGCAGATTTGTAGATTTAACTCGCAAGCAGCGCCCCCATTGTGACGATGATAACAATATATCGAGAGATTCAAATTTACGAGCTTCAAATTATCAAAATATATCTTTTTTTTTAAAATAAGTTTTTAGAGAATTGTTTTAACAAATGTTCGCTAGACAAACCTTTACTCGGGTAAAACCCCGGGCGAAGCCGAGTACGTTTTATAAGTTTATAGAGAATTGTTTTAACAAATGTTCGTTAGACAAACATTCACTCGGGTAAAACCCGGGCGAAGCCGGGCACATCCGCTAGTACTTATTATATATTGAGAGAAAAATATATTACATTATTTCTGTTTGAAAAACAAAATTTTTTGAAATAGAAAATAATAGTGGAAAATTAGTTGTAAGACAATAACGCGTCATCAATAGATAAGATTTTTTTTTAATTATCCCTAGTACACGTGGTTACAGGCCATGATGATCATGGTGGGTAGAAGTTGGCGACTGCTTTTACTGTAAGTGCACCACATATCTACACATGTGAAAAGCCAATAGCATTGTTGTTGTTGTTGCCATGTCCAACGAAGAGCTTTAAATGTCTCCATGCATCTCTATCACAGCAGTCGTTCTCTATCTTGGGTGTGTAAAGCTGCTGTTCTGGGTCCATGTCAATTTTCTGTTGTTGTTGTCGTGTCCAATTAAGAGCCTCAGATGTCTCCATGCATCTCTATCACAGCAGTCGTTCTCTATCTTGGTGCTCTTCATTGGAAAATGGGTGCCGTTGCCACGTTAGGCGCTTTGGAAACGGACCAAAATTTGGTCAAATATTCCAGGGGTCCAGGGGGGACCGCAGGGAGGTGTGGTCAGACTTCTCCCCCCTCCGGATATACCATTCATTCGGCCAATAAAAATTCATCGTTTAATATTTAAAAAAAAAAAAAAAAAAAAAATGTCATCAAAATCTATTAACATGTCTATTCGTCATTACTAACGACCACTAGTGACCTTTCTTGAGGATTTTATCTCATGTTTGTGAAAACTAAATATAGTAGAACTACCTCCCTGTAAAGAACAACACCTAATTGCAGAGCCAAAGTGTCCTTTAAGGAGAGGTGTCCTCCTACCGGAGAATTACTAAATAGTATAAAATGTTAATTTTGTAAGCGAAAACTGTCCTTTATTGAGAGGTATCCGCTTACCGAAGAATTTCTAAATAGTATAAAATGGTAATTTTGTAAACGAAAACTGTCCTTTGTAGAGAAGTGTCCTCTAGCGCGGGTGTCCTCTCATAGAGGTTCTACCGTATGACGTAATTTTTTGAAAAAAATTTAACACGACACTCTGTATGTTGTGATATGTTTATTAATTCATTATTAAGAAGTGGTGTTATTAATAAGATTAAAAAATAAATTTTATAAGAAACGCCTATTTAAAATTTTCTATTAAATTTTGATATTTATTATTGTTTTTAAATGTTGTATATATATTAATTATTTAGAACTACGTGAAACCTTTCTCCATTGAATATTTAAAAATAGAAATGAAAATTAAGGAGAAAAGATTTTTATTCAGATAAACGTGTGACAAGCTTTCGGGCAGTCACGCCCTTCAACAGGTAGCAAACTAAGGTAACCAAAGACTTTATATAGGAATCTATTAGAGGTATATTTGCATATGTGATGTATATAGAACGGCGAAAATACAATTCAGGTTAAAATTTTGCATATCTAAATTATTGATATATAACAACTACGTAAGTATGCTAATCGTGAAATGTTAAAAAATTATTTAAAAATTAAAAAACTTAAAAAACGATACAAATTGCAGAACGGCTATGGTAGAACATGAATCCGGGAAGTAACCTGAATCAGCGCTAAAAAACTATCAACTGTCCAACCCGCCATCAGCGACCACACCACCGATAGATGGGGGGGGAAGGTTTATCCGTTTTTTAAATTACTACATATATCATGGTATTGGGCAGGTAAATCAATATGACGGTTAATACTGTTTCTGGAAATGGATAAAATGGCTTCTATGATTAATCTTTGGTGTTTACTGGGAATGATGGTGTATAGGGTGGTGGGAGAAGCTAAATTGAAAGAATGGCCAGTATTAAGTGTGTGTTCGTATATGAGGGATCTGCTATCTTTATTGTTGATACATCTACCATGTTCGATCATCCTGACGGCCACGGACCTACCGGTCTCACCCACGTAGGTTGCACTACAATCGCTGCAAGAGACAGAGTAGATCGAGCCACTGGCAGATCTCTGTATGCGGGTAATGGGGTGTCTAAGAATGGTAGCCAGGCTTTTATTATTTTTAAAATAGGTATTGATGCCATGGGATTTAAGCATGCGGGCTATGGTAGTGGATTGTGGTGAATAGGGCAAAATGCAGGTATTTCTATGAGGTGTAAGGGGTTTCAGAATAGCAGGGTTGTATTGGTGTTTGTGTATGAAATGGTGAGGGTATTGGGAGAGGGCAAGCTGTTTTTTGATGTTGGAGAATTCTATTGATCTAAATATGGGCAGGGTGCAATGTGTGACTAATCTCTTGGTAAGTGTTCTGACTGTATTAATTTTATGGGACAAAGGACAGGAAGAATTGAAATTTGTATAGAAAGTTGGGTTACTGATTTTATGATAAACTGTTGTGTGGTAGTGTGAAGGGGTACGAATAATGAGTATGTCGAGAAAAGGTAAAACATTGTTAACTTCTGATTCATGACTGAAAGAAATATCGGGGTGAAAGGAGTTAAGTACAGATAATATGCCAAGCTCATGTCCGGTTTCACATATACAAAGGATATCATCAATATATCTCCTCCATATGTGAATGCCCGGTGTGAATTGCTGTTGGATCCAGATGTCAAGTGTGGACATAACTATTTCAGCTAAGGGTGATGATAATGGGCTACCCATGGGTGAGCCCCTAATCTGTTTGAAAAATTGGCTATTGAAGGCAAACTCAGTGATGTCCAAGCATATGGAGGAAAGCGCGACTATAGTAGAAACAGTTTTAGGGTCTAACTGGATGTCCTGCAGGAATTTTGTTAGCTGAGTAATGATCAGCTGGTGGGGGAAGGATAAATACATAGAGTTTACATCATATGACACCATGGTGGAGTTTTGAAGCGGGGTGAGAGATTGGACGAACTGTATAAATGCAGGGATGTCTGTTATGGAGAAAGACTGCGGGCGGGTCTTTACCAGAGGTGTGAGGAAGGATGATAGGTATTTAGAAAGTTTGTATGCCGGGGAGAGGTGATACGCTATGATGGGGCGGAGGGGGACGGTAGGTTTATGGGTTTTGGGTAAGCCATAGATGTAGGGTGTATTAGTCATATCAGATGTGAAAGTTTGGTACTGTTCAGATGTGATGGAGAGAGACTTTTTTAGGCGTAATAGTTTCAATCGGAATGTTCTGGTGGAGGAGGAAATGTCATGTTGGGTAACCGGTATGAATGTGGTTTGGTCGCTAAGTATGTCCATCATCTTGGAGGTATAAACACCTGTGTCCACCTTGTTACCACAGAGTGTGTGTAAGCTCACAGGTAAATATGCGCTAACCGGAACAGAAAAAAAGTTCCTTTGTTTTAATATTAGTTTACTTTTATATTTTGTTCTCTCTCTTGTAAATCAATAAATATAATGTTTAATTAATAATTATTGGAATCAGTTTCATTAATAATTCTAAGCAAAGTCAACATTAAATGACCAGTTTGAATGAAGTAATCTCATAAAGAAAATGGGAGCTAATTTTTGAGGTCACTGACTGTGTTGAAGATGTGGTCGTTTGGGGAAAATGTTTTAATAGAAAAGTTAATGGTCATTTAAAGCGGTCTAGTTAGATATCCGCTATAAGTAGATGGCCGCTTGTGAACACACTGAACAAGTTTTATGGCTTATATAAAGGTATTTCTTTATAGAGATATTTTTAAAAGTACATATACACAACACAGGAAATAATAGTCAAACGACCCATAAACATTTTTTCATTTTTTAATATATATCTTTCATTTAAAAAGTATTCTAAAATAATTTTGGCCAGCTTAAAATTACTTTGAAGTAAAGATTTATCATTTTAAAACCAAAATATATAAGAACAAATCGTTTTTTAAACTTTAATTTCATATTATTATCCAATCTTTAGAAAAAATATAGAAATTAAAATTTCGAATTTATAAAGCAAATTTATCTATGAAATACTTGTATTTAAATTTTTAAAATTTCTAATAAATAATATCGACCTGTTATATATATTATAATTTTATATAGAGTATTGTAATTATTATTTTAGATTTTTATAATAGTGTTATTTCGAATAATTATATTATTTTGTTTTATCAAACGAACTTTTCTGAGCTTTGTTTATTCTTCCTGCGATTTTTAAACCGCAAGTTCATTTTCAAAGATATAGAATCATCATCAGACACATCAGCAGATTTTTAAATTAGATTTTAAAATATAAATTGCGAACTTATGTTTCTAAATGAGCGGTATTTTAAATATAATTTATGATTTTCCCTTTCGTTAAATATGATACAACAAGCGTCAAATCATGATATTTGAATATGATTCATAAGTTAAATTTTCATTTACCTAAAATTGTTATTAGTGTAGTTTAAACTATTTGGGACATAATTTTCACTACTTGTTATTTGTAACTTAAATATGTAAATATAAAAATTAGGCCTAAAATATTTATATTTGAATACAATCCAGCTTTTGTGCGAGTGTGAATTTTAAATAACAAATTATTCAACTGACAAAGTGAAGTATATGAAAATAATATATTACACCTAATATATAAAAAAACATTACTAATATAGTGAGAGCAGGAGACTTACGTCGTCAGTCTCAATAACTACATAGTACTAGGGCCAGGGATATTTTCAGGTGACTGTGGTGGATGTCTTCTTTCAGTTGAGATAACTTCTTCCTGAGGGCTTGGCAGGTCTATATTTACGTCGATGTAGTTTTTTCTTATTTATACTGTGGTCGGCAAGGTAGGATTTCCTAACTTTGCGGCCTCACCTCCAATATGGTCTATCATATAATTTTCATGGCGGGGCGACCAGCTAGATCTTCTAGCAGGTGAGGAATTTTGTCTGTTTCGACCTATATGGGGTAGGGCTTCGGTAGCGACTGAAACTTTTCCTCGATGATTCATCGTTGGGTTCCTGAGATTCGGCTGGAGAGTTGTAGAATACCATTGCGTCTTGCTTTCTTTGGAAATATTCATTTCAACTCTCCTCATTGTGTCTCTTCCAGTCGCGGCAATAGCGGACGACGTGACCTGGACGTCCGCAGTAGAAACAGATTGGCTTTCCCTCAGTTGTCCGCCATTCATTGGTGTCACATCTTCTTCCTTGCTTTCGGTAATGAGGTTCAGGATGCGGTCGTATCGTTTGGGCCTCGTATCTAGTATTTGATTCCGGCCTGGATGCTTGAAGGGGACTTATTGTAGGTTTTGATCTAGGTGCCAAGGTCTTTACAATCTATTCCCTCACTAAATCTTCAATGACAGCGATTTTAGGCTCCTCTTGAGGAGAGTCCAATGCTTGCTTTATCTCTTCACGAACAATTTTTCGGATCAGCGATGACAGATATTCTCCGTCATCCTGGTCACAGAGAGAGGCTACATTTGGTAGGCGCTCGTACTTGGTTGGGGTAACTCGCCTACAGCGGCTTCGACACGGCGACATTCTGTAATGAATTGCTCGGTGCTCTGTACATCCCTCGGTAGGAGTGCTTGATAAAGCTCCTCAGCTATCCCCTTCATGAGGTGGGAGATTTTATCTTCCTCGCTAATTTGAGGATCAGCCTCTTTGCAAAAGCACAGGACATCCTGGATGTAAAATTCGGTACTTTCGCCTTTTAATTGTGCCCGTGTTTTAAGTTTCTTCTCCGCTTGCAATTTTGAATTTTCTTTTTTCCGAACACATTCTCTAATTGAGATGCGAATTCCTTCCAAGTCTGGATGCTTTCTTCGTTGTTCTCAAACCATTTGAGAGCAGTTCCAGACAGATAAAAATAAACTTTAGTAAGACAAAGGGTTTCATCCCAATGGTTGTACTTTGCCACACGTGCATACCCTTTTAACCATTTTTGGAGATCTTCACCATCCTCCCCGGAGAAAATGGAAGGGTTCCTTGGCAGATGTTGAACAACGTAGTTGCTTACCTGAGTACCTTCCTTCTTTACATTCATAGAAGTTTCTTCTGGTTCAACAGAATCAATTTTTCTTTTATTTTTTAATGGGTATCGGTCCAGTCTCTCCACCAGTTGTAGCGTAGAAATCAAGCCTTGAAATATCCTAAGATGTAAAAGTATTTATTGATGACGTCACAGCGACGAGTCGACAATTATTAATGTTAGAATGGTTTCAAGTTTTATATTATTTTAGAAATTAATACATACGATTTTAGTAATTGAAAATAGTTTATTTATAAAATGCAAAACTATATCTGAAAATTTATTTACAAGTAATAATATATAAGAATCGTGAGGAGTGATAACTATGCAAATATTAATGATGATATACCACAGAATATTTAAAATAATTATTCAGTGACAATATTTTATAAAATATTAAAGTCTAAAATTGAATTCATATATTCAACACTCCTTCTTGAAATCATGTTTTAGAGTTTTAATTACTCCATCAAAACATCATCTGCAGCAGTGAAGATCTGTGTTTTTCAAAAGTTTCCTTTGGCAGAGGCTTGGTTAGGATATCAGCAACTTGGTCTTGGGTTGGGCAAAACTGAACATCAACATTTTCTCTTATCTGATCTTTCAAAAAATGATATCGAACATCTATATGTTTTGTCTTTCTGTTCATTTGTCCTGTCTTCATTAAAGTCATTGCACTTTGGTTGTCAATATTTAGTTTAGCAGGTATGGTTTCATTTGTAAGTTCTTCAATTAGTGCTTTTATATAAATGAGTTCTTTCACACATTCAGCTGCAGCAATATATTCTGCCTCAGTAGTGGATAAGGCTACAATTGGTTGTTTTCTTGAACTCCAGCTTATTGGTCCTTTACCAAACAAAATTGTATATCCGGATGTACTTTTTCTTGTTTTCATGTCTCCAGCAAAGTCTGAGTCACAATATGCATTAAGTTCCATATCTTCATCTTGTTTAGTATAGTGAAGTCCAAAAGTTTTGGTTTGTTTCAAATATCTCATAGTTCTTTTAACATTTAGTATATCCTGGTTTGTCGGTTCATGCATCGAACGACTTCATAACCAACTGCATAAGCAACATCTGGTCTGGTTTTGTTTGCTAAATATAGGAGACTTCCAACAGATTCTCTATATGGAAAATTACCTTCAGATTTGTTTTCTAATATAGGATCAATTTTCACAGCTCCTTCTACAATTGGAGTTGTCACCGGCTTTGCATCCAACATGTTGTATTTTTTTAGAACACATTCTATATAGTCATGTTGAGAAAGTATCAGTCCCTCATCTTTATTCATGATATTGTGACGAAGAAATATTTTATTATTTAATATTATTCAATGAAAAAATATATTCAACAGATTAAAAAAATATATATTAATCTGCATTTGTGAAATCATCTTTAAAATATTTCTTTGCTTGCTTGCTTAAGATTCTCGAGCTGTAAAGAGTTTTTGGGGCTGACCTTCCAAATGTCAAAATTTTCAGAGTCTTTTAATTTATCTATAATCGAAATATCTTCCATATTTATTTTTAATATAATTAATATAATAATAATTATATATATTAATATTATATATATATTAATATATTAATATTTTAATATAATTAATATAATTAATAAAATATTTATTTTTAATTTAAATATCTTCCATATTTATTTTTACGATTTTAGATTTTAAGTTATAACCACGCTTTATGCTGCCACTGTTAGAATGGTTTCAGGTTTTATATTATTTTAGAAATTAATACATACGATTTTAGTAATTGAAAATAGTTTATTTATAAAGTGCAAAACTATATCTGAAAATTTATTTACAAGTAATAATATATAAGAATCGTGAAGAGTGATAACTATGCAAATATTAATGATGATATACCACAGAATATTTAAAATAATTATTCAGTGACAATATTTTATAAAATATTAAAGTCTAAAATTGGATTCATATATTCAACAATTAACAGGTCAGCCAAACTATATACAGCTAGGGAATCTTAAGCAAGCTTTTGGATTTAAAGAAATATTTTAAAGATGATTTCACAAATACAGAGTAATATATATTTTTATAATCTGTTGAATATTTTCATTGAATAATTAAATAATAAATTATTTCTTCGCTACAATATATATTCAAGCAATAGTTATCCAGTATTTGTTGGGGAAAGCGTTTCTTTATATAGTTGAGTGAAGAGGTTAAAGGTGAGGGTTTTTAAGAAATTTGCTTGCCTATCAACCAATAATAAATATGTGACAAAAATAAAAATATTTAAAAATAAAGGAAAATAAATGAAGTATCTGTATGTGCACGCGCAAATTAAAAAAAAAAAATATATATAAGAAACTTATCCTCAGAAGCAGTGTATGGTCACAATTTATATTTCAGAGGATTCTATCTTCCGATAACCCAACCTCCAATAAAAGACCAGGAGTAATCATGTTATCAAGTAACTTATCAGTAATCAAGACGAGGTTGCCCTGCAGTCATCTACTCAGATAATGGGACGAATCTAGTTGGACTCTGGAACGAGCTTTATCGAGTTAATTTTGGAGTGAAATGGAAGCTCAATCCTCCGGCAGCACCGTGGTGGGGAGGTTGGATCAAGAGAATTGTTGGACTCACCAAAAAGCTGCTTCGAAGATTGCTGGGAAAACGTGTTGTCAACTACGAAGAAATGGCGACGATCCTCGAAAACTGTGAACGAGTTATCAACGCGCGACCACTCACCTACATTGCTGAGGACAATGATGACCTTGTGCCATTAACCCCAGAGATGTTCCTTCGTGAACCAAGAACTGAAGGAGAGATTGATCTAAATGAATTCAGGTGTAACTTTGGGAAGAGCTATGAGAAACGCAAACGACTCCTGAAGGAATTCCGTAAGAGGTTCAGAAGCGAGTACCTAGGATTGTTGGTGCATCACGACAATCGCCAGAAACAACAACAGTTAAAAGTTGGAGATATCGTCCTTGTGGAGGTTGAAAACAGGAAGCAAATAAACTGGCCTATGGGAAAGATTACGAGGGTGTTTCCTGGAACTGACAATGTGCGTAGACTTGTAGAAGTTAAGACTAAGTCTGGATTCATGAAGCGTGCAGTTCAACGATTGTTCCCACTTGAAGTACCATCTGAGGATGTAGAGCAAGGCGACGGGGAGCTTAAGCCAACGGAGGATGAGATCGTCAGGGAGAAAACACCCGGTGTGGAGTCCATGTCAGTGCAAGAGAAAACTACTCCAGTAAAAGTAGGGAAAGTTTACAAGTTTGGAAGAAAAGTCAAGTTACCGATTAGGTTTAAGTGAAGTTTGAGAGAAAATTTAATCATAAAACATTCTGTTAGATTTGAGATAATTCCTTCTTTCTTTTTTTTTTTAAATTAATATTGACTTTCTAGCAAAGTTTAAAAAGTCAAGGTGGGTGAGTGACGCGACCATAGGTACTTTTGGGCCAACCGAGCGCTGGCAACACTGCACCCGCTGCCCCCCCCCCCCCCCCCCCCCGCGCATGCGTGAGCAAAAAAGAATACCCCGCAACTCCGGTAAACAAAGCTGTCTCGACGCCAACGTTTGGTTTTGACAGGCCTGAAAAAGAACTATCTCTCATAAATTTTAATAATTGGTTTTGAATAATATTTGTATTAATATTAATTTGTGTGATTTTTAAATAAATATTTCGTTCAATAAGTATTAAATTATTCATCACTGTTTTCTACTTTAGGCCTCGCCATCCAGGGTTGTGACTCAATTCTACTGCAACAAAGATATTGATTTATCAATTTATAATTTTCAAGTCAGTTTCCAGCATTACTGTAAAGCTAGGAGCTTTTAGTTCAGGTTAAGCCATCGGGACCTTGTATTGTCTTTTTCTTTTCAAATTTAAGACAAGACAACATCCGGATAGTAACCTAATTCAATGCATTTGTTGAACATCTGCTGTAAAATCGGGATTAAAAGTGTACCTGCATGTTTGATCATATTATTACTGCTAAAATCTGGACCTGATGCTTTCTTGATATTTAAAATTGAAATAATGTTTTCAACATCTTTTATTTCTATATAAATGTTATTTGGTCTTATATTCAGGTTTATAGTTTCTAATAATAACATGCTCCTCTTTATCTGAGTGTACACCATCATCTGGAAATAAATCATTCAAGAGACTTTTCAATTTTTCTTTTTTTTTTTAAGTATCCAGCATATTATCGATCATTGGACGTCCTCTATTGTTGTTGGATGATCTCAGAGTTTTAAAAGTTATATAGGCGCTTCCAAATGGGTTGTCTGATTCATTTTCCTCAATGAATATTCTCCAACTTCTTTTTTCTTTTTTTTTTTGGTCCTTTTGATAGCGTCAATGTACTTGTTTCTTGCAATTTTAAAGGTTATTTAATTAGGGCATCTTGCCCTGTATATTTTCTCTCCCGCCGTGTAACTACAAAGGTATATATATATCTTGGTAGATTCAGAGAGTTTGTTAAACGTATTCTGTATTTGATCTATAATATCAGTATTGTCCCAGGCCCACACACGGGGGGCCGCTTCTAGATGGGCGCTTCTTAATTGGTAATGCTCGGCTTGTCACCGACCCGAGTCCTCTAGTTTGTAGAGACGGCCAATAGACGGCGCTCAATTCCAGCGTCTATTTTGATGGGAGAGCCGACCATTATTTTATAGATTATCTAATTTAATGCAGGAACAAGAATAATACAGCAATTCCCTCCCTTTTCCCAAGTACACGTGAGCCTTTGTTTAAAAAGGGATTTATTTACCCATCTGTTCTAAAACTTTCCTAACTATCTCTTTTGTGTATGAATCTATTTACAATTGATCTGTAGAAATTATAGAGTTCTATTGCTATATTTTCCTTTCTGAAATAGTTCCCAGCGTCTTCAGTGGGTTGCTAAATCTCCAGAAGGTGTTTTTTATAGTCTATCTAATTTAATAATGATTTCATGGATGTTACACAGTATATACCACAAATGACAAACAATAATTTTTGAATAGAGATCAGTATCAGACAAAAAAAATATATATATATGATAATTTAAACCAACAACCCTATATTATATAATACTTATAACAAGATTGTTATGTTGTATATAGAAACACATCTATAAATAATTATACGCATAATTGACATGTCTCCTTGCATCACCATATGTAATGTACTGAGGATGAATAAATAAAACTATATAATAGATTAAAAGCTGAGTTAAAAGCAAGATTAGAGAAGTAAATCACAAAGTAACTTCTAAAAATAAAGTAGAAGCCGACAGGTAGGCGCCAGTGTCCGGTGTCCAGCGACACGTGCGGCACGTGCATGACCCAATTCTCTTTGTCGGAGGCGTAGTATAAATAAGACCCGGCTTAGAAACAGCCAGTCAGTTAGACAGTTCCCCATCAGCGCGTCGCCGGTTGTCTCCAAGTTCCACCTCATTCACCATGTAGTCAGTAAGAACTCTACTCTTAACTCCATCTTGCTCTTGGCTCGCCTTTTTATCTGTTCTTGGAACTTTCCTTCTACAACTGTGTCGCTTCGTTTTTTGTGTGTGGACATTCCCCAGTTTTCCACTCTGCCTCGACCACGACTGCCTGTACCCTGTGAGAACTGTTAAAGATCCTACAAGGTGCAGAGAGGTACTGGAAAACTCTACACGCCCTGACTGTCCCTCGCGGTTACTACAGGTTTGACCCTCGGTTGCATCACCTTATTACAGAGAGTCGACGAGGTACTACAAGAGTCAACCAGAACTTCAACATATTATTACAGATAGTCGACAGGATAACCACAACGAAGGACGCCATAGCGAAGAAGGTAAGAAGACTGTCCAGATAGGAAAGAGCCAAGAGCAAAGATGGAGGAACAAGCACGCCATTCCAACGAAACGACCAAGCAATCTCCCCTCAACGACACAGCCGAAATTCCCGCAAAATAAGCCGGTGAGAAGTTACCCACCTTCGGCCTTACAACGCAACCATCCAGACGACATGCCACCATCGCCAAACAGAATCCACAAGCTTCTACAAGCTCTACATGGGACGCCTTCCACGTCATCAGGACAACAACCAAAGACCAAGTCTCCTGACTGAACAATCATAAAAACTGTGAGTTTTTAAAAAACTACTTAACTCTCTCCTCATGTTCACAACTTGATTCTCTATAAATTTAATGTTTATTTTCACTGTAATCATTTTAAATCAAATTTTACCATTTTTATAGCATTTAATTCAAATTTTAAATCTTGTACACCCTCATTTATCGATTTTTACTTTATTTTAAGCAACATTTAAATTTTAATTCATTACTTTCAATGTTACATAAAAAAAAATCATATTATATTTTGAATACTCGAATCCTATTTTCTAAACTTATTTGTGTGTGTTTT
Organism: Cordylochernes scorpioides; assembly: GCA_030710605.1. Lineage (NCBI taxonomy): Eukaryota > Metazoa > Arthropoda > Arachnida > Pseudoscorpiones > Chernetidae > Cordylochernes > Cordylochernes scorpioides. The sequence goes on along the minus strand of CP092877.1, from coordinate 90,187,717 downwards.
TTTAATACCTTATTTTTTTACCAAAAAACACCAATGTCTTACTTAAATACACAAAACTTTTCAAAAATCATTGTTATGTTTACTATTTATGTACACGCCCCATTCAAATTATAAGTCACTATCACGTCATTGCCCTTTTACAAGGATAATTTTTGCACTACCATAAGCAACGATTAAAAAAATATATTCAAATTTTATTAAACATAGGTGAAACGCATTTTTTTTTAAATACAAAAATCGAAAGATACAATATCTTCAAAAGAACAACTAGAAATGTAACTGTCCTTCCCCAAAACAAGTTAAAAATTCCAGCATAGCTACACTCCCTCGTCCTTTTCTTTTTACATGCATAATTATTAATAATTCACACATCTCTCGGAACAAACTTCAACACACTCCCACATCACTTTATCCAATTGGCCACCATCTATTAACAAGCGATTTAACAACACATCCAATTTCGAGCCACACGAACTCCATATTGTTGCGAACAAAAAGATTTCACGATAAACATAGCACCTCTATAACAATCTGAAAATTCTCGATGTGTTTTGTACAACCACCACCAATGACTAATAAATTTGTTATTCATTCTGAAACAAGTTAGATGCTGTACCAAAAACAAAGACTTCACGTGACACCATTCTATTCAATTCACTCACTAGTGTCACACAGCGCATCACAACAATTTTTCTCACTTAATAGGCCACAAAGACGCCTTCATGCCTGTGACACTTCTCACCCCAAAGCGTGTACACGTCGAAAGTCGCACTTTTACTCACATCTAAACCTGACATCATTGAATAACATTTTTTAATAAGTCCGCAACATCGTCGAGACACAACGCTTGCGAACACAGAGAAAACTATATTTTCAAATAGGCAACAAAGGACATGACACATGTTGACATTGACACCAGTTTCAGCCGCCATGTTGACATCTCCAGTTTCAGTTTACCACCGCCGACAAGCCCAGTTCGCCTGTACCTGACACGTGATCCAGCTCACAGGACGGAGAGAGATTACATAAGATATTGGCACACCTGTATGTTAGACTTTCGTGTCCACCAAATAACCTGTCAATTATCAACTAATTGACTTACCAATCATTGGCCAATTTGCTTATTCATTTGAATTTGGATTTTTGAATATCATAACATTTTATTTTTTAAATCTTCAATTATCATTGTGTGTTTTTTACAACTTTTACATTATTTTCACCCCTAGCGTGGAATATTACTTATAAATTATAATGCCATCTTTTATAATGTTAACCCTTTATTGTTTTTTTTTTTTTACAATCATCTTCGTCAATGCCATCCATTTTTAAAAATCAATCAAGTTATCATTTATTTCATATTTGTATGCTATATGTCTCTGTTTTTCTATACCCCAGCACACTCAGCCATCATCAGCCATCCCCAAAGTTGAATCTATTTCTTACACATCTCACCAACGCCTTAAAACACAACACAACATACATTAAAGATTTTATATGCTTATTGAGGTCACCAATTAAAACAACTTGGTTAAGTCTTATAGACTTTATGATGCAAAAGAGAAAACATTCTCTACATATCACCATGAACATGTCAGTTCACGTATTCCCAGTTTCAGAGAGACATAGAAACACCGATGTTTACCAAAGGGAAATGACCTAGTTACACACCACAGTTGTAACTTTTCTTCCAAAGAGACAATTTTTGTTCCATTTTTCACTACTTAACATTTATCTAATCATTAATAACCTTTAATTATATTATAACTTTGTATAAAATCTTGAATAATTATTTTTATTTTTTACTTTTCAATTATATAATCAAATTTTTATTCCAACATTATTTTAACAACTTTATTTTAACAATTTTATTTTTCATGACATTATTTTAGTATGGCAAAACATTTAATTGTTTCAATAATCATTTTTAATTCATTATTATATCTTTTATATATTACTAATTCATTATTATATCTTTTATATATTACATATTTGATCTTATCCACTTACACTATTTTTTATCTGCAATCATATTTCTATCTTTTTATTCACTATATTTTATATTTGTTTAAATAACTTTATTATATGACAATGTTTATCATCAACTAACGGGCATACAACAATCGTTTTCAACAATCCTACTCACTAACCACTTCCCTATACTTTTTCATCACTATCTATTTCAGCCATTGCTTCAAACCATCGTAGAAACGACAGTACTGCTTGACAATTTTTCTTTTTGATTTCGTAATTCAACAAACTCTTTGAACACAGTTCCCCAGAATTACAAGTCTCGACTTCTGGTCTGAACACGTTTCAAAAGTTTATTTCATTTCATCCGCAGAGCACATCACCAACGCATGCACAAAGCGTTCACATTTTTCAATTTTCAATTTTTTTTTCAGCTCTAGCGGACCACAATCAACCTTTGATTTCAAGTCAAGTCAGACCACCTACTGTCGCTACAACAATTCTACTTATCGCATGGCTCTACCACCCCTTTCAATCATATTAATTCTTTTCTTCAACAACTTTTCAACCCAATAACCCTACAATTGTGACAAAGCACTGTAACCTTATACAGGATCACAGGTGAAACATTACCTAGGAAGACGCACAAGTCTATATCCTCGCTTTGCACCTGGATCTCAGTATTTGATTGTCTGTGCAACATTTACAATTGCATATTCTTCAACCCCTAACCCTTTCCAACGCCCGCCAACAATCTTTTAGAACATCATTTTTTTTATTATCATTATTTTTTTGCAAACAAAGGTTTTATCTACAGTTCTCTTTTATAATGAATATCATAACTTTTAAATTAAACATAAGTTTTATTTTTATAATTTTCAGATATATCCAAATAAACATCTTGTTATAGCCCTTTACCCTCACAGTTTTAATTAATTAAAAGAAATTTTAATTACTTACCTGTGTTAGAGAGGCTTTACCTGCTTAAACCCGGATAAACCCTTTCACTCCCGGGGCCCATCTATGATAATTTAAACCAACAACCCTATATTATATAATACTTATAACAAGATTGTTATGTTGTATATAGAAACACATCTATAAATAATTATACGCATAATTGACATGTCTCCTTGCATCACCATATGTAATGTACTGAGGATGAATAAATAAAACTATATAATAGATTAAAAGCTGAGTTAAAAGCAAGATTAGAGAAGTAAATCACAAAGTAACTTCTAAAAATAAAGTAGAAGCCGACAGGTAGGTGCCAGTGTCCAGTGTCCAGCGACACGTGCGGCACGTGCATGACCCAATTCTCTTTGTCGGAGGCGTAGTATAAATAAGACCCGGCTTAGCAACAGCCAGTCAGTTAGACAGTTCCCCATCAGCGCGTCGCCGGTGTCTCCAAGTTCCACCTCATTCACCATGTAGTCAGTAAGAACTCTACTCTTATCTCCATCTTGCTCTTGGCTCGCCTTTTTATCTGTTCTTGGAACTTTCCTTCTACAACTGTGTCGCTTCGTTTTTTGTGTGTGGACATTCCCCAGTTTTCCACTCTGCCTCGACCACGACTGCCTGTACCCTGTGAGAACTGTTAAAGATCCTACAAGGTGCAGAGAGGTACTGGAAAACTCTACACGCCCTGACTGTCCCTCGCGGTTACTACAGGTTTGACCCTCGGTTGCATCACCTTATTACAGAGAGTCGACGAGGTACTACAAGAGTCAACCAGAACTTCAACATATTATTACAGATATATATATATTAAGAGAGAAATAGTAAAAAGGTAAATTTGTACTTGATTCATGTAGATAAATCAAGAAAAAGGCATCTCCTGATTGTGAATCAAAAAGTTACTGATGGCCTGTTTCTTAATATGGCTACAATACTAGGTGGTTTACACATAAGATCTGAATTACATATAATGGCACACTCTTCCACAAGGCCTGAGGATATCCTTTTCTTCAAAGGACAGTTGATACCCCTGGGAGGGATGGACGTTGGAATTCCACATGCCAGAGGCCTCGTTAGTACATTCCAGACCACTTGAGACCCCGGCGGTGGATCTGTCAACAACCCCCCCATATCTGTGCCTCTCAGGGATCTCTCCCACGGTGGCTTGGGAGAAAGTTTGGTGTACTCGGACACTATGTAATCCTCAAAATGCTTCTATACCCTATATATTATTTGATATTCAATCTTCCCAAATATAATTTTAGCTGCTTAAGTTCTATATTTGTTTATCTCTATATCACACACCATTCCTATGATGGTAACGACGCTGTTACCGAAATGTCACACTTGTATATTTAAGTAAGGAAATTTTTACTAAGTCACTTCTTACATCCCTTTCCATTTTGTCCAACTGAGCCCAACAATGCACAAAACGGAACTCAACATCTGTATTTATGTTCCTTTTGATTAAGAAGTCCTTGGTTGACCAGAGTTGGCTTAAGAAGGTCAGGATGAGTAGGAAGATCAGTTCTTAATTTTCTTCCCATCAGTAATTCAGATGGACTGAATCCATTTTCCAAAGGAGTAGTTCTGTAAGCTAGAAGACCTAGATAAGGATCCTGTGATTTCTTCAATCTTGCCTTTATCATCTTCACAGAGCTTTCTGCCATTCCATTACTTTGGAGGTATTTAGGGCTGCTCATGATGTGTCTAAATCCGAACCTTTTTTCAAAATTCTGGAATAAATAGTTTTTAAATTGCAGGCCATTATCCATCCTTACAAGTTTTGGTATTCCATGCCCTGCGAAAATAGACTTGGTATGCAAGATCACAGTTTCTGCTGATAAATTATCCAATCTACTAAATTCTGGGTAACAAGAATAGTAATCAGTTATTACCAAAAAGTGTTTTCCCTCAAATTGGCAAAGATCCATCGCAACCTCCTTCCATGGTCTATCTGAGAAGCCAGTCATGATAATTGGTTCTTTCCAAGAACTGCTTTTTTTGATGCATTCATTACAGTTTAGAACCATCTGTTCAACGTCTTTGTAGGACTTTGGCCAATAAAAACTTTCTCGCATTCTTCTGCATTTAGTAACTCCTTGATGACCCTCATGTATGCGGCTAAGTATCTCTGATCTTAAAGATCCTGGAACCACATATCTGCTTCCTTTCATCAGAAGGTTATTTATAATTATGAGGTCATTCCGTACATGCCAAAATTCTACTTCCTTTTGGGAAAGTTTACTTTTATCTGGCCAGTGATCTTGAACATAACTTTTCACTCTTTGGATTGTAGGATCTTTACTCTGATGAACAGCAATTTCTTTAATCCACTTATCAGAAACATCTGAATGAAGTTACATATTATTAATGAAGGCCAAGATTTCTTCCTGTAGTTCTTCCTTGCCAATCTTACTCCTAGGGGCACAGGAAAGAACATCTGCCAGAATGTTCTTCTTTCCAGGAATATATTTGATTTTGAAGGAGTACCGCATCATGCGTAACTTCATTCTTTGTATTCTTGGAGAAAAAATCTTCCAAGGCTTTGGTTGAAAATATAGAAATAAGTGGCTTATGATCTGTTTCTAGCTCAACTTCTAGGCTTATGATATAATTTTTAAATTTATCCATAGCCCAAGTAAGAGCTAAGGCCTCTTTTTCAATTTGAGCATATTTACGCTCTGTTTCTGACAATGATCTAGATGCATATGCAATAATCTGCCTTTGATTCTTTCCATTTATTTGACTGAGGTATGCTCCTAAACCAAAGGAAGACGCGTCAGTCGTAATGAATGTTTTATAGCTGGGATTGTACATAGCCAGAGTAGGGAATGATGAAAGAGCCTTTTTCAAGGTTTCAAAAGCTTTCACTTGATTGTCTCCCCAGAACGAATCATTTTTTTGGCTCAGCAATGAATATAAGGGATGAGCTCTTTCTGCCAAAGATGGAATAAATCTAGAGAGATAATTTATCATTCCTAAGAATCTTTTCAGTTCAGTAACATTTTGAGGAGATGGCTTTTCATTAATTGCCCTTATCTTTTTCTCATCTGGCTTTAGTCCATCAGGTCCAATTTGGTGTCCCAAAACTTCAATTTAAGATAAGAGAATACACATTTCTCTTTATTAAGTGTCAATCCTGTTTCCTTCAGTTTGCTAAGGACTTGTTTCAGTCTTCCATCATGTTCCTGCTGATTGGATCCCCAAACTATAATATCATCTAGATGACACATTGAGCCTGCTATATCTCTTAAAACCTCATTCATTCTTTTTTGGAAATGCTTGGGTGCACTAGTAATTCCAAATGGAGGTCGACAAAATCTATACCTTCCAAAAGGTGTCAAGAATGTTGTAAAGTCTTTTGACTTATCATCCAAAGGTATTTGCCAAAATCCTGAATTAGCATCTAATTTTGAGAACACTTTACCATTGCTTAACTGGTTCAAAGTTTCTTCTAGGATAGGCATTTGATATCATTCTCTTTTTATTTTCTCATTCAATTTGGTGAGGTCAACGCATATTCAAATTTCGTTATTCTTTTTTTAGGCACAATCACCATTGGTGAGCACCAATCCGTTGCATGATCAACTTTCTCAATTACTCCTTGCTGCTCCATTTCTTTGAGCTTCTGTTTTGTTTTATTCATTAAAGGGAATGGAATTCGCCTAGGAGTATGAATTGCATATCCATATTTCCAATTTTTTTTTTTCTCATTTTTTATTCTTTCTTATAATCTGTATATATTTACCATATGTATATAATCTTTCTCCATTTTTTATTTCCCACTTTCATAGGTTTCCCCGTCTTGTAACCCCAAGGAGAATCCTCTGTAAGACCTGTGTGTCTCAATAAAGGCTTTTGTGTGTGTGTATGAATTGCATATGGTTGTGCCTGATCATTCAATTCAATTTTATATGGCTTATTTAGTTTTCCAAGCCCAGAAAACAATTCAGGATAATCCTTCAAAGGATCCGTTAATGGATTAGAATTGACATGTAATAGTCTTTGGATGAATCCCAACTCTTCACTAGCTTTTGCACTCAACAGTGACACAGGGAAATTTTTGATTACATAAATTTCTTCATGAGAAACTTTTCCATTAGCTTCAAGAGTAGCCTGAAAATTTCCTAAAACTGGCATTGCCATTCCTGCAGCATAAAGCCTCTTCTGTGTTTTCCCAAGTTGATGCGAAAAATTCAGCTTGAAGCAATTTTCTGGCATCACAGAAACATCAGCGCCAGTGTCAATCTTAAATGGCATTATTCTTTTGTTTACAGCCACTTTACAATTTCATCTTTCATCTGAAGAAATTTGAACTATGCAAAAATTTCCAAGAAATTTTTCATTATCAACTTTTGTGGTAACTTGTGAAACCAATTTTGTTTTTCATTGTTTCATGAAATGTCCCTTTTTTGAACATCTTATACATGTAGCATTAAATGCTGGACAATGCTCAAATTTATGAAATTTTGGTGAGCCACATCAGGTGCATGCTTTAACCCCTCCTGCTTGACTATTGCCTGGTATGCTACTTTCATCATGCTTAAGGTTAGTTCCTTTTATTTTACTGAAATTGCTTTTATTTTGCTTTTTCACAAAATTAACATTTGTTTCTGCCAAGCAATCATCTCTCAGTGATTTTTGTTGCATTCTAACTGCCTCTGTTTGCTTGGCAATTTCAATTGCTTTATCCATTGTTAAATCAGGTATTAACTGTAATTTTTCAGATGAGGCCAAATTTCTTACGCCAACTACCAGTCTATCTCTGATTAACTCTTCTTTTAATTCCCCATAACTACACCTTTCTGCAAGAACAAACAAATCTCTTATGTAATCCTGCAGAGATTCTCCCTCACTTTGGGAACGTTTATTGAATTGGGCTCTATCAAAAATAATGTTTTTTCTTCCAATAAAATACTGACAAAATTTGTCTAAAACCACATTATATTTTGCTGAATCAGCAGTTGGGAGCCTGAAAGGCAGGTAAATGTCATCTGCTTCATCGCCCAATAGATATATAAGCATATTTACCTTCTCGCTTTCATCTTTGGCATTTAAGACTGTTACGATCCTATAACGTTCAAAACGTCTTGCCCACATAATCCATTCTTCTGGACATTTAAAATTGAATTTTTCCGGCGGCGCAATGTTATTAAACATTTCAAAATTATGTTAATTTTATAATTCCTCTGAATTAATTTAGCCTAAATATAAACATTTGTTAATAGGCTTACCGTTCTTTTTGCCGCTGTAATTTTTTTTGTTATTTTTTTTGCTGTTGTAACCGCTGCCACAATGTATTATTTTTGGTTTTCCTTTGGTTATTAATCATTTATTAATAAATGAGGCCAATATAATTTTTAGTTATTTTTATTACGTAACTTTTACAAGGCATATCACATTCTTTTCTTTTTACAACAAAAGACCACAATCACATACCCATTGCTGATGATGTCAATACTCATTCATAGAACACATTATATAACACTCCAGACATCATCGCATCCTATAGATTGCTTATGGGCTGGCAAAACACCGCTTCCAGAATCGCAAAGTTAAAAATTGGATTGTTTGTTTGCCTTGAAACCAAAACCTTTTATTTTCTGATGGCATCCTTTAATTACCAAATTATAACAATGAAAATTATTTTAAATTTAAAAAGTCTAATAAAATTTTATTTCAGTTTCATTAATTTACTAACTGGAAAAAACTTGCGCACTCAATAATTATTTTCTTGCCATTATTTTATTTTATATTTCGATTTCTTTTTTTGCTTTGAGCTAATGCTGAACCCATTGAGCATTTTTTTAGTAGCCCTAGATAATAATAAAATGTTTATTTTAAGATTGGTTGTCTATATATACTTTCCTTGATTTTATAGGCATTGAGGGAAGACTTTAATATGCTTTGTCTTAAATATCTGGTGAGATAAATGAAATAAAGATGGGTATGAATATAATGTTACTGGAAAAAGGGCAAGATTAACAAAAAAAAAAAAAGCTTAACAGTATGCGAGTGTTGTTGCAAGGGAGACTTACCACAAGGTCCTTAAGTTAACCAAAGTCCAATCATGATAATCATCAGGCTCTGAATGCAATAACCAGGGCTTAGTGTCACAATAACCAGGAAAACTCCACACCAGCTAGTGGCTAGAACCTAAATAAATATTTACAAGGAGATAAGACATGCTGAAGGGGCTCATCACCTGATCAGAAAGTGTGAGAGACAAGCTATATCCTTATAATTCTAATCTACAATCTAAATTATGCCTTATAAAATGATTACTTATTCAAAGAAAGTAACAATAATTATTTTCTATTTGTTTTACTCTTAATATTTTACAAATATAGATAAAGAATTCTTCCTGAATTGAAATTAGACGAAAAACATGGTGGAAGACGAGTTTCTTTTATTGATGCATAGGTGCAAGCTTTCGGGTAAAAACCCTTCAACAGGCGAGAATAAGTCGCGCTTCATTTCTCGCCTGTTGAAGGGTTTTTACCCGTGGGCGAGACTAATACACGCCCGCTATCTTAACTAGCAAGGCTCACGATTTAGAAATATTTTTAAAATTTTAATTAAAATTTTTTTAAATTTTAAACTCTCTCTGTGAGTCATCGAACAACAGAGTTCGGCGAGAAATTGCACTTTGACCACGGACCAACTTGCTTGCTCTCTTTACTTTTTTTTTTTGCGGACTCAAGTTCCATTTTTTTGAGATCAACGAAAAATGAAGACGGCCGACTCGCACCGACCGACCCTACAGAGGACCAACCCGAGAGCCAAGAAGCTACAGACAAGATGCATCCCCGGACCAGCCTCAACCCTGGCACCAATAAAAATTTACATCCCTTTGTACGGCCCTGTGACTTCCAGGCTCCCGCACAACACGTGGTGGAGATGAGCGCCGACCCAACCTCTCCGAGCAAAAACGTCTACAACCACATAATGGAGCTGCAGAAATTCAATCCCGAGGAGGGAAACCTGGAAGATTTCGTGGAAGACATAAAAATATGGCTAAGGACATCGAATGTACCAAAAAAGGTATGGTCGAAGACACTGATGAGATACCTACCACAACGAGCCAAGGAATTCATCAAGTGCCACTTCGAACCTACTGAAGACTTGGAAGTTATAACGGAAGCTTTGGAGACCCTCTACCCATAAAACGACAGCCAGGAGAGAAAAAGAGGCGAAGAACTAAGAAGAAAAAAAGGCCTCTACTTACGAGAGGAATCTGGAAATACTTGACGGACCTGGTTACAGCCCACGCAACAGCGGGTAGATTCTCCCCGTTCGCCTCCAAGATCGACCTCCTAATGGCACTAGCCCCACGAGACTGCCTTATACTAGCGGCGTCATTAGGCAAGAAAGACGCGGAGGCACTGGACCCGTCGGTGGACGACTACTTCAAGGCAGCAAGCTTCCTCGACGCAGCTGCAGAGAAGGAAGTAAACGACGTTGAAGACAAGTGGGAAACCGTGGCGACACCAAGGCAGGATCGGAGGGAATACAGACTACGAGAGCAAGGATACGACCCAAGACCTCAACCACGGACGGAGACCCCGACAGAGAAGGCACGCCGGTACACGATGGGACCCCAACATGTTTCACGTGCAACCAGCCGGGGCACATACACAACAACTGCCCCAGGACAAAATACGGTAAGAAATATGTTACACCTGATCATCATTTCATTAAATATAAAATGCTATGTTGTTTATAAATTTAATTATTTAAATAATTTGTATTTTTAAATTTAATTATAAAAAATTTTGTAAATATATATACAGGGTGTACCAGGTAAATTGGGAATTTCAACAATGGTATTTTAACTGAAATTTTTTGCAAGTAAAAATTAAAATATCCGAATGAAATTTGACACAGTAGTAGATAAAAGGATATAGTTTTTATTTATTCAATGTAGTTTCCATTATTAGCTACAACAGTCTCGAGGCGAGTGCGGAATGAAGCACAGGCCTTGGCGACGATGACCTTGTCCATTTGGGTCATCACCGTGTGAACTGCTTTCTTGACAGACTGGATGGTGGTATGAGGAGCTTTGTTGACATCTCTCTCAACAACGCCCCATACATAGTAGTCGAGGGGATTGCAATCTGGAGAATTAGGGTGCCAAATATCAGGACCCCAGTGACTAGGGACGTTAAGTGTCAGCCACGATTGTGTCTTTTTTGCCTTATGGGCTGGAGCTGAGTCCTGTTGGAAGACATACTTCCTTCCTGCGGCCACCATGTCCATCCAAGGCTTCACAACGGTCTCCAGAACATTGATGTAGGTGTCAGCGTTCATCCTAAGGCCCTTCTCAAAGAAATGGGGAGGCATGACATCACCTTCACTGCTGATAACGCCAAGGACCATTACGGAGGCAGGAAATTTCGTGTGCATCACGACAGGTATCTCTGAGGGGTCTTTACAGATCCAGCGATCATTCCTGGGATTTACCTTTTGGTCCACGTCAAAGTTCTTTTCGTCAGAGAAGAACCTTAGCATGCCAAAAGAGTCGTGTTTCAGGTTGTTGAGGAGGGCAGCAGCCTTTCCTTTTCTGTTATTCTTCATATTCTCAGTCAGCAACTGACCTTTCCGAAGGGCATAAGACTTGAGACCAAGGTCCTCATGGATAGTTCTGACAATTGTCATAGAGCCAACGTCCATTTCCTTGGCTATGGCCCTCATGCTCTTCCCAGGGTTTCCATCAATCTTCTCCTTGACATTTTTGACAAATTCTTCGCCTCTTACCCTGTCCGATCGACGCGAGTGCTTTTTCCTTGTAGCTATCCCCTCTTTGTTACTGTCGGCCTCATCAAACTGCTTCTTGACACGATAAATAGTGGTTTTGGGCACCTTAAGAAAATCCACTATCTCTTTGGGGCTCCTTCCGGCGCGCAGAGCAACGATGATGGCAGCTCGATTTTCAAATTCTCGGTTACTCTTCATCACTACACTGCGCACACATGTACTGTTGCATTTTACATGAATATGGCTACGTAATGAAAAAAAAAAACAAGTTTTTAATCTCAAGTAGTTTTTGTTTTATGGACTGTCAAAGTTAGTCCCAATTTACCTGGTACACCCTGTATGTAAATTCTTGTGTAAAAATTAATTAATAATAGAGAATTTGCATATGTCTTGTTAGTTAGTTAGAAATGATAGTTTTTTTTTTTTTTTGGGCAGAGAAGCTAGATGCTCTCAGGTTAGTTTTTCTCTTGTAAATATGTTTATATAATTTCTTAAAAGTCTCTAATTTAACTTTATTGTAAAAATAAATATAATTTCTTCAGAGGGGTACATATGTTTTTAGTTGATTAAAAAGAAAGAAAATCTTTAAGAAAGAGGTGTGTGTGCCATCTGCCCTTCCTTCCACCCAACAGAGGTTATAGGCCTACTAGCAAGCTTTTAGCTGTATACTATAGCAACTTAAGAAAAAAGAATTGGCTAAACTTTTGGGGCCGCATTAAAAGTTTGAAAATGACTGATACAAATTTCACTTTCCCTAAGCTGAATGCTTTTAACTATAACATATGGAAGGTGGATATGAAGGTCCTTCTGATTGATAGAGGAAGCTGGGATTTTATCATTGAAGATGAACCTGATCTTCCAGCTGAGGCAACAGCCAAAGATATTAGAGAATTTAAATGGAGGAAGGATAGGGCTTTCACTACAATTTACCAAGGAGTAGAAAGAAAATACCAAACCTTGATTGCTAATGCTGCTGATGGAAAAGAAGCCTGGAACATTTTAAAGCAGAATTTTGAGCCAAATTCAAGAGCCAGACTGGCTGGTTTGATTGATGAATTTTATGAACTGAAATTTGCTCCTGATGAAGAAACTATTGGAATATTTATTAAAAGAGTCCAAGAGAAAAAACAACTTATTAAAGAAGCAGGATTTGATCTACCTGAAGTACTTGTGTGTTTTCAGTTGATAAGGAAATTGCCTCAAGATTATGATGGCATTGTCCAAGTTCTATACAGACTAGAAGAAAAACAATTTAATGTTGAAAACATTGAAGCCCACTTGATAACTGAATCGGGAAGAGTTCAACAAAAGAAAAAAGATGTTGGACTTGATATTGTGGCAAATGCTTATCAAATAAAAACTCCCAGGATGTACCAAGGAAATAAAAAGAAAAATTATTTTTCTGCAAAAGCACAGTATAGCAGTGGTAGCATGCTGGAGCCAACAGTGCATCCAGGAACAGCAAGAACCTATAATATAAGGAATTGCTCCTTCTGTGGGAAAACTGGCCATCTTATAAAAGACTGTTTTCTTAGAAACAAAAACTCTCAAGGGCAACACTACAGAAAGGATCAGAACTACAGGGGAAAATCTTCTGCATTTCATTCAGAAATTCTAAGCTTTCACCACATTAGTGAAAGAGCAAGTGATCCAACTAGTGAATGGGGAGAATGGCTGATAGACAGCGCAGCTACATCTCATTTTTGTAAAGAAAAGGATTGGTTTGTGAACTACCAGGATATCCCCCCGATGGACGCTTTGATTGGAGATGTCGACTGCAAGTCAACAATCTTAGGTAAGGGAGATATTAACTTTGTTTTAAGAGATATAAATAACACCTTTGTAGAGGTAACTCTACTTAATGTTTTATATGCACCAAACATGAGAAGGAATCTCATTAATGGATCATGCATAGACATAGCAGGGAATAAGATTATATGGAAAAATGGTAAAATGACAGTCTTTAAAAATAATGGGGAATATTTATTTACAGCAAGACTAGTAGATAAATTATATATTGTAAATGGATACTCTAATAAAGCCAAAGAGTTTTTTCTTAAAAAAAAAAAAAGGCCATTTTCAGAACTTTTCAAAGTGAAATAACACAGGCAAAATGTTAAGAGCATATTAAAATAAGAGAGAATATAACTTTTCTATTGAAATATATTAAAAGATAGAATATAAAGCTATTAAAAATTGTTACACAAAGAGAAATCAACCTCAACTTTTGCCGCGATCGCGATCGTACGTTTTAGAGCTAAAAAAAAAAATCCAAATAAATGGTCCCGTGAAGAAACAAAAACTATTTTTATGACATTAACTATGGTGATTTTGAGTTTTGCATGACAGGTTAAAAAAAAAAAAACGAAATCTAGACCTAGAATAATGTGGAAAAATAAAATGGAAGTAAAACACTAACTTTATTTGAATGGTGCAATGCTTGAAGAATGTTTTGAAGCAACAAGGTGTTAGAGCCATTTTTCCAAGTAAACAATGTATTATATAATGTGATATATATATTTTTTGCTTATCCCTAGTACACGTGGTACAGGCCATGATAATCATGGTGGGTAGTTAGCGACTGCTTTTTACTGTAAGCGCACCACATGTCTACACATGTGAAAAGCAGTTCGACTTTGCACTTACAAATGCCAGAGCCCCGTTTGGTTACTTGCACTCGCTGGTGGGGTTGGACTTTTGCAAGAATCGGGGGCCATTGGAGCTTTTTTTTTTAAACAGAAAAAAGTGTCCAATGCGGGAATCGAACCCGGGTCCTAGTGGTCGAAAACCAAACGGTTTAACCAGCCTTCCACCGACCCCCTAATGTGATAATGATGCTTTAAAATCATTTTATATCTTTGAATATATATTTAATAAAACTTTGCCTAGGATTTGTCTTGATTTTTAAATTAGACATAGAGGTACATGTATGTTAATGATAAGAAGAACCATCATCTAATGATTTCTATTATTATTCAGTATTAATGTAAGAAAATTGGTCAATTAAGGGAATTAAAACAAAGTGACCACTATTAAGAGGAAGCCTCTTCCAGTGTGTATGGCTGTCCTTTAATTATACGGTCTAAAAATTTTGAAAAGTAAAAAAAAATGGCCAAACCGTGGCTATAGTGAACCGTGGCTATAGTGAACCAAAAGCTCTGTCCAATTGGGGTTCACTATAGAGGGGTTTTACTGTACCTTTGTATATACCAAAAATAGATGTGAACATGCCCTAACAAAAGGAGTAAGTCCAATGGAATTATGGTCAGGACATAAACCATCTGTAAGACATTTTAAAATTTTTGGCTCATTAGCTTATGTACATGTCCCTAAAATGAAAAGAAATAAGTTACAACCTAAGGCCAATTCAGGCATAATGGTAGGTTATGCAACCAAAACAAAAGGTTATAGAATCTGGTTGCCAGCAGATAGAAAAGTAATAGAAACCATTCATGTATTTATTGATGAAGCTAAGAAGGGTGTGGATACTTGGTTTGGTACTGCTTCTAGAGTACAATATGTTTTTTACCCACAGGATGATAACTACCCTTATGAAAATAATGATAGTGATAACCATAATTTACATACACTTACACCAATAGACATAGCTAAATGGAAAAGACTAGAAATACCTAGAAAGACAGGATCAAGAGTAGATGTATACTATTACCCCCCTTCCAGTGATCAAAAATTGAGATCATTAAATGATGTACAAAAATATTGTGAAACACAAAAGCTTGAATTCAATTCTGAAATGTTTTCATTTAGACCACAAAAACCAGATATAAGTGAGGAAAATGAAGTTAAAATAGAAACAAATTGTTTAGAAGATGATTTGTACGAAAGTATTTTCCATGAGGAAATCTATAATGTAGAACTTCCTAAAAACTTTAATGATGTACAACAATCACAGGAAAAAAGAAATTGGATTAAGGCAATGGAGGATGAACTTAAGGTGATGAAAGATAGGAAAGTATGGAAATTAGTAGATCCCCCACCTCAAGGTGTGAAAATATTAGGTAATAAATGGGTATATAGCATAAAAAGGGATGATAAAAATAATATAAAAAGATATAAAGCTAGGCTTGTAGCACAAGGTTATAGACAGAAATATGGAATAGATTACACTGACATTTTTTCACCAGTTGTAAATTTTTCAATAATTAGATTCCTATTTATAATATTAGTATCTTTGCTAAAATGGAAGCATGTCCAGTTAGATGTTAAATCAGCCTATCTTTATGGAAATTTGAAAGAAAAAATTTACATGCAACAACCTGATGGATTCAAAATAAAAGGTAGTGAAGATAAAGTTTGTCTTTTAGAAAAGACTATTTATGGGTTACATCAGAGTGGAAGAGGATGGAATAAAGAATTGGATTCAATTTTGAATTCAATAGGAGTTGAGACCATTAAATGGAGCAACTGTGTATATAAAATGAATATTAGTGTTATCTTGATAGTATATGTTGATGATATCTTGTTATTTGGAATAGAAACATCTGTAATTGGAAAAACTATTCAAATTATTAAGGAAAAGTTAGATATAGAGGAATTAGGAAAGGTCAAATATCTGTTAGGAGTTAACTTTGAAACTACAGACAAGGGCATATACTTACATCAAGAAACATATATAAACAGACTTATAACTAGTTTTACAGATCTACCTAAGACATTGGTAAATTTACCTTTTAAGGCAGGGTGCTGGTTACCACCAAAAATTAAGGAAGATGAAATTATTGAGACTGAACTCATGAGAAAATACCCATATAGATCAATAATAGGTTGTTTATCTTTCCTTGCAGACAGAAGCCGACCAGATATTTCTTTTTCAGTAAACACAATGGCTCAATTCTGTAATGGATACACATATCAACATTGGAAAATCGTTGTAGATCTAATGAATTATGTCTTTAGGACAAAACATTATAAAATAAACCTATCAAAAGTTAATAGAGGCATCTTAAATGCATATTCTGATGCAAACTGGGGAAGTCATTTGACCAATAGACACTCTACAAGTGGATACATACTATATCTAGATGATACCCCATTTACATGGAAATCAAGAAAACAAAAGTGTATTGCATTAAGTTCTATGGAATCCGAATTTATAGCCTTAACTGAAAGTGTAAAAGAAACAATATGGTATTTTAATATATTAAAAGAAATAGATGTACTACCTAATGTGGGAAAACCTATTCAATTTTGTGACAATCAGTCAGCTATATATTTCTGAAAAGAATAGTGTAGAAAATATAAAAACCAAGCATATTGATATCAGACTACAATTCATTCGAAAACTTGTTGAGGAGGAAGAGTTCACATTAAAATTTGTTAATAGTAATTTAAACTTAGCTGACTTCCCCTAACTAAACCTTTATCCAAAGAGAAACTAAGTCGTTTCATAGAGAAATTGTTTTGGAGATGAACTATCTACAAATTAATTTAAGATTCATCTTCAGACAAGATTGGACCCAAAGCAGGAGGGAGTGTGAAGTCCACTACTTGTACAAGTCGACAAGGGACTCTGCATCATCTGTAAATTCCTTCACTGTGTTGTCCTATTTATCTCATTCTATCGCTTTATAATTTTGTGTAAATATAGCTATCATGTTGTTAATCATGGGAAATGATGGTCATGGGGCCGATTGTTACACCTGATCATCATTTCATTAAATATAAAATGCTATGTTGTTTATAAATTTAATTATTTAAATAATTTGTATTTTTAAATTTAATTATAAAAAATTTTGTAAATATATATATGTAAATTCTTGTGTAAAAATTAATTAATAATAGAGAATTTGCATATGTCTTGTTAGTTAATTAGAAATGATAGTTTTTTTTTTTTTTTGGGCAGAGAAGCTAGATGCTCTCAGGTTAGTTTTTTCTCTTGTAAATATGTTTATATAATTTCTTAAAAGTCTCTAATTTAACTTTATTGTAAAAATAAATATAATTTCTTCAGAGGGGTACATATGTTTTTAGTTGATTAAAAAGAAAGAAAATCTTTAAGAAAGAGGTGTGTGTGCCATCTGCCCTTCCTTCCACCCAACAAAATATTTTCGTATTGGCTCGGGGTATGATGACAACGGCTTCTACAACAACAAAAGTAATGCACGTACGGTTGAGGGGGTCGCGGACAGTGGAGACACTAATGAAATTGAATTTATAGTAAGAGGGGAATCGCAAGGCAAACAAAAGACAGCACACAAAATCCCACACGATAAAACCGTCAACAGAGAAAACGGCAGCGTCACAGAATTTGTTGGACAAAAAAGAAAAATTTTACGATGGCGACACAGTTCAACAAACTAGATAAAGCGAGAATAATATTTGATTCCGGAGCGAGCTCGTGTTGCATCGACGGAAAGTTAGAAAACATCCTTAACTGCGCGCCCAAGAAGACCTAAAATAACGAGAATACGGGACGTAGGAGAACCTATAGTAGCGACGGCAGTTACGGTCCTAGAAATAAAAATTGACGGATTCTACATGGTAGGCGAATTTATAATAATACCAGGCGGAACGGACAAAATAATTCTCGGAATAGACGTCCTGGCAGACTACGGGTGCAAGATCGGATTCGTGGACGAATCGGTAGAGCTATCGAGGATGTACCGTAACGATACCAAACAAGAAAATGACGTAAGCGATTCACTCAAATAAATAAAAAAAATCAAACCCAACCTTGGACAACGTAAACAAAAATTCTGCCTTATGAACGACACGGAAATACGACCATGCGGTAAAACGAGGATTAGACTAAAAGGACCAACCGTATAGCAGCAGGCGTACTGGAACCACACCCCGAGACAAAAAGAAAAACCGGACTACTCATCCTTGCGATTTATATAACGGAACCGACGAGCGACATCACAATAGATGTTATCAATACAGGAAACGAAACGGTATCACTAGTAGAGAAAACGTGCATCCTAAGAATAGAGAGTGACGTTGTCGAAATTGCACACCTGAATGAGAAGCTGAGCAGCTTGTTTAGTGAAAAGGCACTAAATTTCGACATTAACCCCGACCTGCCGAGTAGCGAAAAAATAAACGTTTTAGAGGTTTTATACAAATACTGAGACATCTTCTCCGAAGACTGGGAAAAGGTAGCGAACATAGAACCATATAAAATTAGGGTCAAAGCGGACACAGAGCCAATAAGGCAAAAAGCTTACAGACGCAGCCCAAAAGAACGTGAAATTATCGAAGGCCAGGTAAAAGAAATGTACGAAAAGGGCATCATTAGGAAATCAACATGTGTTAGTAAAAACGTTAAACGGAACGTACCGGTTTTGCGTCAACTATAGAAAAGTCAATAACGTAACCGAGTTTTCCTACCCGTTGCCAGATATAAACGATTGCTTGGACCGTTTAGCAGGAATGAAATATTTTTCCCACACCGACTTTGTGAGTGGATATTGGCAGTGTCCGTTGGAAGAAAATAGTAAACCAATCACGGCATTTACGACTGGCAACGAGTTATACAAATTTGAGGTATTACCGTTCGGACTCGCGGGGGCACCAGGCCACTTTGAAAGGATTATGGACACGCTACTGGCCGAATTAAAATGGTCCGAGTGCATAGTTTACTTGGATGATGTCATCATATTCAGGAAAGACCTGCGCGAACACAATGAACGTTTGAGCAAGGTCTTATAGTGTTTCCACGAGGCAGGGCTATCGCTTAAACCATTAAAATGCCGTTTCGCATACCGGAAGTTACCCATCCTCGGCCACGTGGTATCAAGCGACGGCATCGAACCTTCAACAGACAGTCGCGGCCGTTAAAGAATTCCCAATACCGAAAAATGTAAAACAAGTACGCTCATTCCTCGGCCTTTGCGGTTATTACCGGAGATTTATCAAAAACTTTGCCAAAATTAGCAAACCGCTGTCGTGTTTAACGGAGAAAAATAAAAAATTTGCAACGGGACCAGTTAGAATAGAGATACATACGGACGCATCAATAGTAGTATTAGGCACGGTGCTAATGCAACCGGACAACGACGGGTTTTTGCACCTGGTCCACTACTTATCGAGAACGACATCTAAACACGAGAGTAAATATGGTATCTCTGAACTAGAGTGCTTAGCAATAGTCTGGGCACTACAAAAGTTACAACCATACATCTTCAGGAGAGAATTCAAAATCGTAACCGACCACAGCGCATTAACGTGGCTAGCGAACGTACGTGACCCGTGCTCAAGATTTATGAGATGGGGGTTAAAACTCATGGAGCACGACTTTGAAATAGTCCACCACGCAGGGAGGAAGAACGTTGCACCGGACGCACTCTCACGCAACCCGTTCCACAAAAACAATACGAACGTCGAATACAACTTTAACGATTTAACGGCATGCACAGTACGGATTGACAAGAATGGACAAAATGACACGTTTTTCCGCGATATTACCAAAAAATTATCAGACGCTAAAACACGGGACTAAATGTAAAAAAATAAACGGGATCCTTTATAAAAAGAATCATGCAACACAAGGTAACCAATGGTTGGTCCTTAGCACCAAAGCAAAGCATACTCGAAATAATGAAAACAGCGCATGATATACCCGAGGCAGGACACACGGGGGTAGCAAAGACGGTCCACAGTATTAAGCACCGCTTTTACTGGAAAGGTCTTGAAGAAGACGTGCGAAAATATGTTCGGTCGTGCAAATTATGCCAGGCCTTCAAACCACAGAGGTTCTAACCCACAGCACCGCTAGAACCGTTACCACCGGTAACAGACATTTGGGAACGAGTGGGAATAGACCACCATGGTCCTTTAAAAAAATCAGCAGAAGGCTACGAACACATTTTAACGATCGTAGACCATTTTAGCAAATAGGCACTCGCAATCCCGGTAAAAGACACAAAGCACATGCAATGCACTCTTAGACAATCTGCTCTACGTTTTTGGTACTCCGAAATGCATAATATCCGTTCAAGGTAAATCGTTCGATTCGAGTACTTTTAGAGACTTTACACGATTTTACGGTATTAAACATGTTATGGCTTCCGTGGCACACCTACAATCAAATGGCTTATGCAAAAAACTCAACGGCATCAGAGTTTATCTCGAGGACGGCCATGCTGAATGGCCGAGATTCGTAAAAACGGCGACTTTTGCATATAATTCGTCCATTCAGTCATCGACACAGGTGACACCTCATAAGTTGGTATTTGGCGTAGAACCGAGGACGACCCTAGACGTAAGACTACCAACTGTCGATGAGCCAGTAAAAACATACGACGAATAAGTGACCAACCGCATCTTGGAAAACAAGAGACTAAAAAAAATCGCCGATGAAAATTACAGAGACCGGACAATGATGACAAAATGTCAGCATGACATTGCGAACCGTAAACGCATCCAGGGATACAGGATGAGCAGCGTTTGTACTCCATGTTAGGAGCGGCTGCACATGGCATCTGTTCCTCATGTTAGAGGCTGCCATCTCTTTTGGAGCTAAGTCGGCCTGCCACTGAGTAGTGCTCCCAGTCTTAAAGAAGAGAGTCAAGGGATGTGAAAAAGCTAGTAAAGAAAGTATGTGCCGCTGTGTTAGAAATGGTCAAATGATCACATGGGATAAGTAAGGATCTCTGTTCGACTCATTTTATCTACCATCATGCATTATAAAGAGCAAGTGGTAATATACAGGGAACATAATCCAACAACAGCCATTAACAAGAAGGAGCATGTCATCACTACTGGCAAGATAGGCTTCTGATTGGTCAGTTGTTCATAAAAATTGATTACAATACACAAGAATATTTCCAAAAAAATAAACAAACTGAATGAAAAAAAAAATTAGTAAAATATGCTTTTAGATTATTCTATCACATGTGAAGGTACCTGAAAATCAAAAGGCCAACTTATTCACACAGGAAGACACTATGATGCAATAGAGAATCTCAGAAAAATGTCTACTTCAACCAATTAAAACAGTCAAAACAAAACAAAAAAATCACTGATTCATATGAAATATCAAATAGTAACACTAAATGAGAAAACTCTTCATTAAAGGAAAAATAATCCACGCAATTAGCATTTTTTTTAAATCTGGTCACCTGCATACAATATCTTTAAAAAAGGAACAAAAAACCTTTCCTGAATACAAAATTGAAGAGTACACTCCCCACTCTATATATATATACTAAATTGTAGTAGGGTATAGAGCACTTAACTTGTGTGATTCCCAAAAAACCTTTAAAATCAAATAGTGTATAAAGGAAAAATCCAAGTTCTTTAAGAAAATATGCAAAAATAATTTGTTCTGTGTGTTAATTTGATATAATAAATACTTCTTTAGACTATCTATATATATAAAATTGAATGTCTGTCTGTTTGTCTGTACTCTATAGATTCAAAAACCATACATCCAATCGCCGTGAAATTTTGGGATATTATTAGGTATATCACCGGGAAGGTTTTTGAAAAATAATTTCCTGAATATCTTGAATATCCTTAGAGTTATTTGCAGATTTGTAGATTTAACTTGCAAGCAGCGCCCCCATTGTGACGATGTTAACAAGTTTTCTTATCACTAAGTTTGTTATCTTAAATATTATTTATCAAAAGTAAGATTATCTCAGGATGACAAGGCAATGTGACACGGGAAAAAATGTTCACTAGATAAAACTATGATTTTCTAATGTAGAAAATTAGGAAAGACAAAATTCAGGATGACACGGCACACAGGGACCGGGAAAAAATGTTCATTTTATCGAGAGATTCAAATTTACGAGTTTCAAATTATCAAAATATATCTTTTTTTTTTTAAATAAGTTTTTAGAGAATTGTTTTAACAAATGTTCGCTAGACAAACCTTTACTCGGGTAAAACCCCGGGCGAAGCCGAGTACGTTTTATAAGTTTATAGAGAATTGTTTTAACAAATGTTCGTTAGACAAACATTCACTCGGGTAAAACCCGGGCGAAGCCGGGCACATCCGCTAGTCAATTATAAAAATAAGATGGATATGGATTTACACAATTTAGATCATTTCATTAGAGTTATGTAATAAAAGTATAATAAAAACCATATAAATGAATGGTTCAAATAACCCACAGTTTGGATCTGGAAGATGTCTCTTAAAATAATAAGCCGAAATGACATAATTAATCATTTCAATAATTTCACCATGTGGCAAGAGTTGTTTGAAGAACAGATATTAAAAATATATAATTAAATATTTTCAACAGGAGGTATTAGCACATTATCTGTGTACATCAAATTATACCATTTCAGCACAATTTTTTTTCTTTTATAAATAAAAAAATCTTCCCCTTTTATCTGACCTGTGATAAAAATATATATATTGTCATTTCTTGGTTTATTTTATTAAAATAATAAAATAGGATTCACAAAGTTGAAATAAGTGCTGCTTTTATGTGTGTATTAGCAATAAAATCAAATGAAGAAAACTTATAATTTGATAAAAGTTTATTTTGATATATATTCAGATACATTTAAAGCAGGTTTAAGAATTTTGTAATAAGTTGTATTGATGATTATATATATATATAAATATATATTTTTATATATGTATGTGTACGTATAGTACTTGTTAGAAACTTTAGCAAAAAAAATTAGTAAAAAAAGGTGACTTAAAAAAAAGGAAAAAGTAGAAATATTATAGTCTACAATAAAGGAGGAATGACAATCTCTTATTTAAGCCTTTGTACAATATTCTACAAAATGAATACAATTAGAGTATTGTAAATTTTCCTTGGAGTCTTCAATAAAGTAATAAAATCCCTGACATGACCTTGTGGTGACATTGCAGCTGAATACACCCTTACTTATTGACGTCATATAAATCGACGTCTTTTTAAAAGTGTAAAGTCGTTCATCTCGTCAAAAGTCAAGTGTCTTTTTAAATAACTTGCCATTGTAACAACAGTCTTTGAATTCCAGACTTAAGTCTGGTTATCTACGGACAATGACTTTCCAGAATGGTTGCAGGGTTTTCCCACTATGTACTGTAGTGCAATTCTCAGCCTGCAACCCCAAGACATATTATTGACTGTATTTACTCAACCATTGATGAGCTCAACTCTTCCCCGGCAGACACCATAAAAGTCTCAAGCTTTACAAGCTTGATACCTTAGTATGATTGAGTGGAGATAAAAAAGAAGAAGAAGTTTGCCATTGCTGGGTTTTCTCATGTATATGAAAGTTTTTAGGTTCTATTATGAAATACAGTAGAACCACCCTGTAGAGGACCCCTAAGTGCAGAGCCAAAGTGTCCTTTATAGAGGTGTCCTCTTACCGGAGAGTTACTAAATTGTAAAAATGGTAATTTTACAATTGGAAACTGTCTTTTGTAGAGACGTGTCATCTAAATGGAGTTTTACTGTAATGGGTGTTTGTCCTAAAGTCACATTGAGGGCAGGAGTTAGGTTTTTTTTGCTGTGTTTAATTTGATGTCTTTTTAAATGACTTGTACTTGCAGTCCTATAGTCACAGTGAGGGCAAGAGTGAGGTCTTTCTACTATATGAGTGTTTGAATGTTGTTTTAGATTAGTAGGTCTATTTGTTTTATAATCACAGTAAGAACATGTGTATGGTTTTTCGCCTGTATGTATGAATTGATGTATTTTTAAAAGACTTGTACTTGTAGCCCTATAGTCACAGTGAGGGCAAGAGTGAGGTCTTTCTACTATATGAGCGTTTGAATGTTGTTTTAGATTAGTAGGTATATTTGTTTTATAATCACAGTAAGAACATGTGTATGGTTTTCCCCCTGTATGTTTTAATTGGTGTTTTTTTAAATCAGAAGTTCTGCTTGTTTTATAGTCACAGTGAGAACAGGAGTAAGGTTTTTCTCCTGTATGTATTGATTGGTGTAGTTTTAAATGGTTTGCAGTTGTTGTTCTATAGTCACAATGAGGGCAGGGGAAGGGTTTTTCTCCTGTATGTATTGATTGGTGTAGTTTTAAGCTTCCTGCAGTTGTTGTTCTATAGTCACAATGAGGGCAGGGGAAGGGTTTTTCTCCTGTATGTATTGATTGGTGTCTTTTTAAGCTTCCTGAAGTTATTGTTCTATAGTCACAATGAGGGCAGGAGTAAGGTTTTTCTCCTGTATGTTTTAATTGGTGTTTTTTTAAATCAGAAGTTCTGCTTGTTTTATAGTCACAGTGAGAACAGGAGTAAGGTTTTTCTCCTGTATGTATTGATTGGTGTAGTTTTAAATGGTTTGCAGTTGTTGTTCTATAGTCACAATGAGGGCAGGGGAAGGGTTTTTCTCCTGTATGTATTGATTGGTGTAGTTTTAAGCTTCCTGCAGTTGTTGTTCTATAGTCACAATGAGGGCAGGGGAAGGGTTTTTCTCCTGTATGTATTGATTGGTGTCTTTTTAAGCTTCCTGAAGTTATTGTTCTATAGTCACAATGAGGGCAGGAGTAAGGTTTTTCTCCTGTATGTATTGATTGGTGTATTTTTAATTTTCCCGCAGTTATTGTTCTATAGTCACAATGAGGGCAGGAGTAAGGTTTTTCTCCTGTATGTTTTAATTGGTGTTTTTTTAAATCAGAAGTTCTGCTTGTTTTATAGTCACAGTGAGAACAGGAGTAAGGTTTTTCTCCTGTATGTATTGATTGGTGTAGTTTTAAATGGTTTGCAGTTGTTGTTCTATAGTCACAATGAGGGCAGGGGAAGGGTTTTTCTCCTGTATGTATTGATTGGTGTAGTTTTAAGCTTCCTGCAGTTGTTGTTCTATAGTCACAATGAGGGCAGGGGAAGGGTTTTTCTCCTGTATGTATTGATTGGTGTCTTTTTAAGCTTCCTGAAGTTATTGTTCTATAGTCACAATGAGGGCAGGAGTAAGGTTTTTCTCCTGTATGTTTTAATTGGTGTTTTTTTAAATCAGAAGTTCTGCTTGTTTTATAGTCACAGTGAGAACAGGAGTAAGGTTTTTCTCCTGTATGTATTGATTGGTGTAGTTTTAAATGGTTTGCAGTTGTTGTTCTATAGTCACAATGAGGGCAGGGGAAGGGTTTTTCTCCTGTATGTATTGATTGGTGTAGTTTTAAGCTTCCTGCAGTTGTTGCTCTATAGTCACAATGAGGGCAGGGGAAGGCTTTTTCTCCTGTATGTTTTGATTGGTGTATTTTTAAGCTTCC
The DNA here is from genome assembly GCA_030710605.1 of Cordylochernes scorpioides. Classification (NCBI taxonomy): domain Eukaryota; kingdom Metazoa; phylum Arthropoda; class Arachnida; order Pseudoscorpiones; family Chernetidae; genus Cordylochernes; species Cordylochernes scorpioides. The sequence continues at coordinate 90,161,894 of CP092877.1, read as the reverse complement.
TGAAGTTGTTGTTCTATAGTCACAATGAGGGCAGGAGTAAGGTTTTTCTCCTGTATGTATTGATTGGTGCATTTTAAAACTATATGACCATTTTGTCCTAAAGTCACAATGAGGGCAGGAATAAAGTTTATCTTCTGTATGTACAGATTCGTGCATTTTTAAATGCAAGTTGCTGCTTGTTCTATATACAGAGTGAGAACTATAGTTGGAAATATTTTCTTGTATATATAAATTAATGCTTTTTATTTAATAATCTTGGCTTGTTCTATAGTCACAGTAAGAGCGACTCTAAGGTTTTTCTCCTGGATGAGTACAGCTTTGTGCTTTTTAAATGACAATAATTGTTAGCTACAGTAAGGTGCTATTTCTGTAGATCTGCAGTGATTAATTTTGTGACATTGCACTTATTAATTTATAGTTATTTTGAGAATACAAATATATTTTATCCTTTTCTAGATTAGAGTGATATTGAAACTTTTTAAAGGGGAAAATAAATCTTTGAAATAGATGAGAAAAAAATATATATATATATTTTTTTTTAAATATGCTGTATAAATTGTTAAGGGTGTTATAAAGGCAAAAATATCTTCTCAATAGCTTTTATCATATTGCATGTGGATACAACTTGAAATAGTCCAGCTGCAGCTGTGATGCACTGTTGGAGCCTGAAGAGGCACTACTGTTTCTTTAAATGTAGTTGGTTGTTTCTGGTAAGAAGATTCAGGCTCATCTGGATTAAACACATCATGATTCATTACCAAACAAAATAAAATGTAGAAAAGAGTAAATTAATAAAAAATATTGGGAAAAACTAATTTTAAAAATACAAACTTTACTTCTATTACTGTATTTTTAAAAATTATAGATTATAATTGGGCCAAGAATCTGAGGATCTCCCACCGAAAGCTATGATCCCTTGGGGATTTGAATTAATGAGATTAACTGTAAATAGATCTATTTTTTACGATGTATCAAGGCAGACACTCAAGGATTAAAAGTATTGTAGTATATTTACCTCAGGCGTTTTATTTATAAAAACACTGAACGTATGGATTGGACAAAACTTTGTAATTGTCTTCTTGATAAAAATTCAGCAAAGAGACATTTGCTTCGCTAGTCATTTTGTGTAATCTACGTACCTTTATTCTTTTCGCCAAATGTGATATTTTAGATTTAAAAATTTTGAGAATATTAAATATTATTTATTTGTAACAAGTACTTAGTTTTAAAATTTAGTTATGAAGTAATAAAATATTGAAAACAAGATGATGATAAGTTGATATTTTCTGACAGATAATTTTATAATCATAGAAGGATCAAATATAGGTTTTTAACTTTTAATTAGACAATTTTAATTTATATTTAGACAGTTTTCATTTTAATTTAGACACATGGCATTTTTATAGAAAAGTCAATGTCTAAATTAAAATGAAAAATGTCTAAATTGAAATGAAAAATGCCTAAATTAAAATTGAAAATGTCTAAATAAAAATGAAAGTGTCTAAATTAAAATGAAAAATGTCTAAATATAAATTCGAAATTGTCTAATTAAAGGTTAAAAACCTATATATAAAAATTATTATCCCTATATATAGTCACGACCGTCATGGGCCGGCTGGCCGGTTCTGTCACGGATGCGCGCGCATCATCATTATGATCATTATCATTATCTAATGATAATAATAATAATTATTATTATTATTATTATTATTGTTATTATTATTATCCATCCCTATATATAGTCACGACCGTCATGGGCCGGCCGGCCGGTTCTGTCACGGATGCGCGCGCATCATCATTATGATCAATATCATTATCTAATGATAATAATAATTATTATTATTATATTATTATTATTATCCATATATATATAGTCACGACCGTCATGGGTCGGTTCTGTCACGGATGCGCACGCACAGGGAGGTCACGTGCTCGCCGGCAGCCAACGGGCGCGCGCCGCCGGCATTACGTCATAGATTATAAACACAAGGTAATAAGGCCAAATAAAAAAATTGTGTGTGATAAGGCACAATTTGGATTATCTACTTATATAATTGCCTTATTCTCTCTGTGTGAAGTTCACGGATAGATTTTGGTCAGAATGGATGAAATAAAAAAAGTGTCAAGGGATGGGAATCGAACCCACGACCTTCCGCTTACCGGGCAGATGCCATGACCACTAGGCTACCCTGGACATATTTTTCCGTTCACATTTTTATTTTTATATTTTCAAGACACACACAGTTTGGGGCGGGACGTTTCACAAGAGAGACATCCAAGGCGCCAATTTATAATTGTAACGAATAGTATTTTAATTAAAACATTTTTAAAATATATACGCACTCGGGTAAAACCCGGGCGTTGCCCGGGCCATTCGTCTAGTATAACATATATATAACAATTCATATTCATACATTTTATGCAATTTTTCTCACACTGCATATATTAAAAATGGAAATATGTTTGAATGCTGAAATTGAATGCCGCCTTTGCCGGTCCCAAGCCCGGATGAAGAAGAAAGAGGGGGAGCAATTACAAGCTCACTAAAAAACCGGGGTTCAGCTGGCCAGATGATAGTACCCTGTAAGGGCTCCTAATCCAGGGATACAGGATGAGCAGCGTTTGTACTCCATGTTAGGAGCAGCTGTACATGGTGTCTGTTCTTCATGTCAGAGGCGGCCATTTCTTTTGGAGCTAAGTTGGCCTGCCACTGAGTAGTGCTCCCAGTCTTAATGACAAAGGCAGATGCATTCTACTTCACCCAGTCATGATGGTTGTCAAACAGGCACCATCAAGAGTCACAACTGGATACCCTAATATGATTGTGTGGAGATAAGAAAGAAGAAGACACCTGATGGAATGTAGCACATTAATGTTGATAAAATTATCAGGCATCCTGAGAAAAGAGGGGCCTGATTTTTTACTCAATAGTGATACATGGGATTATTTTATTGAATTGTGAACACATTTATGTGATGAATGAAAATTTAAGTTATTTATAAAGAGAAAACATCCTTTATGAATTTCTTTTATAATTATATATTTCAAAATTATAAATGGTGGTGTGAAAGATCATGTGAAGATGAGAAGATAGTTACTGTAAAGATTGTAATCTAAATTCCAACATGGTCACTTCTAATTTAAGGATATTAAAGATGAACAGGATTTTTATTAAAACAAATTAAAAATCATTGATGTATTCCCCATTTGTACAATAAAGATTTATCTTCAAAATGTGGAAGAAATTTAAGAATACCTTAACCATTGCAAATATATATATATATATATAAAAATCAATGTTTGTATGTTTGTTTGTTTGTATGTCCTGTATACAAATTCGCAGTAGTTCACTAATTCAAACCAAAATTTCCATACATAGGAAAAAAAATATGGGAAGACGATAGGATATTTTAAAAAATATATAAATCATTTATTAAAACTATGTATTCATTTTGCTGATGCAAACAAATAGATAATGCTAATAACAAACAATTATTTAAAAAATCTTATTTAAATATATATAACTCAGTAGATATGCACAAGGTCACCCATCTAGTATATAATAAATGCAAATATAAAATACTAGACGAAAGGCCCGGGCAACGCCCGGGGTTTACCCGAGTGCGAATATATTTCAAAAACATTGTCTTGGGTGGCCGCTATAGACAGGGTGGTCTGTATAGACAGGTGGATGTATCACACAGCTGTAGAGTGGTCGCTATAGACAGGGTGGTCTGTATAGACAGGTGTATGTATCACACTGCTGATAACAGGGTTGCCTAAAGTGACCGCTATAGACAGGGTGGTCTGTATAGACAGGTGGATGTATCACACAGCTGTAGAGTGGTCGCTATAGACAGGGTGGTCTGTATAGACAGGTGAATGTATCACACTGATGATAACAGGGTTGCCTAAAGTGACCGCTATAGACAGGGTGGTCTGTATAGACAGGTGAATGTAACACACTGATGATAACAGGGTTACCTAAAGTGGCCGCTGTAGACAGGGTGGTCTGTATAGACAGGTGTATTTATCACACTGATGATAACAGGGTTGTCTAGAGTGGCCGCTATAGACAGGGTGGTCTGTATAGACAGGTGTATTTATCACACTGATGATAACAGGGTTGTCTAGAGTGGCCGCTATAGACAGGGTGGTCTGTATAGACAGGTGGATGTATCACTCAGCTGATAACAGGGTTGCCTAGGGTGACCGCTATGACAGGGTGGTCTGTATAGACAGGTGGATGTATCACACAGCTGATAACAGGGTTGCCTAGGGTGACCGCTATGACAGGGTGGTCTGTATAGACAGGTGGATGTATCACACAGCTGATAACAGGGTTGCCTAGGGTGACCGCTATGACAGGGTGGTCTGTATAGACAGGTGGATGTATCACACAGCAGATAACAGGGTTGCCTAGGGTGACCGCTATGACAGGGTGGTCTGTATAGACAGGTGGATGTATCACACAGCTGATAACAGGGTTGCCTAGGGTGACCGCTATGACAGGGTGGTCTGTATAGACAGATGGATGTATCACACAGCAGATAACAGGGTTGCTTAGGGTGACCGCTATGACAGGGTGGTCTGTATAGACAGGTGGATGTATCACTCAGCTGATAACAGGGTCGCCTAGGGTGACCGCTACGACAGGGTGGTCTGTATAGACAGGTGGATGTATCACACAGCTGATAACAGGGTTGCCTAGGGTGACCGCTATGACAGGGTGGTCTGTATAGACAGGTGGATGTATCACACAGCAGATAACAGGGTTGCCTAGGGTGACCGCTATGACAGGGTGGTCTGTATAGACAGGTGTATGTATCACACTGCTGATAACAGGGTTGCCTAAAGTGACCGCTATAGACAGGGTGGTCTGTATAGACAGGTGGATGTATCACTCAGCTGATAACAGGGTTGCCTAGGGTGACCGCTATGACAGGGTGGTCTGTATAGAAAGGTGGATGTATCACACAGCTGATAACAGGGTTGCCTAGGGTGACCGCTATGACAGGGTGGTCTGTATAGACAGGTGGATGTATCACACAGCTGATAACAGGGTTGCCTAGGGTGACCGCTATGACAGGGTGGTCTGTATAGACAGGTGGATGTATCACACAGCTGATAACAGGGTTGCCTAGGGTGACCGCTATGACAGGGTGGTCTGTATAGACAGGTGGATGTATCACACAGCAGATAACAGGGTTGCCTAGGGTGACCGCTATGACAGGGTGGTCTGTATAGACAGGTGGATGTATCACACAGCTGATAACAGGGTTGCCTAGGGTGACCGCTATGACAGGGTGGTCTGTATAGACAGGTGGATGTATCACACAGCAGATAACAGGGTTGCCTAGGGTGACCGCTATGACAGGGTGGTCTGTATAGACAGGTGGATGTATCACTCAGCTGATAACAGGGTCGCCTAGGGTGACCGCTACGACAGGGTGGTCTGTATAGACAGGTGGATGTATCACACAGCTGATAACAGGGTTTACTAGGGTGACCGATACGACAGGGTGGTCTGTATAGACAGGTGGATGTATCACACAGCAGATAACAGGGTTGCCTAGGGTGACCGCTATGACAGGGTGGTCTGTATAGACAGGTGTATGTATCACACTGCTGATAACAGGGTTGCCTAAAGTGAACGCTATAGACAGGGTGGTCTGTATAGACAGGTGGATGTATCACTCAGCTGATAACAGGGTTGCCTAGGGTGACCGCTATGACAGGGTGGTCTGTATAGACAGGTGGATGTATCACACAGCTGATAACAGGGTTGTCTAGAGTGGTCGCTATAGACAGGGTGGTCTGTTTAGACAGGTGGATGTATTACACAGCTGATAACAGGGTTGTCTATAGTGGTCGCTATAGACAGGGTGGTCTGTATAGACAGGTGGATGTATCACACAGCTGATAACAGGGTTGTCTAGAGTGGTCGCTATAGACAGGGTGGTCTGTTTAGACAGGTGGATGTATCACACAGCTGATAACAGGGTTGCCTAGGGTGACCGCTATGACAGGGTGGTCTGTATAGACAGGTGGATGTATCACACAGCTGATAACAGGGTTGCCTAGGGTGACCGCTATGACAGGGTGGTCTGTATAGACAGGTGGATGTATCACACAGCTGATAACAGGGTTGCCTAGGGTGACCGCTATGACAGGGTGGTCTGTATAGACAGGTGGATGTATCACACAGCTGATAACAGGGTTGCCTAGGGTGACCGCTATGACAGGGTGGTCTGTATAGACAGGTGGATGTATCACACAGCAGATAACAGGGTTGCCTAGGGTGACCGCTATGACAGGGTGGTCTGTATAGACAGGTGGATGTATCACACAGCTGATAACAGGGTTGCCTAGGGTGACCGCTATGACAGGGTGGTCTGTATAGACAGGTGGATGTATCACACAGCAGATAACAGGGTTGCCTAGGGTGACCGCTATGACAGGGTGGTCTGTATAGACAGGTGGATGTATCACTCAGCTGATAACAGGGTCGCCTAGGGTGACCGCTACGACAGGGTGGTCTGTATAGACAGGTGGATGTATCACACAGCTGATAACAGGGTTTACTAGGGTGACCGATACGACAGGGTGGTCTGTATAGACAGGTGGATGTATCACACAGCAGATAACAGGGTTGCCTAGGGTGACCGCTATGACAGGGTGGTCTGTATAGACAGGTGTATGTATCACACTGCTGATAACAGGGTTGCCTAAAGTGACCGCTATAGACAGGGTGGTCTGTATAGACAGGTGGATGTATCACTCAGCTGATAACAGGGTTGCCTAGGGTGACCGCTATGACAGGGTGGTCTGTATAGACAGGTGGATGTATCACACAGCTGATAACAGGGTTGCCTAGGGTGACCGCTATGACAGGGTGGTCTGTATAGACAGGTGGATGTATCACACAGCTGATAACAGGGTTGTCTAGGGTGGTCGTTATAGACAGGGTGGTCTGTATAGACAGGTGAATGTATCACACAGCTGATAACAGGGTTGCCTAGGGTGACCGCTATAGACAGGGTGGTCTGTATAGACAGGTGGATGTATCACACAGCTGATAACAGGGTTGCCTAGGGTGACCGCTATGACAGGGTGGTCTGTATAGACAGGTGGATGTATCACTCAGCTGATAACAGGGTTGTCTAGAGTGGTCGCTATAGACAGGGTGGTCTGTTTAGACAGGTGGATGTATCACACAGCTGATAACAGGGTTGCCGAAAGTGACCGCTATAGACAGGGTGGTCTGTATAGACAGGTGGATGTATCACACTGATGATAACAGGGTTGCCGAAAGTGACCGCTATAGACAGGGTGGTCTGTATAGACAGGTGGATGTATCACACAGCTGATAACAGGGTTGTCTAGGGTGGTCGCTATAGACAGGGTGGTCTGTATAGACAGGTGGATGTATCACACAGCTGATAACAGGGTTGTCTAGGGTGAACGCTCTAGACAGGGTGGTCTGTATAGACAGGTGGATGTATCACACAGCTGATAACAGGGTTGTCTAGGGTGGTCGTTATAGACAGGGTGGTCTGTATAGACAGGTGGATGTATCACACAGCTGATAACAGGGTTGCCTAGGGTGACCGCTATAGACAGGGTGGTCTGTATAGACAGGTGGATGTAACACACAGATGATAACAGGGTTGTCTAGAGGGGGGCGGGCAGAGAGGTCACGTGTTTGCTGGCGGCCAATGGGCGCGCATTCTATCCGTGAGCTTCAGACAGACAGACAGAATAAGGCAAATATATAAGTAGATGCACATATATAAGGGGCCTGATAATAGTGTTATTAATATTCATATGTATTAATGATATATTTTAATTTCCCATATACAAAGAGAGAGATGTTGATGATGAGAATTTTCTCATTTTATTAAGGAGCAAAAAAAAAATGTTCAAGATGGGATTTATAAATGTATTTATACAAAGCTTTCATGAAACATATATTTGAACCTTTGGTTTACCAATTTTAATCATTAAATAACGTTCACTTAAATTTTGCACATCAAGGTATATTAAATATGTTGTTTTAACACAAAATTCTGATTTGTTAAATTGATTTGTTCATTATTTGTAACATGGCCCAATACATTTATTATTTGGTATCGTAATTTTAGGTTTTTTCACAAAAGGCCACCTCTCCCATCAAAATAAAAGCCTAAACTGAGAGGCATTAATAGTCCATCTCATCAGAATCTGTTGGTGTAAAATCCAGGTCAGCAACTTTGGCAAATTCAGAGTGCCGACCTGAATACCCTGGTTTGGGCGATCTTTCCAAGGCAAGGCTTTCATTTCATTAAATCCACAAGAGTTTCATGAATGGCAAGGCTTTCATTTCATTAAATCCACAAGGGTTTCATGAATTCCTCAGAATATAACAAAAAGGTATCTCTTACTGGCTAAATATATTGATGAAAATTTTTACCAGAAGAAGTTATTGATATATAAAAAGAAAAAGCCACCTCCCAAGCCAAAAGGATCCGTATAGATTTGTCTACTTCCCACTTTGTCAACTCTACAAGCTATAAAGCATTTTCACACCAGCTCTATAAACCCCCCCCCCCCGCACGAAAAAGATTCCTCTGAATTTAGACAAAATTTCACAGAGAAACACAAATCACTTTCCAGTGGATCACATCCCACTTAGAAATGATGGGAAACAAGCTGCAATGCCTAACTTAGACGTTGATTTCAACTCCTTCAAATGCCTACAGGAAAAAATACAGGAGTCAACATTCCATCATTGGTACCTAAGCCCGGAGCTATTCTGGAAAGTGGGATGAACAGACAAGCAGCAACCTGTATTTCCAGGCTCAAAACTGACAGCCACACAAGACCACTCCTTTTCCAGGATGGTGTTAAGATTTTCCCATAATGCACTATCTACAGGACCAAAGAGGTCTCACCAGACCACCTCTTGGAATGTATGGGAGCCTCAAGACTTGTATTTCAACCCTAACAAGATTATAAATTCAATCCATGAATTCACTCTCCATAACCTTGTATAATGATTCAATGAGATTTTAAAAAACTATGAATATATATATATATTATTTGCTTATCCCTAGTACACGTGGTAAAGGCCATGATAATTATGGTGGGTAGAAGTTGGCGGCTGCTTTTACTGTAAGTACACCACATGTCTACACATGTAGTACCGGGCCATGGTGAGTAGTGACAGCTTGTACTGTACGTAAACCGCATGTCTACACATGTAGTACCAGGCCATGGTGAGTAGTGACAGCTTCTACTGTAAGTACACCACATGTCTACACATGTAGTACCAGGCCATGGTGGGTAGTGACAGCTTGTACTGTACGTAAACCGCATGTCTACACATAAAATATCAGGCCATGGTGGGTAGTGACAGCTTGTACTGTAAGTACACCACATGTCTACACATATAGTACCAGGCCAAGGTGTGTAGTGACAGCTTGTTCTGTAAATACACCACATGTCTACACTCGGCCGTGCGGCCACGCGTCGCGCGAGCTCCTGAGTTTTTCGCCTCTGGCGGGTGAAAAGTGTCGCGGATGGCGACAAATATGGTATGGGCTGAAAGCCTGTCAAAAGCCGAAGAGAAGCCTGTAAGGCTCGGCTCTAAAGCACAGCCCAGTGCGGAAATAACAGCAAAAAAACGTTTTGCAGATCAATTCCTCGATGAATTCAAGAGAGAATCAAAACTATGCAAATCCGCCCGCCGGCAGCCAGGATGCAAATTCTGCCGCGCCGGTCAACCTTGCGGCTATTCCAACTTCTAACGCCGCTGCTCAAGTCCGGAGAAACTGGGCTGACACCACAGAAGAGGTGAATCCTGGAGCTGAGGAAGGATTTACCCTCGTCCAGGATAGGAAGAGGCGCCGTGGCTCGGCAAATTCACCTACGGCAGCTGCACCATTCTCCAATGCTGGAGGTTCCAGGACCATTCGCCGACCTCAACCATCGGCGGTTTCGGTGCCGCGGGCCCAAGAAATCAGGGTCACCAGAGCACACATCGCGGAAGCCAGGGTGCGGCAGGCGTCCTCCTCCGAGGAACACTGTGTGTACATTGAACACAGCCCCGAACTGGAGCCCTTCCACTACCTCAAGGCATTGGATAGGATGCTCGGAGGAACTGCCGGAGTCATCCAGATCACCAAGGTGAACGGCCACCAGCTCCTAGGACTGACCAACAGAGGCCTAGCCGAGCGCCTCATAAGTGAGGGCCTCGAGGTTGAGGGAACACTCCTCAGGGCATTCCCTTTCCGCAAAAGAGCGGAAAGGATTACAGTGGGTAACCTCCCCTTCTTTGTAGGAGACTCCGCTGTCATCAACGCCCTCTCTCCATATGGGCGGGTTACGTCCATCGCCCCTAAGCAGATGAAGGCGGGCCCCTACGTCTACGTCGATGGTCGGCGAGACGTCTTCATCACCCTACATGAGGGGATCACCATCGAGAGGCTTCCAACCCGCCTCGACATCAACATCAAAGGCGAAGCCTGGCCTGCGTACCTGTCCTCGGGCATCAGGTGTTCCAGGTGCCACAGACAGGGGCATCGGAGGGCCATCTGCCCCCTGCTTGCAGGGCTGGCCAACAACACCAGAATGGCCCCACCAACCACTCCTGCTAGCGTCCCACCACCGACCACCTCTGCACCGCCTCAGCGGTCAGCAGCCCAGCCTCCTGCGCCAGCTCCCTCCAATCCAGCCATGGAGGTTCCCGCTCGGCCGGACTTCGTTGCCCCGCGTAACCCTCTGCCCACCCAGAAGACCCTCGGGCCTGCGGCCCCAACACCGGACGTGGAGATGTCCATCGTGGAGGAGACCTCTGCATCCTCCACGTCATCGGCTAAGAACGCAACGAGAGTCGACCTCGATGCGTTCATCGAGAGGTACCCCAGCGTGTCCTTCGCTGGGACTGACGCCCTTGGTCTTGGGCGGGAGGAGGTCCTGGACCTCCTCTCCTCGAGGACCAGGGCGAAAAAGCGTGGACCCCTTTTGTCACCTCCGCAAAGTGACGCTCTCGCCGGCCTAATCGGTCAAATTCTGGACCTGAAGCCCGGACACACCTCTAATTTATATAAGGTCCTTGGTCAGGTTGGAGCTGAGCTAACGAAAACACCAGCCGCAGCACCTACACCCCCACTGCCTGCGCCTCGGCCTGCTGGGCCGACACCGCCCGTTCCCCACGAGGAACAGATAACAGAAGAGCAAGAGGATGTCATGATTTTTAAAATCTTCAGAAAACTGAAGCACATGACCTGCCTAAAGCTGTTATATGATACAGGGATCGATGTTAATGACCTTAGGGACGCCATTTTATTCACCGAAGACAGAGCGTCCCTCATGACGAGACTTTCACCTGCGCTGAAGGGGGTCCTCGCTGAATTCCTCGGCGCGGCCATAGAACTGGCTCGGGGCTACCATCACGATGTTGGCACCGATATGGCCAGACTTAGGCGGCGATGCCTTGATTCCTGACAACTTATAAATGTAAATATTTCTTTTCACCCTCCTGGTTGAGTTGTAACATTGACTGACAGTCAATAAAATTATTTTAATTGTCAATTGTCACATGTCTACACATGTAGTACCAGGCCATGGTGAGTAGTGACAGCTTGTACTGTAAGTACACCACATGTCTACACATGTAGTACCAGGCCATGGTGGGTAGTGACAGCTTGTACCGTAAGTACACCACATGTCTACACTCGGCCGTGCGGCCACGCGTCGCGCGAGCTCCGTGATTTTTGCCTCTGGTGAGCTGTAATGCATCCTTAAAAATGCCGAATTCGGCAGCCAGCAATAGGAGGGCGCCATTCCAAAAAAAAAAAAGCAAACGGTGACAGAGACGACTGATGAGGAATGACGCTCGTAGCTGTATATAGAATAATTGTAAATGAACAAACCCTGTACACCCCCCACAGTAAATATGATGATCTAGGTTGCTCTTTTTTGAGCGGTGGCACCTAATAAATGTATGGTTTTATGCCTTGTTATAAATAAGAAGATACTCTTACCTTAAGGATTTATATCTTAGTTTTATTTATTTAACTATTTACAAGGTAATTATTAAACTTATAACATTAAAATAAAAACATAAAACTTCCAGGGAAAAGTTTCTTTTAAAATATTTTTTATTTAAAAAATACCTCGAGCTTTCGGGCAAGTACACCCTTCTACGGGAGAAATTACATTATATGATTAATACGCCAATAAAATATGATTTGAAATTAAATAAAGTCCAATTTACTGTTTACATTTGTTTTAAAGCATGATCAACGCGGGCTTCTATTGCGCGTGCTTCACCTGGGGGTTTATGGGCTGGGCTCAGGGAATATAATGTTATAAATTTCCGGAATATCTATTCTTCTGTTAATGCTATTGTGTTTTCTGGATATGATGGATTCTATTACAAGTCTCTGTAGTCTATTGGGGATGTTGGAGTAATGGGTCTTTGGTTCTGATAGGGAGAAGGAATGGCCTGTTTCTCTTATATGTTGGTATACTAAAGATCTACTGTCTTGATTATCAATATTTCGTTTATGTTCTGATACTCTTATATTCAAATGTCTGCCAGTTTCGCCGACATATTTGGTTTTGCATTCATTGCATTCTATGGAGTATATGGCATTCTTAATATTGGAAGGATAATCAATGGTATTGTTCTTGGTTATGGGGTTTCTTAGTAACGAATTTAAATTAGGTGAGTTTCTGAAAAAGGTTTTGATTCCAAATTTCTTCAGATGGCGGGCTATAGAAACAGATACTGGTGAATAGGGAATACTGCTAATGGATTTATAGATTGGGGAATTCTGAATTTCAGAGGGGCTATAGAAATGTCTTAGAATAAACGTTAAAGGATATTGACAAGTCTTTAGATTTCTTATAATATTCTGAGTTTCTTCAGTTTTAAAGGTTTGAAGTGAGCAGTGGCTATGGATATGTTTAGTTAAGGTCATTTCCGTATTGATTTTATGGCTGAGTGGGCAGTAGGAGGAAAAACGGATATAGTCGGGGTTGAAGGATGGCTTATAATAAACAGTTGTTTGGAATTGATTCTGTATGCGAATAATTTTTATATCTAGAAAAGGCAGGCTATTGTTTGTTTCTTTTTCAAATGTGAAGTTTAGGTTAGGATGGTAACTGTTGAGTCTTTCCAGAATGTTCTTGGTTTGATATTCGGGGCATATACAGAATATGTCGTCAATATAACGACGCCATAAAACTATATCTGACGGAAAAAGAGAGGTTATCCAACTGTCTATGCGACGCATGACAATTTCGGCGACTGAGGTTGAGAGAGAGCTCCCCATGGGAGAACCTTTAATCTGTTCGTAAGTTTTGGAATCGTATGTTAGAATATTTGTTTTGAGGCATAGGGCTATAAGTTCAGTTATTTTCCTGACTATGATCTGATCAACCTGATTTTCTCTCAAGAATTCTTCGGTGCTGCTTAGTGTCAGTTGGTGTGGGAGACTTGGGTAAAGGGATTCTACGTCGAATGAGATCATGATCTTGTTTGGTTGGGGTTGGTGCTTGAGTATTTCTTCTATGAAGGTGGTGGTGTTGGAAATGGAGAACGGGGAGTTTTGCTGCTTGATTATGGGTTTGAGAAAGGTTGAGATGAACTTGGAGAGAGGTGCTGTTGGGGAATAGTAGAAAGCCACTATGGGTCTTAAGGGGACATTTGGTTTATGTATTTTAGGGAGGCCATATATGAAAGCATCTGTTTGCATATTAGACAAGAAGTCTTTCAATTCTTCATTCGAAATATTACGTTCTTTATGCATTTTTCTGAGTTCTTTTTTGAAAGAAGAGTATGTACGGGTTTTTTCTTCTTTAGAAATGTGTTTGAAGGTAGTTTGATCTTCAAGGATGCTCAGCATTTTACTATGGTAATCAGTTTTGTCCAGAATCACTGTTTGACCGCCTTTATCTGATTGGGTGATGATTATTTCTTTTTTGTTTCTTAAGTCTTTTATCAATCGGTTCTCATGAGGGTTGCTTGGGGGAAGGGTTACTGGTTCACTTAGAAGATTAGTTACATGATGTCTAATGATATTCTTTTCTTGGTGGTTGAGTTTTGATATTGCTGCTTCGACTCCACTTACTATTCTGATGGGATCTGGTTTTTGCCTATTCCTGAATTTCATACCTTTGGATAAGAAAGCTAATTCTTCTTGGGTTAGGGTAGCTTTAGCCCCTCTGAAATTCAGAATTCCCCAATCTATAAATCCATTAGCAGTATTCCCTATTCACCAGTATCTGTTTCTATAGCCCGTCATCTGAAGAAATTTGGAATCAAAACCTTTTTCAGAAACTCACCTAATTTAAATTCGTTACTAAGAAACCCCATAACCAAGAACAATACCATTGATTATCCTTCCAATATTAAGAATGCCATATACTCCATAGAATGCAACGAATGCAAAACCAAATATGTCGGCGAAACTGGCAGACATTTGAATATAAGAGTATCAGAACATAAACGAAATATCGATAATCAAGACAGTAGATCTTTAGTATACCAACATATAAGAGAAACAGGCCATTCCTTCTCCCTATCAGAACCAAAGACCCATTACTCCAACATCCCCAATAGACTACAGAGACTTGTAATAGAATCCATCATATCCAGAAAACACAATAGCATTAACAGAAGAATAGATATTCCGGAAATTTATAACATTATATTCCCTGAGCCCAGCCCATAAACCCCCAGGTGAAGCACGCGCAATAGAAGCCCGCGTTGATCATTCTTTAAAACAAATGTAAACAGTAAATTGGACTTTATTTAATTTCAAATCATATTTTATTGGCGTATTAATCATATAATGTAATTTCTCCCGTAGAAGGGCGTACTTGCCCGAAAGCTCGAGGTATTTTTTAAATAAAAAATATTTTAAAAGAAACTTTTCCCTGGAAGTTTTATGTTTTATTTTAATATTAATTCAAGGGATTATTTTATCGAATTGGAAACTTATAACAATCACAGCTATGCCGCCAGCCTAAGGTAAACAAAACAGTTATAATTTGATGATGATCACCTTCCCGATGAATCCGCCGGGTTGTCAGATCGTAACTTATTCTCAACACAATAAAGTTATTTGGAACCGAGGATTACCAGTTTAAATGTAAATGGTAAAATCCTTCTAACCGACAAATATTTAGAAATGGTCTTGCAGAACATTTTCTAGCTTAATCCTTATATGAAAAAAAAAAAAAACAGTACAAAAGTGAACTTGGACAGGGATCAGGTGGATAAATTAGGAAATCTCCTGATCGTTCAACTAAAAGTTGATGATGGCTTACGCCATCTATCGGAATAAATTTTAATCAAAATTCGAAACTATTTTAAAGGCGTAAGATTCTTTTTGAAATTAAACAATTTATACTGCCCTTACTGCAATGGAAAAATTAATGGCACGCTAGTGCATCATATTATAAATGTTCTAATAAAAGACACAATTTGATATTAGCGGAAGAGCGATTGCTCGAAGCATATTATATATTTATAAATGTATGTAATTCTACTGTCCTCAAAGCTTATGTCCATGGTTCTTCTAAAATACTCATTCCAAGAGTCTACCAACAGTAGCACTATAAAAGGAAGTTCCAAAAATGCAATATAACAGCGGTATGGTAGATTAAACTGGCGAAACCGCTGGGAGGGTTCACCACTGATGAACCAGGCCCTCCCTTTAATTTTTCCATTGCAGTAAGGGCAGTAGAAATTGTTTAATTTCAAAAAGAATCTTACGCTTTTAAAATAGTTTCGAATTTTGATAACAGATTTGCACGCTAGTGCATCATAAAATATTAATCAATCGTTGATTTTTAATAATTCCAGAATTGGCCAAATACCCATTTGTATCCAGTTCTCACATACTTCTGGCCTTGAAAAAAAAAACCGTTTCATGATTTTTCAGAATGCCTGAAAGATTTGGTCGTTTAGGTACAGCTTGCACCACGCTGATGAAGGCCAACAGCCCGAAACGCGTACTCTGTTAGCTTTTCTTCATTAATCAAGAATGGGTATTTGGCCAATTCTGGAATAATTAAAAATCGATGATGCACGATCAGGAGATGGCTTTTCCTTATCCCTTTCCTCAATACTTAACCAATCGGGCAGAAATATTTTAGCAGTTAGAAAATTTACATACAAGGAAAATTCATATTAACCAAGTACAGGAATAATTTACTTATTTTTTAGTCAATAAATGCTGATAATAATATTCCTGAATCATGTGTTTGAAGGAAAAAAAAAACAAAAATATTTTGTGGAATACGCACTCGAGCAGAGCACGAACGAAGCCAAACCTTAAATAGACAAAAATAATATTTTATTTCAATGAAAAATTCACTCTAAAAGCACATGGGCGAAGCCAGGTCCTATACTGTATATATAATGAAAGTTTAAAGGCTACTTTAACCCTTTTCCATTAAAACACATAGTAAAAATTATAAATATAACAGGTAAGTGTATCGATGAAGATGCAGTCTAAAAATACAAAACCTATTCAAATAATTCAATAACTAATTTAGGAATAGAAAGCATTTTTAAAAAAAGCACGTTTCTTTTACATATTAAACAAACTGGGATCGAATCCCGTATTGGACACTTAACTATGTGAATAACATATATTATTCTTTAATTAAAAAGTCATATATTGGATCAAAATATCATTTATTTTATCAATATTTCAGTTGGCTGAACGTCAACCTTTATCAAGGTGTTATAACATTTTAAAGTGTGTCAACAACAAACTCAGCGCCACATAACGTCAACAGCATTAAGTTTTTAAAAATATTTTGTTATATTCAATGGGGAGAAAAATTATTTTGTCCATAATATAAATATACATATTAAAAAATTTTCTCCCCATTGAATATAACAAAATATTTTTAAAAACTTAATGCTGTTGACATTATGTGGCGCTGAGTTTGTTGTTGACACACTTTAAAATGTTATAACACCTTGATTAAGGTTGGCGTTCAGCCAACTGAAATATTGGTAAAATAAATGATTTTTTGATCCAATATATGCCTTTTTAATTAAAGATTTATCTATGGATTGCTCTATTTTCCAAATATATTATTAATTGTTGTAAATATTCTTGCAGATCGTTTATTATTCTATGAAAATATTTTTTTAATTTCGATATTTGTATTTAGATACACTGTATAAAAATTTTTCTCATTGCCTCTCTGCAACGTTAATGATAGGCTTAAATTCATATAGAGTGTGAATATCCCATATATCATATTCGAAAACTCTAAAATATCTATTAAAAAAAAAAAAGAAAATATGATGTCAATTAACAAGCCATCAGGCGTGAAACGATATCGCTCCGAGATGGACTCTGACCCTAAACATCTCGATTTCAAGTTCGGTCATATCTCTTGCACCTTCAACACCGGCGTGAATCAAATAAATACGCTCGCTACCAAGGCTAAATTAAATGAAGATCTACGCAGAAGCCTCATAAAAACTCTTCACTCCGCTCTGACCTGCGCTGAGCTGGCTCTCCAGGATGCCTACACTGGTATCAACCTCGCACAGTCTCGCCCCAAGCCAATGGCAGAGACACCATCCAGACCCTCATATGCTGAAACAGCAAACATGACCAAACCCCCAGCGCCTGTCTCCTCGAAGGTTAAACCAACCTATAACAACCTGGCAAGAGACTTTGAATCCCATGTCGTAATTAAATCCATAAACCCTACTAAGGAATCTCGAGAAATCCTCCGCGAAGTAAAGTCAAAAAACCCTTCTCTCTTTGCCTCAAACGAGGTAGCTGCTTCAGTGAAAGGTAAAGGGAAGCTGGTCATCCACACTAAAACCAAACATGTCGCCGCTGAGCTAGCATCCAAGCTGAACAATGCAATGCCATCCGAACTGTCTTGTCAGGAATGTCCAACGATCCACCCCAGATACTGTATCTTTGGGGTAGAAGACAGCACCAAAAATGAAGAAATCCTTAAAAGTCTGGAAAACAACCCATCATTCAAGAATCTACCAGGGAAAAGACACTTCAGAATTGCACATCGACCCAAACCCAATCCAAAAGGTTGCACCACAGTATTCGTCGAAGTGGACGATGACGCCGCCAAGACTCTGCAACAACGTGGTAAGATCCCCATCGCAAGCTTAATACACCGTTATGAGAAGAGCTATTCTCTGAAGCAGTGTTACAGATGCTGCGGTTTCAACCACCGCGCATCGACCTGCCAAGCCGCCAACCCCATATGCTACAAATGTGGCACAACAGGACACGAGGGACATGAATGCCCAAGCAACACACTGAAATGTCATAACTGCTCCAAAAAGGCAGGAATCTCATCTGAAGCACTAACCCACCAAGCCACATCCCGCGCATGTCCCTTGGTTAAGGCACAAATATCCAAGATTAGAAAATATGATTAAACCCCTCAAAGTTCTACAGGCCAACCTCAGAAAGTCACCAGATGCTGTTCTGGAACTTTCCCAAATGGCAATCAAAACACAAGCAGACGTAATCCTGCTCCAGGAACTCCCCCGAAACTTCAGATGGCCCAATAGCACATTTTTAACGTTTGCTCCACCTGGTAACTACATCCCCTCGGGATTAGTTATTCGCGCCAGCCTTCATCCTGTACAGGTTGATTCCTCCGACCCAAACATCACTGCTGCGATGATCTGGCTAGGCAAACAAGCCCTCTTAGTTTGTTCAGCCTACTGGCACCATGATACAACAGAATATGACTTTCTTCCGACCCTCGAATCCATCATTACCACATGTGCCATACCAAGTGTTTTAGGCATGGACGCCAACGCCCACTCCCCTACCTGGGGTCTTGGTGCAGTCCGTGATGCTCGAGGCGCTAGTCTGGAAGCATCTTCTATGCTCACAAACTTACACTTTCTGGGAGCTCCTGTGCAATACACTTGGAGCAACGGACACCAGTCTTCCTCCATCGATGTAACCTTGGCTTCCAGTTCCCTAGCCGCCCGAGCAACTAGAACATGCCTCCCTGAAATGGCATTCACAGACCATCTACCGATCCTCACTACAATCCAAGATACAATATCCCCAGCGCAAAATACTTCCTGGGCTGAATCGACGTGTGTGGAAAGCGCCTTCACTGCATTCCTTGGCTCCTCTCTGCAACATGCAGCCTTACGTCTCCATGCCGCATCAACACACCAGGACATAGATGATGTTGTGCATATTCTAACCAAAATCCTTCAAGAGGCCTGCAACATATCCATGAAAATAAAAAAGAAAGACAACAGACCATCAAAACCCTGGTGGAATAAAGACTTAGCAAAACTCCGCAATGTAGTAGTTTCTCTAAGGCGCCTTTCGCAGTGCACATCCATGCCCATTAGAAACTTCTTCAAAGGGCTCTACAGAGCATGTCACAACAGGCTGAGAGCCGAGATAAGACGAGCCAAACACCTATCATGGATAAACCTCTGTCAAGAAGTATCCTCAGCCGCTTGGAGCTCTGTCCACAAATATATTTCCAAAGGACGAAGCACCCAAAGAGGACCTCCACTGCTCAAAAAATCTGACGGAACCCCCTACACACCAGAGGAAACCTGTGAAAAAATCTTGCAGCACTTTTGTCTGCCTGACACACCAATATCTCAGCCTCGGCCCTTAATACAGTTTTCTGGCCTCATTGAGCCAGACTTCACCTACGCTGAAGTACTTCGGGCCATCAAATGCTGTGGACTCAAGAAATCTCCAGGCCCTGATCGACTTGGAGCAAAGTGCCTTCAATTAGGAGGTCCTCCCCTACATAAACTACTTGCAGGACTTTTTACCAAGTGTCTAAGATTCGGCCATTTTCCATCACCCTGGAAAATCGGCCTTTTAGTCCTCATACCCAAACCGGACAGCACAGCAGAAAACCCACTGGAAAGAATCCGCCCAATTGCTCTTCTCAACACCCTAGCCAAGGTATTTGAGCGTTGCATTTTGGCTCGACTACAATGGCTAGCAGACCGGCACAATTGGTTTTCACCCCTCCAATTTGGATTTGTTCCTTGCCGTTCGGCCGAAAACGCCCTAGCTGCAATAAACCAATTCATAGACAGGGACATGGAAGAGGGGGAGAAAACACTAGTTATTAGCCTAGACATTAGAAGAGCCTTCGACACCGTACATAGGTATTCTATCATTGAAGCCCTACGAGAGGTTAGCTGCCCTGAGGAATTACTACAACTAATTACCAGCTATTTAATAAATAGAAAAATGGCCTATAGCGTATGGGGACACACTGCTCACATTCTGTCACTCCGTGGAGTCCCACAAGGAGCGGCTTTAAGTCCCTTTCTCTTCAATATGATTGCAAGAAAAGCATTTACTTTGCAAAAACCTAGAAAGAGCGAATTAGTGGGTTTCGCAGATGATTTCACACTAATGGTGCAGGTGGCCCCAAAGCTTCCTAAATGTCAAATAAACAATTTTCTTGAAAATTTCTCACAATGGTGCAGAAGGCATGGAATGTTGGTAAATCCCCACAAGACTCAAGCATGCATGTTTTACAGTAACAAACCAAGATGGCCAAACAAGGACAGCATCCGACTTCTTGACCGCCCATTGCAATCAACAAAACAATTAAAATGCTTGGTATTACCTTTGATTCAAAGAGACAATTTATTAAACATCTCAACAACAGTTTACTCAAATACCGATGGATACTCCCAAGGCTCACTAGCACCATAAAAGGGCAATTTGGTTCAGCCTTCAGTTCCGGACACAAAATTTACAAGAGAGTCGTTCTCCCAGCGCTACTATATGGCTCTGGTGTCTGGGGAAAACGTGCATATGACACAAATGGGGCTCGCAAGCTACGTAGTCTCCACTACAAATATGCGAAAACAATAATAAGAGGTGGTCCATGCACACAGACAATACCAGCTATCTCATTGACGGGTTGTCCCCCACTCGATATCTCTATAAAGGCTCACATAGAATATTTAAAAACTTTGAAAACGGGCCACTACGAATCACGCCCAAGTCCTTCCTTTTTACCCTATCCCCCATTACGGAAGATAATCCATTTTACCAAATCACTACAACTAAATGTCACCACCATTTACACAGAAGGATCCCAATCATCAGAAGGAGTTGGGGCTGGAGTCATCCTACCACCTCCTCTACAAACCATACAACTTAAACTCCACCAGGAGTGCTCAGCGTTCCAAGCTGAACTGCTTGCCATTCTCTACGCAACAAAAATAACCATGAATTTCCCAAATGAACACTTCATCATTGCCTCAGACTGCCAATCAGCTCTATCAGCCATATGTAGGTCTTCGCCCCCAAGAACACAACTGATTGCGGAAATAATCTACAACCTACATTTTTCACCAAATGTGCAACTCTGCTGGATCAAAGGCCACAGCGGTATTCCAGGAAATGAACTGGCGGATCAGGCGGCAAAGGCTGCAGCACATTCTAATCTGCCACTATCCTTTACCACCCTCCCAAAGAGCGTCGCGTGCGGTAAAAAGAACAGATTGCCCTCAAAATGTGGACAGACCTCTACATCCAAGACTACTCCACCAGAAATCTACGAAGATTTGCTGCTACCCCGAAACTACTCCTCCAAATGCTTCGAAACATCAAGCATGGATCTACCTCCACAACAATCCTGACCGGACATGGCTACATTCAGGCAGACCTTGCAACGGTCTCAAAAGAAGACCCAACTTGCCCCCACTGCCAAGATGAAAACCAAACCGTAGACCACCTCCTCTTCACTTGCCCAACCTTCCAATACCAAAAATTCCAGACAGCCACTCTCCTAGGTATCACCAACATATGTCCAGCATCCCTAGAAAATCTCCCAAGAAAGAAATCTGCCTGGCAACACCTCATAAATTGGACTTCCACTGGCATTGTACATAAATCCAAGAAGACTTAGGTCAGAAGGACATCCCGGGTAGTTGGCGACTTCTGTACGCTCCAGGAACCTGGGTTACTTAAATAAATAATGATAGGCTTAGCAAAAATACGGTGTTTAGATTTAAAGATTCCAAGTTGTGTGTTGTATTTCACTTATTTTTGTAGTTACGAGGACATCCCATTTGATATAAACTAATATATATATATTTATTTAAGGAACAACTTGTTCCAATACAAATGTTGTAAAAAACAAGCGAGCGAAAAATTAAAACAGAAAAGTCTGAAGCGTAGTAGTGTGACGTCAGCCCCGATGATGATAAAGTCAGTCTGCGTAACAGTTAATAATTTTAATTTGAAGAACTATGAATGGCATCTTTACTTTAATTTAGTTGTACATTAAATAAATTAATATGCGAAATAAACTCTGAGAGAAAAAAATGACAAAAACTATAACAAGACTTAAAACAAAACACTATGAAGGAATGACAATACATCCAGATGGCACAAGAACCTATAGGACATGTAACAACTGTACTGGTGTGGAACTAACACCTACTCACATATTCTCATGTCCAGCAATGGCCGCAGTCTTGCAGAAAATTGACATAGACCCAGAGCAGCAGCTTTACACACCCAAGATAGTGGATATTGCTGCTGCTGTGATGGAGATGCATGGAGACATCTGAGACTCTTCTTTGGACACGACAACAACAACAGAAAATTGACATGGACCCAGAACTTTACACACCCAAGATAGAGAACGACTGCTGTGATAGAGATGTATGGAGACAGCTGAGGCTCTTCATTGGACACTACAACAACAACAGAAAATTGACATGGACCCAGAACAGCAGCTTTACACGCCCAAGATAGAGAACGACTGCTGTGATAGAGATGTATCGAGACATCTGAGGCTCTTCATTGGACACGACAACAACAACAACAACAGAAATTTGATATAGACCCAGAGCAGCAGCTTTACACACCCAAGATAGAGAACGAATGCTGTGATAGAGATGTATGGAGATATCTGAGGCTCTTCATTGGACGCAACAACAACAACAGAAAATTGATATAAATCCAGAGCAGCAGCTTTACACACCCAAGATAGTGGACATTGCTGCTGCTGTGATGGAGATTTATGGAGACATCTGAGGCTCTTTATTGGACACAACAACAACAACAGAAAATTGACATGGACCCAGAACAGCAGCTTTACACACCCAAGATAGAGAACGACTGCTGTGATAGAGATGTATGGAGATATCTGAGGCTCTTCATTGGACACGACAACAACATTAAATAAATTGCTGTGTCATCCTGAAGTTTGTCTTTTCTAATTTTTCTACGTTACACTAACATAAGCTAGGTTGCTCTTTTTGAGCGGTTACCTAATCAAGTCACTTTAGAACCAGCATATACAAGCTCCCCCTTGTGATGAGGTTTGTACTTGTGTTTTAGAGTTTTTTTTTTATCCTTTTATTAGTCTAAATTAGACAAGATCTTGGAGGTCGTGCTCATAAAGAAGTTCAAGAACTTTTCTTGATTCTCTGTACAGGGATCCTTTGTCCTTTCCAATACAATTTGTGAGTTACGTTATCAAACACATGAAGAGAAGGTTACCAACCCGTGCATTGTATACACGTGTCGTACACGCGCCTGCTTACTACTCAAGTTATGTTTGAATTTTTCAAATGAAAATGGGAGGTACGTACTCTTTTAAAAATATTTATTTTAAAAATTTTCAATTATATAGATATATAAGCATAGGGTGTCTCTTTAGTCTAATTAAACGTCAAAACTAGACCCCATCTATTGACCGTCGTTGCAAACTAGCGGCCTCGGGTCGGTGACAAAGCCACAATACCAGCTTTGGCAAACTGAGAAGCGTTCACCTAGAGACAATAGTTTCGGGCTAATGGCCCTTGTCAGCCTAGGGCGGACTTTATTCTATGAGATTCACTCGGGAGATCTAATGTAATCTTCACAATCTGTCAAAGAGGTGTTTAGCTGGCAAAGTGGCTGGGCCAAATCTATGGCCAAAATATAAAGTCCGCCCTAGGCTGACGAGGGCCATTAACCCGAAACCATGGTCTCAAGGTAGACACTTCTCAGTTTACCAAAGCGGTATTGTGTCATCGACCCGAGTCCGCTAGTTTGCGGCCAGAACAAAATAAAATTTATAGTAAACAAAGAGAAACTATCTTCTTACAGTTAGTACCTATTTACTTGTGATCCTACACATATACTCTGTGGGAACAATTAATTAATTAAACTTATAATACATATATAAAACAAATTGCATTAATGAAAGTGAAAAGAAACATATATCCAGAAACCAGTTGTATTATTTTATTAATGATTTAAATTATCAACTCTCGAAGAAATTATAATGCATTAGCGCGCCATCTGTTATCAAAATTCGAAACTATTATAGACGCGTATGATTTTTTTTTATATATAAAACAATTTATACTGCCCTTACTGCAATGGAAAAATTAATGAGAGGGCCTGGCTCATCAGTGGATCTCGAAGAAATTGTTGTATAGAAGATTGTTCAATTGAAACTATTGTATTTTAAGCCAAAAGACGATCTACTGAATAGAATTATGTAAAATGGGCGTACATGACTCTGTGGAAGAAATACAATTTTTTATTAAAATATTTCTTGGAATGATTCCTCACAATAAATTCATAAAAAGGAAGCAATCCTTCGAAATATTAAAAAAAATCTTATTTACATAATTCGACTGTATTTGTTTACAACCAAACGAACCGGAAGTTCTAGTTGCAAACAACCATACCTAAAAAGGAAGCAGACGTTGAGCAACTGAACTGGTGCCCCAGATGATGTAAGAGCTATCCTGTGGTCAAACAAGGTGACCAGTTCGTTATTTACTCAGCTGTTTGCCTTGTCGTTTGGTTGTAAATACCCGTCATTATGAATTCAACTACAGTAATATCTGTTGGGTGGGTTGAAATATCAAATCGCATTTTTTTTTTTGAATTTTTTTTTATATAATATTTTTTAAATACATTTTTTATACGTTATTATACACACACAAAAACATTTATTAAGACACACAGGTCTTACAGAGGATTCTCCATGGGGTTACAAGACAGAGAAACTTATGAAAGTGGGAAATATACAAAGGGGTAAAAATGGAGAAAGATTATATACACATGGTAAATATATTATACGTTATTATATATGTGAATACTATATATTTGCATAATTACGAAAATTCAGGGAAAAAAATTAACGATACTTTTTTTATAAATGAAAATTATTTCAACAGATCTCTCTCTCTGGCTTATGATTGTAGAATGACATTTGAAAATTATCCCGCATGCGTTTCTTTTGAACGAAAAATCGAAATTTATTTTAAAGAGAGAAATAACGTTTATTTCTAACCTTAGGGATGAAGTATGAAAGGATTAATTGTGAAGAGTAATGATAATTCTCCTTAAAATAAAATTTCGATTTTTCGTTCAAAAGAAACACATGCGGGATCAAATGTCGTTCTACAGATCTTTCTCTGTGTCTATCTCTTACGGCAAAGATGAAAAAAGGGAGAAATGATCCGATTGGTTTTTACCTGTAATGTTTATCTTCTAAATTGATATTCACAGACACACACAAGCCTTTGTTAAGATATTTCAATATTACATAATATTCTATTTTACACAAATAAATTACTGGCAATGCGTTTCTTTTAAATATAATCAAATATTATCTCTACAGACCTTACTGCAATGATATGAGTTATTAAATGAGAGGGCTTGGCTCATCAGTAGTGAACCCTCTCAGCGGTTTCGCCAAACCAATCCAATATAGAGATTAATTTGGCGAAACCGCTGAGAGGGTTCAGTACTGATGAGCCAAGCCCTCTCATTCAATAACTCATATCATTGCAGTAAGGTCTGTAGAGATAATATTTGATGATATTTAAAAGAAACGCATTGCCAGTAATTTATTTGTGTAAAATTTTAACGATAGATGGCAATTAAATTTAATTTAATAATATTCTATCCTAGAAGATCAAAAAGGATTAAAATAAAAAGTGGAGAATAATAATAAAAAAATGGTGTCAAAAATATATAAATATTAATTTTAATTCAGGTCGGAGAATCTGTATAAGACTAAAATATCTTAATAAAGATTTTTGTTGTTGTGGTATAATAATTTCAATTTACTATTTAAAATTTCGTGTTCATAAAATGAAAAGTAACTTCTTCCGACAAAACAGACGATAAAACTTTGTGCCATCTATTGAGCGTCTCCGCAAACTAACGGACTCAGGTCGGTGACAAAGCTACAACTACAGCTTTGTCAATAATTCTCACCTAGAAATCATGGCTTCGGAATATGACTCTCTACCAGTTTTGGCTGGTGTTGTGCTACCGTCCCGAGTCCGCAAGTTTGTAGAGACGGTCAATAGATGGCGCACAGTTTTTATGCAAATTAGGCAACGGGAGTCCTTTTTTTTTCTAATCGATTAATATATCCTCCCAGGAAAATATAAAATCCATCAATAAATGTTAGTTGCATAGAAATTAATAAAAAAAATTAACAATATTTATTGTTTTATTGTATACAAGCAAGCTTTCAAAGATGCTCTTCTAATTACATATGGATATCACACTACATATATATATAGAGCACCGTTATATATAGAGAGAAATAATGGAATTAATGTAATAATTTAACCATATAATGATTTTTTCTTTCTTTCTACGCACATTTTAGATCTTAAACAAAATCCGCCTTGTAACACACAAATAGAAATATTAAAAACAAAGTAGACATATCCTGACCAGGAACACATGTGCTTTACAGAAGGCAGAGCGCCATCTGGTGGAACAGAAATCAACTAAACATTGATTTAACCTTTTCCCTGATATTTGGCCAACCCAATTTCTTGATAAATCAAGAAAAGCCATCCACGAACGCGTTTCGCGCTGTTGGCACACGTCAGCGTGGAGCAGACTGTACCTATTTATATATTAAGCAATATTTTCAGAAAAAAAAAGTTAACTTTTACACAATAAATAAAATAAAATAATTAAACTCTAATATAGTTCCGAAGATCACAAATTTGTTCGTTAGAAGTTGATTCAGTAAAAAAAAAAAAAATCCCCTGAAGAGAATGACAAGAAGTCACAGAAACGTCAGGAGTTGAACTATAGGTTAATGTGGCCGTGTTTTCTCTGATTCTAAACTCTAATAAAAAAATAAATTATTATTTTTAATCATTTCAGAAGATTATATTCAAATGTGATTAACATCAATAGAAATGTCTATGACCTTTTCAACATAAATTTTTAAAAATTATAGAAAAAGCGCAGAATTATTATTATTTTTTAATTTTTTTCACTATGGAATATTTTTCATTGAGTAGACGTGACTTGGCATTTTGCCCCATTGGCGACTTCCGCAAACACGCACGGTTATGTAACTCCCTCGTCTGCTACTAATAAACTAAGCAAGGTTGCCAAGCTTTTCCTTTCTTTCTTTCTTTTTCTTTCTTTTTTTTTTTTGTTAGGGGAGGGGGTATTTGGTCACTGCTTTTATAAAATTTCATGACGTCATAAAAAAATTAATGTAAATTATTAATTTACCAAGATATTATTATTGTTTTTAATGTTAAAATTGTGTGGCGCTCAAATCGTCTGACTACGTCTGAATCGTCTGACTGACGCGGGCGCTCCGGGTTCGATTCCCGGCCGATGCATTTTTTTTTTTTTACAATTTTTAAAACACATTTATATATTATAGTGGCGGGCACCCCGGGTTCGATTCCCGGCCGATGCAATTTTTTTTACAATTCTTAAAACTCATTTATATATTATACAAGAATGACATCCACGGCGCCAATATATAATTGTAACGAATAGTATTTTAATAAAAGCATTTAATCGGGTAAACCCCGGGCGTTGCCCAGGTCATTCGGCTAGTAAATAATAAAAGGGATCTCCAAAATTATTTTGGATCGTCTGGGAATTAATTTCCAACATAAATAAAATTATTATAAAATAAATGAAGCTTCCAGGGTCAAGTTTCTTTTGCAACTTTTTATTTTCAAGCTTTCGGACTTGTCAATCCTTCAACAGGATTATCACGTTAACAACTTAATAATAAATACAATTTTTATATACACATTATTATATACATATTTTAAATATTTATTATATTATAGAAGTTTGATTTATTTGTGAAAAGAAACATTCTCGTCTTAATGTCTTCTTTATTCGTTATAAATAAAATTGTATTTTTTAAATTAGAGTCAACGAAAAATAAATATAAAAATTATTTTGTGATGAACGACAAAATTCTTTAATTGTCTTGAATATATATAAACACAGAAAAATACAAATTCAAAAGATATTTCAATTTATGAATATAAACGTTTTCTTATTGAAAATTAATAAATTTAAAAAACAATATTAATTTAGATTATATAAAAGGGCGTACCTGTATCTGTAAAGAAAAAAAAAATTTTCTCAAAATATTTCGAGAGATTGCTCCCTCTTTATCAATTTATTGCACAGTAAACTTAATTTACAAATTCTTGTAGATCACATGAAAACAAATTTGTCATTGGTCAAAAATAATCATTGATAATATAATACAAAATATAAAAAAAATTGTTTTCATGTGATCTACAAGAATTTGTAAATTAAGTTTACTGTGCAATAAATTGATAAAGAGGGAGCAATCTCTCGAAATATTTTGAGAAAAAAAAATTGTTTTGTTTTTTTTTTCTTTACAGATCCAGGTACGCCATTTTATATAATCTTAATTAATGGATCGCCTTTTGATTCAAAATATTAATTTTATTCATAGAATAATTAGATATGGCAGAGAGTCGTCTGTTAATGATATTTCATTGAATTTTCTTCTTCTTTTATTTTTCCCCTGTCACACAAATATAATCAATATGGAGCAAAAAGAAACGGCAACAAATATATTCATTAAGAAAAAAGTATCTCCTTATGGTGCAACTGAAAGTTGCTGATGGCTTGCACCATCTATCGGAATAAATACCAACTATTCGCGTTGATTTTTAATTATTCCAGAATTAGCCAAATACCCATTCTTGATTAATCAAGAAAAGCTAACAGCATACGCGTTTCGAGCTGTTGGCCCTCATCAGCGTGGTGCAATATTGTCGTTATTATATCTAATATTCTTTCTTATATCTCTTTTTTACTCATATAAAAAAATGTCGTATTTGCGAATATTGAACTTTTCGATTGGTATCTGCTGAAGATAAGTAGAGCTTACCGATGGATTTGATGTTGTTAGAAGTTGGGATTACACTTGAAGCATAGTTTGGGTAACCCAGGTTACTGGAGCGTACAGAAGTTCGCCAACTACCCTGAAACATAGCGGAAAATTGTTTTTAAGGTATCTATCATCTAAAGATAAGAATTTTTTTATAATTATCCCTAGTACACGTGGTACAGGCCATGATAATCATGGTGGGTAGAAGTTGGCGACTGCTTATACTGTAAGTGCAACACATGTCTACACATGTGAAAAGCCAATACCATTGTTGTTGTTGTTGCCGTGTTCAACGAAGAGCTTCAGATGTCTCCATGAATCTCTATAACAGCAGTCGTTCTCTATTTTGGGTGTGTAAAGTTCTGGGTCCATGTCAATTTTCTGTTGTTGTCGTGTCCAACGAAGAGCCTCAGATGTCTTCGTACATCTCTATCACAGCAGTGTTCTCTATCTTGGGTGTGTAAAGCTTCTGTTCTGGGTCAATTTTCTGTTGTTGTTGTCGTGTCCAATGAAGAGCCTCAGATGTCTCCATACATCTCTATCACAGCAGTCTCAATGTCCTCTATCTTGATGCTCTTCATTGGAAAATGGGTGCCGTTGCCACGTTAGTCACTTTGGAAACGTACCAAAAGTTAGTAAAATATTCCAGGGGTCCAGGGGGGACCGCAGGGAGGTGTGGTCAGACTTCTCCCTCCCCGGATATACCACTTATTCGGCCAATAAAAATTCATCGTTTAATATTTTTTAAAAAATACAAAAATATCATCAAAATCTATTAACAGATGTCTATTCGTCATTACTGACTAACGTGTGAGCTTTCTTGAGGATTTTATCTCATGTTGGTGACAACTAAATACAGTAGAACAACCTCCTTGTAAAGAACAACACCTAATTGCAGAGCCAAAGGGTCCTTTAAGGAGAGGTGTCCTCCTACCGGAGAATTTCTAAATAGTATAAAATGGTAATTTTGTAAACGAAAACTGTCCTTTATAGAGAGGTGTCCGCTTACCGAAGAATTTCTAAATAGTATAAAATGGTAATTTTGTAAACGAAAACTGTGCTTTGTAGAGAGGTGTCCTCTAGCGCGGGTATCCTCTCATGTAGGTTCTACCGTATAACGAAATTTTTTGAAAAAATTTAACATGACACTCTGTATGTTGTGCTATGTTTATTAATTCATTATTAAGAAGTGGCGTTATTAATAATATTAAAATAAATTGTATAAGAAACGCCTATTTAAAATGTTCTATTAAATTTTGATATTTATGATTGTTTTTAAATGACCAGTTTGAATGAAGTAATCTCATAAATAAAATGGGAGTTAATTTTTGAGGTCACTGACTGTGTTGAAGATGTGGTTGTTTGGGGAAAATGTTTTAGTAGAAAAATTAATTAAAATTACAAATATATTCTCACAATGAGTATCTTTTTTATTTTAAAAACGCTAGCTTTTGTAAATATTTCTGGTGGGATAAAGTCGATATTATAGTAAGCCCGTTGAAAAGCGATTAACGCTTGAAAGCTAGCGTTTTTAAAATAAAAAAGATACTCATTGTGAGAATATATTTGTAATTTTAATACTTTTTTCACAATTTTATCATGAATAGAAAAATTAATGGTCATTTAAAGCAGTCAAGTTATCCGTTATAAGAATGTGGCTGCTTGTGAGCACTCTGAACAAGTTTTATGGAGTATATAAAGGTATTTATTTATGGAAGTATTTTCAAAAGTACGATAATATGTATTGAAAATAGAGCAATCCATAAATGAATCTTTAATTAAAAAGGCATATATTGGATCAAAATATCATTTATTTTACCAATATTTCAGTTGACTGAACTCCAACCTTGATATGTTATAATACCTTGATAAAGGTTGGCGTTCAGCCAACTGAAGTATTGGTAAAATGATATTTTGATCCAATATATGCCTTTTTAATTAAAGATTATATGTATATACACAACATACACAAACGACCCGTAAACATTTTTGTTGTGTTTTAACTTTAAAAGCACACAAAAATATAATAAACTTGAATTTGTTTATTCAAGTCTCAAATAACAAAGCTTTACATATAGAACAAATAATAATGAAAAAGAAGAAAAAAAATTAGGAAAAGCAAAAACAAAACAAAAGTACTGGTCAAAAAGAAACATTTAAAATCACAGATTAATATCTTCAACACTTCCCCTTAATCAGATTTCAAATGTCCCTCATACCCAGTAGATATCTCAGCATTTGGAAACGCGGCTTAGGGAGCCCTTTGGTCATAATGTCAGCAACTTGATCTTTTCCAGAAATATGTTCTACATTGAAAATACCTGCTTTCCTTCAATAATTGACAATATGACCCAGAATAAGTATATTGCTACGGCGTTTTATGGTTTCCACAAGTCCATATCTCAGAAGAAGGCCAAGTGATACTCACTCCTCACTTTCTTACTGCTACTCTTTTTGTTTTGATTTCTTGCTTCCCTCTTTCTTCTTCTTATTATTATTTTTTCCTTTTATTGTTTTTTTTTCTTTCTCTTTTTACTCTGTATATATCGTTATTTCCTTTGTCTCACTGCTTCGTGCTTATGCATACCTCTGGTGAATCCTGTATAGGGTCAGTGACCCTAAATAAAAGCTTTTTTGTTGTTGTTGTTGTTGAAAATACCTGCTTGATACTTTTCTCTCACAAAATAGTGTCTTACTTCTATATGTTTGGTTCTTTTATGAAATTCAGGATTTTTGATCAATTTAATTGTACTTGCATTATCAACTTTTATAATTGGTTGTTCTTTTAGTGGAGAAATTTCACTGAAAAGTATATTTAACCAAATGACTTCCTTTGCTGTATTGCTTGCTGCCACGAGTTCGGCCTCAGTTGTTGACAAAGATACTGATCTTTGTTTTTGGCTAAGCCAAGAAATAGCACCACCAGCCAGTTTACACACAACTCCACTGGTAGATCTTCTAGTTTCTGGGTCTCCAGCAAAATCTGCATCACTGAAAGATTCCAAAACTCCTACTTTATGACCCTTTTGGTACATAATTCTATATTCAGTTGTTCCTACAAGATATTTGAAGATTCGTTTAACTGCTTCCCAGTCATATTTTGTTGGTGCTGCAAGTTTTTGAGAAACTTTATTCGGTGCAAAAGTGATATCGGGTCTTGTTAAGCAGCTCAGATGCATCAGACTACCAATCGCTTCACCAAAGGGAACATATTCTAGAATCTCTGCTTCCCCAGGAACAGTAGAATTATCAGTTGGTGTTCCCACTTTATTCGCTTGAGACATATTGAATTTCTCAAGAATTCTTTTTATATATGCCTTTTGATTTATAAAGATTGACCCATCTGGTTGCCGCTCTATCTCAATACCCAAAAAGTAATTTAATGGTTCACTTGTGATCTTAAATGAAAACATTAGTTCATCAAGAAATTCTTTGATTTCCTGTTCATTTGTACCAGCAATGATTCCATCATCAACATATATGGCAATAATGAGTAGTTGATCATTTGTTTTTCTGAAGAATAAACAGGGGTCAGCTGTACTTTCCTTCAGACATCTTTCTTTCATGAAGTTGACTATTTTCTGATTCCAGCATCTTGGTGACTGTTTAAGTCCATAGAGACTTTTCTTCAATTTCCATACAAGATCTGTTCCATTGTTGAATCCTTCAGGTTGTTTGATATAAATTTGATCTTGTAAGTCTCCATATAGAAAGGCTGTCTTTATGTCAAACTGTACCAATTTTAAGTCTTCATTAGCAGCAATTGCTAAAAGAGTTCTTATGGTGTCATGTCTTGCCACAGGACTAAATGTTTCTTCATAATCTATACCCTTCTTTTGTATAAACCCTTTTGCCACCAGTCTTGCCTTATATCTTGTAATCTCTCTTTTAAAATTCAATTTGGTCTTTAATACCCATTTACAATCAATTGGTTTTTGGCCAGGTGGTAATGTTGTGCATTCGTATACATCATTTTCCGTTAAAGAATTCATTTCTTCATTCATTGCTTCTTTCCAAAATTGTGCATTTGGAGAATCCATTGCTTCTTTGTATGTCTTGGGTTCAAGACCTTCTGCAATATTTATTTCAGCATCAATATACCTTTGAGGTTTTGATATATTTGATCGATCTCTTAGATTGTATACGTCTGATGTTTGAACATTGCTTTCAATTTTCTCAATATCTTGAGTATCATTTTGTTCATCAATCTGATTACTTGAAAGTTCATTATTTCTCTTTTCAATATCAAGGCTAAATTTTGGTATAGTTTCCTTGAATATTACATCCCTACTTGTGACAACTTTGTTTGAGTTCGGCATCCAGATTCGATACCCATCCTTGTTACTGCAATAACCAACTAAAATACCTTTTTCGCTTTTGGCATCTAACTTTCTTCTCTTTTCATCAGGCACATGAACAAAACATTCAGTTCCGAATATTCGAAGATGATCAACTGCTGGTTTTTTATCAAACCATAGTTCATAAGGTGTCTTTCCCTCAATTTGTGTTGGTCCTGTTCTATTCAAAACATATGTAGCAGTGTTAACTGCCTCTGCCCAAAGCTTTAGGCTCATATTTTTGGCATATATCATTGAACGAGCCGCTTCTATTAAAGCCCTGTTTTCTCTTTCCGCTGAACCATTCTGTTGTGGAGTATATGGCATTGTGATCCTATGATTAATACCATACTTGTTTGTAATTTTTGAGGTTTCTTTATTTACAAGCTCCTTTCCTCCATCTGTGAGAATTTCTTTCACTATATGTCCAGTAGTCTTTGTTTCCAAGAGAAATTGTTCTAGCTTTTCAATGACTTGTGACTTTTCTTTTAGGAAATACACTGATCGGTATTTTGTAAAATCATATTTGAAACACACAAAGTATCTCATCCCTCCTTTTGAAACCTCCTGCATAGGGCCAGATACATCTACATGAATCAAGTTTCCAGGTTGAGTAGAAGCATATTGTTCTCTTGATCCAAAACTCAGTCTATGTTGTTTGCCATAAATGCATGCCTCGCAAGGTTCATTGTCCATGACTGTATCTATTCCTTGTTCTTTAAGCCATTTTTGAACATGTCTTTTATTTTGATGTCCAAATCTTTCATGCCATAGTTGTAGCATATTGACATTTTGGGTTTTGGCTAAATTGACTTCTGCAGCATTTTCAGGTTTGATACTTGTTATTAACATACCATACAAGCCTCCTGGTAGTCTTTTCCCTTCTACAATAACTTCTCCAGTTGTTGTCTTAAAAAGTTTACAACCTTTTTTATCCATATTTATTTCAATCCCTTTATCCAATGTGCACTGTAATGACATCACATTACGACTGAAATTGGGAACATACCATGCATCAGTTAGGTAGTGAGTTTGCCATTTACCTTTTACACAAGTTTCAATTGTTATAGTTCCACTTCCATAAGCTATCAATTTTTCATTACTTCCAACTTTAACAGTCTGTTGGGTAGGAAAATCCTTATAAGAAGTATAAAAACTTGCATTTCTTGTAATGTGGTTAGTAGCTCCTGAGTCACCAATCCAAATGTCTTCATCTTGTTCATTGAATCTTTCACTGATTAAACTTTCACTTAAAAAATTTTGAATTAAGTTTTAATTTAGTTTCATCCTTTTCATTATCCTTTAGTTTCTTCTGTTTTGCATACCTACAATCTTTGGCCAAGTGTTCTTTTCTATGACAAAAGTAACATTCTCTTGTTTCTCTTGTTTTCTGAAAATTTTCATTACTTTTGGTAACTTTTCCTTTCATATTTTGCTTATTTTCATATGCATTTGCCATTAGTGCTGTCGAACTTGATGTGCTGCATTCATCTCGCTGTTGAATTCTTATTTCGAGTAACCGAAGCCTTTGTGTGAAATTGTCTACAGAACGTTCTTCTTTAGACACTGATTCCCAAACACTTTTAAAATCAAAATACTCATCAGGCAAGGTGTTTATGATTCTGCACATCAGCATGGATTCAGGCAATTTCAAATTTTCTTGTTTAGTAAGTTCATTTTGCATATCATTCCATAAACTTTCTAATTTTGAAATGTGCTTTGAAATATCATCTGTAGGATCCTTCTTAAAATTAAAGAATTGATTATAGAGCATGTCTAATCTTTGACCAGAGCTTTGCTCATAGACACTTAACAATTTGTCCCACATATCTTTAGCACTTGAGCAGGGAATGATTAGTTGACTTACAACAGGCATTACACTTGTTGTAAATAACAATTGGGATATTGCATCTTCACTTTCCCATTTTACATATGCCTCTTTTTCTTCATTTGTTTCTTGTTTTATTGGCTTTCTATATGTTCCATCAACAACGCCTATTACTTTGTTTATTGTTAAAAGCAATTTTATATTTTTCTTATATTCTGGCCAGTTTATTAATCCTTCCAATTTGGGAATATTCATACCCATTTTAATATTATCCATTCCAGCCATTACTAATATAAATTTTAACGTGATAAACAAAATAGAATTCTTTTTAGGCTTACCGTTGCTTCGTTTTTGTTATATTTCGCAGTGAATGCGTGGTTGGGCCCATAACCTGTTGTGTTTTAACTTTAAAAGCACACAAAATATAATAAACTTGAATTTGTTTATTCAAGTCTCAAAAAACAAAGCTTTACATATAGAACAAATAATAATGAAAAAGAAGAAAAAAACATTTGAGGAAAAGCAAAAACAAAACAAAAGTACTGGCAAAAAGAAACATTTAAAATCACAGATTAATATCTTCAACAATTTTTGTCATTTTTTAATATATATCTTTCACTTAAAAAGTATTCTAAAATAATTTGGCCAGCTTAAAATTACTTTGAATTAATTAATATTAATGTTAATAATGAATTAATATTTTTTATTATCCAATCTTTAGAAAAAAATATAGAAATTAAAATTTCAAATTTATAAAGCAAATTTATCTATGAAATACATATATATATTTTAATTTTTAAAATTTCAAAGAAATAATATCGACCTGTTATACATATTCTAATTTTGTATAAAGTATTATTATTATTATTTTATATTTTTATAATAGTGTTATTTCGAATAATTATATTATTTTGTTTTATCAAACGAACTTTTCTGAGCTTTGTTTATTCTTCCTGCAATTTTTAAACCGCAAGTTCATTTTCAAAGATATAGAATCATCATCAGACACATCAGCAGATTTTTAAATTAGATTTTAAAATATGAATTGCGAACTTATGTTTCTAAATGAGCGGTATTTTAAATATAATTTATGATTTTCCCTTTCGTTAAATATGATACAACAAGCGTCAAATCATGATATTTGAATATAACTCATAAGTAAGTTAAATTTTGATTTGCCTAAAATTGTGATTGTGTAGTTAAAACTATTTGGGTAGATATAAAAATTAGGCCTAAGATATTTATATTTTAATACAATCGGCTGTCTTTTGTGCGAGTGTGTGAATTTTAAATAACGAATTATCCAACTGACAAAGTGAATGTTGAAATGTTGAAATAAAATATTACACCTAATATATAAAAAACATTACTAATATAGTGAAATAGAATATATTATTTTTCTAATCATTATTTCAATAAATATACATTTTTCAAAATATGTTTGTTTATTTGTAATTAATTTAATTTCAAGCTTAACCAACCTTTTAAAAACTTACTTTTTATAACCATATTAAAGAGAGGAATTAAATAAATTTATTATTGATATTGAATATTAAAGTTTAAGGAAACACTCGCCAAACTTTCCTTTCTTTCTTTTTTACTTTATATACAATATCTTTTTAAAATTTTGATTGGTTAAAATATTGTTTCAAATTTGAAAAGAGAGTAGGTCAAATTTGACTTTATTTCAAAATATCACAGAGTTTATTTATTTTATTTATGATTTTTTTAATTTATGTAATTATATATGCAAAGAACTATTTTATATATCAGAAATTCTAGCCAAAATGGCGGCTAAAAATAATATGAAGCATACTTTGCCTTTAAATATATAATTTTTTGTTGTTTTAAATATAGACGATTAGAATCATAACAATTTAATTATTGCGTTATGAAACAAATATTAAAATATTTAAGTTTGGGCAAATTTATTTAAATATATAAATAAAAAGTTTATATTTATTTTTATTGTTTATTTTTAAATCTTTATTTTTGAAAACTTTTTTTGACATAATAGTTTTTGGACATTTAAAAATTATTTTAATTATACTTTTTATATATTATCCCATTGTATAATTATACAAGATCATGGAGGCTATATTTAGTCCTTAAATCTCCATGATAGGTAAAAAGAGCTGCCGTCGTTGGTTGCCTGTCATGAGTCAGACTTTGTCCCCCAAAAAAGTGGTCGACGCGGGACGCGATCTCAGGTCCTAGTGGTCGAAAACCGAGAGTGTGTACCACAACACCACCAGCCCTGTTAATTATACAGAACATATTTAATATAAATAATTCCGGATAGTTGGTTACATCTTTTGTACGCTCCAGGAACCTGGGTTAATTATATATAGGTTTTTAACTTTTAATTAGACAATTTTAATTTATATTTAGACATTTTTCATTTTAATTTACACACTTTCATTTTTTTTAGACATTTTCAATTTTAATTTAAACATCTTTCATTTTAATTCAGACATTTTTCATTTTAATTTAGACCATGTGTCCATGCGTTTAAATTAAAATGAAAAATGTCAAAATTAAAATTAAAAATGTCTAAATAAAAATCAATGTGTCTAAATTAAAATGAAAAAGTCTGAATATAAATTAAATTTGTCTAATTAAAAGTTAAAAACCTATATATAAGTTATTATGAATGATGAAATGCTTCTCTTGGGTCAAATACTTTACTGATGTCTTTGAAAAATTGAACAAAACCTATCGCCTATCTTCTTCATGGAGCACGTCTCTAGAATTCTTCTGTCTTCTGGTATGTTTGAGAATCATATTTTTTAAACAAGTAATATTATAAGCAGTATATACAATACACTTGTATAACGTCTCTCGTTATGCGAGGAGGATCCATTGAAAGGCTGTCTGCAGAAAGGTAAAATTTGTGTATATTGCGGCGTTTACTTTTTCAAGAAGTTGAGAAAACACAGCATTAAAAGGGTAGAAGAGCTTGTGACTCGTGGCTCGAGGAGATCGCGCCACGGGCAGAGAGAGAATAAACATATCTTTTTTGGAAGTCATTTATAACTCATCGTCTAAGTTTATTTTTGGAAAGTTAAGCTTCTTGAAACTTTACAAGGCGAGTTTCTCCGTGTTATTTTCTACGCGATAATATTAACGAATCTCAATGTAACATCCATTAGTTCTATGTTTTGTCTTTAGAGTTATTCATTATAATATATCATTGGTCGAAGTTTATTTCTTTACATTATTTTTACATCACGAAAAAATT
Organism: Cordylochernes scorpioides; assembly: GCA_030710605.1. Lineage (NCBI taxonomy): Eukaryota > Metazoa > Arthropoda > Arachnida > Pseudoscorpiones > Chernetidae > Cordylochernes > Cordylochernes scorpioides. The sequence continues at coordinate 90,123,289 of CP092877.1, read as the reverse complement.
GTAAATATAATTATAATTCAAGCAATAATTATCCAGTATTTGTTGGGGAAAACGTTTCTTTATATAGTTGAGTGAAGCGGTGATATGGGGGGGGGGGGGGTAAAATATTTGCTCGTCTATCAGCCAATAATAAATATGTGACAAAAAAAGGAAAATAAATAAAGTATCTGTATGTGCACGCGCGATGTTAAAGGAAAAAAAGATAAACTCATCCTCAGAGGCAGTGTATGGTCACAATTTATATTTTAGAGGAGTCTATCTTCCAATAATCCAACCTCCAATAAAAGACCAGGAGTGGTCCCTCTTGGACTTCACTTTCTTCGTTGTTCATATTGTTTTTTTATCCATACTGTTTTGACCATACTGGAGAGACATCATGAATATCATATGAAAAGGTAGATCAAGGATTTATTTGATTATCTAATACAAAAATATGGAATTAGAACCTATGAATCGGCAAAGAGAATTGATCAGAACAGGGTAAAATGAAGTTCAATAATTACAGACCTCTTTATCAGAAATGTTACTATTTTGTTGCACCTGGTTGCGTTCTGGCAGATTTGCCAGCCTTGAATCTGTCCTCTGACATGTCCTGTATCTTTCCAGAGCGTGTTTCAACCATCCTACAAGGATAGATAAGTGAATAATGATGCAACTATTATTTTTAGGTAACCCTCAAAATAATTTTATTTAGCATATCAATCTTTAAAGAGGTGTGTAGTCACAATGTTGTAAAATACGAAAAATATATATTTTTTATACCAGTAATCTGTTTTAAAAATAAATAAATCTTATTTGCATTTAATGCCTATGTTTTAAAGTCCCAAATTAATTTTTATTTTTAAAAATTTGATCGCATTTAAAATTTTGATCGCATATAGCTTATTTTCAAATTTAATATCTTTTTGAACAAATGGTGTTTATGCAATAATCAATGCTTTCATATATGTGTTATTTGGGCCAATATCCACTTTAGGGTCAGGAAGAATTCGTCAAAATTGGCGACTACTGACTGCCAACCTTTAAATGATGACAACACTTAAAAATGATGAGTTTGATGTTGAAATTTTCATATTTAAAGTCAAATAGCATTTAAGACAAAAAATCTAATCCCCTATTGCACATTTATAAATCGAATATCGATCCTAATAATATATGGTAAAAAGAGAGGAAGATATTCAAAGAATGCATCTGCAAACCATGCAGAAAGCCAGCTTAAAATTATTATATATTTTAATTTATACATATTTAACATCAATTTTATCTTCAACCTTTAATTTTTGTAACTGAATTCTTGTTCTTGAGAAGATGTATTCATATGAAAATAAACATTGAAAATATATTCAAAACTCAGAAAAAAATATCTTAGCCTAATCTGTGATTTGTGCAAAAAAAAAAAATTCCAAGTCAAAATAAACTTCATCCTCTATTTCTCATTGTAAGAAAAATAATGGGGAAGAAATTTTTAATAATTGTCCTCTATCAACAGGCAAATTTTCGTTGTACAAACTATTTTCTCAACAGATCCTTGTAGATATTCTTCATTTTCGAATAATGTAAAAAAAATACTTGTTAAAGACCATACCTCTTTAAAATATTGTCCTAATTAATCACCCCTCTACCCTCAAATATAAACAACAATGATTTATACTGATTCCCAAAACTCCCTTAATTATTTTATAAATAGATATAAAAAAAAGAAATCAAGACCAGCCTCAGTTTAATTTTCTATATGTGAACATATAGTATTTTATTATCACTTACTAGCCAAATGACCCGGCAACGCCCGGGTTTTACCCGATTAAATGTTTTTATTCAAATACTATTCGTTACAATTATAAATTGGCGCCGTGGATGTAACTCTTGTGAAACGTCCCGCTCCAAACTTTGTGTCTGAGAAGCGTAATTTTTATAGAAAGAAGATCTAGCTTTTGTTTTCTGCTCGAATGAATGTTTTTCTGTTAGAATTTTGTTCCTGCGTACAAAATAATGAACTGGTTTCACCCGTGGTCTCTGCTTTTTGGAATTTTTCCCCGATATAATTTTGTATCTGATAATCAAACATGATGCAGCAATATTGTCATCATCATTTTCTGAATAAAAATATATAGTTTTAATAATTGATTTATATATTTTTTAAAATAGCCTATCGTCTTCCCCGTATTTTTTTACCTATGTATGGAAATTTTGGTTTGAATTAGTGAACTACTGCGAATTTGTATACGGACATACAGACAGACATACAAACATTCATTTTTATATAGAGAGAGATATAGGCTTTATTTTTCGCTAAAAGGCATACAATTGTTTTAAAAAGCACAAAACTTGCAATGTGATAATTTTGAAATCATCTTTAGTTTTTAAAATGTTGAATGAATGTTATGAATTAAAAAGAAGGAGCTTCATTGATTTTTAAAATAAGTACTATACTTGATGAGCGTTTTATTTCAACTCGCACTATCTCTTATAAGTCTATCCTAAAAATAAAGAAGAGGGGGAGGGGATAAATAAAAATCAAAATTATTGAGGGTAAATCTCAATTGTTTGAATTTTCCAGGAAAGTGTCTCTTTTATAAGATTGAATGCTTTAATAAAGGTTCTGTGAGTCTTGGGATATCAAAAATCAAAATACTTCCTCAATAATTGAAAAAAAAATTTCAAGAGCTATAACAAACTTTTAAGAAAAAGGATTAAAGTCAACAAATTTTCCACAGTTGTAATTTTAGAAAATTCAGAAAGCTAATCAAATATACAAAAATATATTAGAAGCGAAACAGCTTAGAATTTTTAAATATAGGCATTCTTTCAGTCTTTTTCTATAAATATTCAAGAATGAGTGTTATTTTTATCTCAAATATAAACACATATTAATTTTTTAAATAAACAATATTTTTAGTACTATAAATTTTGTATTAAATATATTGAAAACAAGGAGTTCTTAATTGTGATTGATATTTCATCTTTGCTTTTATTATTGCAAGCATATCTTTAAATATAAGTCATGAACGAGAGTTTTTTTTTTAATTTTAACATGCTTAATTATGTTTGATCAATATTTAAAGTGTAAAATTCAAAGATGATTTGATAACTAATTTTCAATAAACTTTTACAAAAACATGTAAGTAAATTTTAAAATATAGGTTTAATGAAATATTTTCACAAATTTTCCATTTAAAAAATATCGTAAAACTCTAGTTTTAAAAGTATTTAAATGATGGAAATGAATAAATAAACATATCAATAATGTGGGCAAATAATTCATAACTATTGAAAACATTTATTAATTATATAAAAGAAGCGTCGAACGTACTTCTAAACATTTTATTTCTTAGGGACGATTCGATTTTCAACTTATTCTGTTCTTTTTCTAGTTTCTATTTGGTAGTGGAATATCTTTAAATTCAAAAGATGCCTACGTATAAAATAAAAAATTTAAAATAATGGACAACCCTGACCCTATGTTGCCAGTCCTAGGATGGGAAGAGTTTATATTTTGTCTTATTATAGGATGGCAATATTTCTACTCGCGCGTTATTTTAAACATATGAAAATGATAAAATTAAAGTTGTAGTTTTTCAACTATATATTATTCGTATAAATTGAACTTTTATTAATTGACTCCATTTTCAAATCTACACAACTTTTAAATCAAAATTTAACTCAAAATAAGATGCTTTTAATGTATATTGCTTTCATTTCAACCCAACAAACTCTTTAGTTTTGCATGGTAGGTTTAAAAAACCTTGGTTAAAAAATGATTATATCAAATAAATTTATGTATTTTTAATTAGTAAAACGAAAGGTAAAGTAATGTTTTGACATTTAATTTTTTTTTCTGCAAATCGACAAAGCAAACATTTTGTTTACAAATAGCATCAGGTAGTAAAACTTTATAAATAACTTTAAATTTTATCTAATTAAATAAATAAAAAATAAAGTATTTGATCGTAATAAAGTCTAAAATAATTTTGACTTGAATATTATATTTTAGACCAAACCTTGTAAAAAGTGGCAACTTTAAATTTTTTATATTTTGTATTGACATGGACGTAAGGCGGTCGTAAAAAAATCGGCTATTTAACCAAAATCTAATATCTATACATAATATATTTTAATATATAAATTCCAAAAAATAACTTTTGAAACATTATATAACTCTAACCCAGTTGAATCTCAACTGAAGAATTTAAAAAAATTGTGTAAAATTGACTTCTATTTAACAATTCAAAACATATTTGTGTACATCTAAATATTATAATTATAAGCCTAATATATATAAATAAAGATATAAAATAAACAGCAGCCATTTTTTTCAGGAGTGTTAATTTGTTAATTTCTTAAATTGATACTAATTACATATAGATTTATATATATGGCTAATTTATTTCAATTCTAAAAAAATTTATTTAAAAACTAAATGAATATGTGGTCAATTGTTTTATTAAACAATGGGTATTTAATTTTTGAAAGGAACAAATCAATTTTGATTTGACATGTAAAGAAATATATTTTTTAAAATGATATTATCAGAATGAGTTCTTGAAATATTTCATTTGTATTTAATATTAAAAGAAAAAAAAAAAGGGAAATTTTTTTTTTCTTGACAGTCATTTCTTTAAATTAAATTTAAAAAGATTTAGTAACCCTGGTATATTCTATGAATATTTAATTTCAGAGATTTAATTCCAATTTCTATAGTTTTTATTCCCAATATACAGACAATTGAATAAGCATTCCAAGTTTAAAATATGTTAATATATAAGGAGATTGAGATATCTTTACAAAATTTTATAATTTATTACAATTTTACAAAGAACTAAAGAATACAAGGTAATAAGACTAAATCCAAATAAAGAGTGTGTGATGTTTTTGTAACAACACTGTTACTGAAGCCTTACACACTATTTATTTGGATTTGGTCTTATTACCTTGTGTGTACATCATTGTGTTCTGGCATACAATTGTGCAACACTCTTTAGAGAAACACAAGGTAATAAGCCCAAATACAAATAAATTGTGTGTGACGTTTCGGTGTAACAGCGTTGTTACCATCTTCAGACAAAAGTACTATTCATTCAGTACTTTTGTCTGATGATGGTAACAACGCTGTTACTGAAATGTCACACACTATTTATTTGAATTTGGTCTTATGTTAATAATCTATAATCCAAATTGTGCCTTATCAAGAGCTAAAGAAGATATTATTCAAAAAGATTCTGATATTAATAAATAAAAAGTTGTTGTATAATTCCATTTTATTTGAATATTACAATAAATTTGAACTATTTTTGACACGAATGTTTCTTTTTAAAATAAAATAATTTTCTACTGCCCTTACTGCAATGATAAAATAATGGTAGGGCTTGACTCATCAGTGGTCTTCTTCTTTCTTATCTCCACACTGGGTGAAGTAGAATGTGTCTGCCTTTGTCATTAAGACTGGGAGCACTACTCAGTGGCAGGCCGAACTTAGCTCAAAAAGAAATGGCCGCCTCTGACATGAGGAACAGACGCCATGTGCAGCCGCTCTTATCATGGAGTACAAACGCTGCTCATCCTGTATCCCTTGATCAGGAGCCCTTACAGGGTACTATCAGCCGGGCTAACTGAGTCCAGGTTTTTTAGTGAGCTTGTTACTGCTCCCCCTCCTCCTTTTTCATCCGGGCTTGGGACCGGCAAAGGCGGAGTTTTTATATTGAAATCCGTAAGCGATGAATACAAACATATGGAATTAATATGGTTCTGTTCTTTTTTACCATTCAACCCATTTTTAAAATTTTAAAATATTTATGCACAGATTGTAGCAGTAACAAGCTCGCTAAAAAACCTGGGCTCAGCTGGCCTGGCTGATAATACCCTGTAAGGTCTCCTGATCCAGGGATACAGAATGAGCAGCGTTTGTACTCTGTTTGTACTGCACATGGTGTCTGTTCCTCATGTCAGAGGCGGCCATTTCTTTTGGAGCAAAGTCAGCCTGCCACTGAGTAATGTTCCCAGTCTTAATGACAAAGGCAGACACATTCTAATTCACCCTGTGTGGAGATATGAAAGAAGAAGAAGATCAGACCCCATTTTTAGATCTATCGCTCTCTAATACTATATTTTAGATGCAATAAAATACAATTTGGATTATAGATTAGAAATATAAGGGTAACAAGACCCAAATTAATAAATTGTGTCTGATGATTCAGTTACAATGCTGTTACTAAAACGTCATCACTACACAATTAATTTATTTGGGTCTTGTTACCTTATGTTTATTGAGATTATTGTTACCCTATTATTGTTACAAAACGTTTTTTTATAGGCCATCACTTTTCTTCCTTCATTTCCCAAATTTATTCATTTTTTCCCCTCTTCTTCAATTACTTGCTTTTATAAAAATAATATTTTTCACAAGGTAATAAGACTAAATCCAAATAAATAAATAGTGTGTGACATTTCGGTAACATTGTTGTTGGCGTCTAGTTTTTATGTCTATTTTGACGGGAGAGGCGACCCTTGTCTCTTTAGTGTTGTTACCATTCAGTAGGATCTGCCAGAAGGCACTACTGCATGGCAGAAGCCATTCAGTACTTTTGTCTGAAGATGGTAACAATGCTGTTACTGAAATGTCACATACTGTTTATTTATTTGGATTTGGTCTTTTTATATCTCAAGTCACATAGTTAGTTTGCCTGTTGGCAGACATATTTGCATCACGGTTGCTGGTGGCCTCTATGACAATTGTCCCCCCCCCCCTCTTACCCTTAATTGAAAAGGCCCTGAATGCTAATTTCTGTCCTGGATTATTGATGATGCTCTTATTAAGAATAAGCTTTCTGTTAGAAACTTTTAACATTTTTTTTTTATAGTCAAAACACAAGGTAATAAGACCACCAAATTCAAATAAATAGTGTGTGATGTTTTGGTAACAGAGTTGTTACCATCTTCAGACAAAAGTACTGAATGTACCGAATTGAAGTTGGTAACAACACTGTTACCGAAATGTCACACACTATTTATTTATTTGGATTTGGTGGTCTTATTACTTTGTGTTTATAATCCATAATCCAAATTGTGCTTTATCAAGACCAAACACACTTATTTATTCATTTGAATTCTGTCTTATTACCACACACAACACACATACATACAGCTTTATTAAGACCACAGGTCTTATACATATTCACCACAGGAAGAAATAATAGATAGAGCTCCTATACTCCAGGCAGCACATCACCCAACAACAGCCTACAGGTCTGATGCATGATTTGGTCTTATTACTTTGTGTTTCCAATTATTTTAAATTTTGTTGTGGGTGGAAGGGAGACTTTGGATAATTGGGACTCTTTCCAATTGAGAATACAGATAATTGGGACTAGTGATAATTAGGATTACTGTCTAAGCAATCCTAATTTAATGAGAGAAGACTGTTACTCTTTAAAACTAGCATCATTCATTTATCAAACCTGGATAGAATTGAAAAGAGTTGCAAGCTGTTGAAGTTCTATATAAAGTGTTGTGTCTAACCTCCCTGTGTGTGTTGTTGCAGTGGTATATAATGAGATGACGGAAAGCTACGCGCTCAAAAGCAACAGCGGAGATCACCTGGTAAAGATCCAACCATGTGAATCCAGCGGTCAGCCGACCCTCTACACCAGACCTCTTGCTCCCTTAATGACCTCCGCGGGGAAACCCCCCGGCAGCCTGCAGCAGCCCCACATTGTGATCAACAATGTCGCAGGCACCTCCTCCTCCCTCCATAATAACCTAGTAGCTGCTACCTCCACGCAGGACATCATCAGCAGGGCAGTGGTGACGCATGGAGGAGAATCCAAGGTTATCTACACCACCTTGCCCATCAGCAAGGCTCCAGTCACCATCCAGGCTCTCAACTCCAACAGGATGACCACCGCAATCAAAGCTCCAGTTGGGACATTCGTATCTCTGCAGGATGTCAAGTCCTACCCCAACTTTGTCACCACGGTAGTGGACTCCCTGCATGTCTTATTACCTTCTCCCCAGCCTGGACAATCCACAAGCCTGGCCATCCCGCTCAAAACAGGCATGAGGATCATAGCCCCTCACAGCAGCGCGCAGGGCGTCCAGACAACGTTGAAGAGGACCAACTCGGAGCTGGATAACCCCATCATCACCAAGGTCATCATCACAAACACCTCCAAGCCGTCTGAAGGCTCGGACACACCGAAGGTCACCAAACCAGGGACCTTCCTCCTAGCCAGTCCATCTAAACAGATCACTTTCACAGCTGACTCCGTAGCTGGACAGCCCATCATGATGAAACCACCAGCAAATGCCTCAAAAAAGGTTAAAACCCCCCTACCCTCCTCCTCTCCCTTTTTTGATACAGCACAATTTGGATTATAGATTATAAACACAAGGTAATAAGAACAAATCTAAATAAATAAACAGTGTATCTATTGTCACACACTATTTATTTGGATTTGGTCTTATTACCTTGTGTTTATAATCTATAAACACACTGTTTATTTATTTGAATTTGGTCTTATTACCTTGTGTTTACAACAGAAAAAAGTAACCATCATCAATTATGTCCTTCCAAGGAAACAGCAGTCTTTGTGATTTCGAGACTTAAGTCTAGTCATCTAACATGCATTAACCATCCGGAGAAAGGTTTTTCCCACTACATGCTCAGTGCATATTTTCTACCTGCAACCCTATCATCAACTATGTCCTCCCAAGGAAACAACAATCCTTGATTTCCACACTTAAGTCTGTTCATCTAACAGACATTGACCATCCAGAGAAAGGTTTTTTTCCCCATGTGTGTACCCAGTGTATATTTTCTACCTGCAACCCCCTGCTCTTATATTGATGAGCTCTACTCATCCCCAGCACAGACACTATCAAGGACCACAAAGCTCAATAAGCAAGAAGAAAAAGACATAAGACTTAGGGGTTTAATAACAGCAAGGGGTGTTGCCAGATAAAAATCCTAGCTGTATATTCACAGATAATCCATCGATGAGCTCTACTCATCCTCAGCACAGACACTATCAAGGATCCACAAGACTCAATAGAATTCAGTAGAGATAAGCAAGAAGAAAAAGACAGATAAGACTTAGGGGTTTAATAACAGTGAGGGGTGTTTCCAGATAAAAATCTTAGCTGTATATTCACAGATAAAAGGACTATGTTAACAGATCAAGTGTTGCCCCAGATTTTTTTCCCTGTTAGAAATATAAATTTATTATTGTAATCCGAGGGATTGACAATTTAAATACCGTTCATGAACAAAACTTAAGGAAGTTTTTAGCATGTATATCAGGATTCTGAAAGAATAAATGAAAATTATTTGATACACAGTAACCTTTATTGAAGACACACAAGATAACCAAGTGTAAATAAAATTTCCTCTGTCTCCTTAAAAAAAAATAGATGGCCTGTAACACCAAAGACTTTCCACTTCCTTAAGTTTTGTCCATGAGTGTATTTATACATATACAGTGGTACCTCGACATACGAGTTTAATTCGTTCCGCAACCTTGCTCGTATCTTGAATTACTCGTATCTCGAAGCAAATTTCCCCATACAAAACAATTGAACTACCATTAATCCGTTCCAACCTCCAAAATGTCACCCCAGTTATTTTTGTTACGTGGTTTTAAATAATAAAAACGTATTTATAAATATCAAATATTTATTGCACAAAAACAAAATATAATAAACTTGAATTTGTTTATTCAAGTCTCAAAAAAACAAAGCTTTGCATATAGAACAAATAATAATAATGAAGAAGAATTTATATTTCCTCTTTCTTCCATTCTGTTAATTGTAGCACATTTCTTTTGAATGAAAAATGCTTCTTTAAATTGTCTCTTAAAATAATTTTTCTCATAATCTAGTATCTTTGTTTCTTTTAGGTTAAAATTATTATGTCCTGTGATTTTTCTATGTTCTACAAGTGCAGAATTTTCAATTTTATCCCATTTCAGAGCATATTCATGATTTTTCATTCTTTCTTTTAAAGTTCTGGATGTTTGTCCTGCATAACATTGGTCACATTTTTCACATTTCACTTCATAAATTAAACCTGCTCTATTTGGTATGTGAGTGTTCTTATGGTTGTTGATATATTGAGAGATAGGGTTACATGGTTTCCATGCAATGTTTATTTTTTCATACTTTTTGAATATATTAGTCAGATATCTTGCAAACTTTTGGTTTATAAATGGCAATGTGATAAATTTGGCTTCTTTGTTTTTGCACTTTAGATTTTGAATTAAAGTGTTATTCTCATATTTTTGGTTCATGTCTTCTATTATTCTATCTATCAATTTGATGGGAAAATCTTCATTGATTAGTTCTTTTTTGATGTTGTTAATTTCTATATTTCTTTTAGTTGTATCATTAATGAGTGTAAAAGCTCTATATATAAGAGCTTTTACTAATCCTACTTTTTGGCTGAAATGGTGCTGTGAGCTAAAGTTCCAATAAGTTCCTGTATGTGTTGGTTTTTTGTATATAAAATTAAAAATCTACCAATATTTTAATGAAAATGAAATTGTTAACTCCTATGAATTCAAAGAAGATATTATTGACATGAAGCCAAATGGAAATCAAAGAATTATATCTTTAGATGTTGAATCCATGTTTACTTCAATCCCTATACCCACAATTATGGATGCATTAAACCATGTGATAAAAGAATCAAAAATAAACAATTTGCCAAAATCTGAATTTTTAATTGGAATAGAATTTTGTTTGAAAACAACATACTTTATTTATGATGACCAAATATATCTAAATGAAAGGTGCAACAATGGGTAGTCCAATATCACCAAACGCAGCTTGTATTACTATAGGCCAATTTGAAATAAAAGCTCTAAATTCACTTAAAAATGATGTTTATTATTTTAAAAGATATGTGGATGACTCCATTTTATTTATTAATCAGGGAAGTGAACAAAAAATTTTGGATACTTTAAACAATCTAGTGCCTGATATCAATTACTCTATGGAAGTAGATAACAACAAATCAATAAATTTCCTGGACATGAACTTATCATACAACAATAACAACATTACAACCTCTATATACAAAAAACCAACACATACAGGAACTTATTGGAACTTTAGCTCACAGCACCATTTCAGCCAAAAAGTAGGATTAGTAAAAGCTCTTATATATAGAGCTTTTACACTCATTAATGATACAACTAAAAGAAATATAGAAATTAACAACATCAAAAAAGAACTAATCAATGAAGATTTTCCCATCAAATTGATAGATAGAATAATAGAAGACATGAACCAAAAATATGAGAATAACACTTTAATTCAAAATCTAAAGTGCAAAAACAAAGAAGCCAAATTTATCACATTGCCATTTATAAACCAAAAGTTTGCAAGAAATCTGACTAATATATTCAAAAAGTATGAAAAAATAAACATTGCATGGAAACCATGTAACCCTATCTCTCAATATATCAACAACCATAAGAACACTCACATACCAAATAGAGCAGGTTTAATTTATGAAGTGAAATGTGAAAAATGTGACCAATGTTATGTAGGACAAACATCCAGAACTTTAAAAGAAAGAATGAAAAATCATGAATATGCTCTGAAATGGGATAAAATTGAAAATTCTGCACTTGTAGAACATAGAAAAATCACAGGACATAATAATTTTAACCTAAAAGAAACAAAGATACTAGATTATGAGAAAAATTATTTTAAGAGACAATTTAAAGAAGCATTTTTCATTCAAAAGAAATGTGCTACAATTAACAGAATGGAAGAAAGAGGAAATATAAATGATATTTATAGATATGCTTTTAATTATATTTGAAAAAACTTTTAATTCTAAGAATATTAATCAGCAGGTGTTTTTCCCATCTGTTTATCAGATAAATATCTTCTTATCTGTTTTCTTGTTTACACACTTGATAACAGGAACTATTTAAAAGCATGCTGTGGTAAAATTCTCTCATTCAGTACTTTTGTCTGAAGATGGTAACAACGCTGTTACCGAAACGTCACACACTATTTATTTATTTGGATTTGGTCTTACTACCTTGTGTTTATAATCTACAATCCAAATTGTGCCTCATCAATTGTTAAACAAAGGATTAAGGCTGTAAAAAAAAAAATCATCGCAATATTAGGTTGCTGAACTATTTCAGTCAAATTATTCAGAAATAGACAGCATCAAACAACAAAATTTAGAACAGGCCATCCATCTCAAGCCATTGAAGATAGCAGCAAAATCTACCCCACTTTCTCAAAATGTAGCTTGGCACCTGCAGCTCCAGAACACATTTTGGCTTGCATTAGATGTACTAAACAGGACCTTTGGGAGAGGCCGCTGCTTATTATCAAACAGCTTGAAGAGCATGGACTCATGGAATTTGTGTAAACTTCGCACAAGGGGATAAAAAACAACAACAAAAATAGTTTGATGGGAAAATCTTCATTGATTAGTTCTTTTTTGATGTTGTTAATTTCTATATTTCTTTTAGTTTGGGCTATTGTCTAATGGTATGTACAGGAGATGAATTCAGTGTATACCTTATTGGTTTAGTTTCTTAACAAACAAAACTAAAATATTTTCTTTTGTGGTAAGACATCAGTTTGAAATGGCTAAATTCTGCATTGAAGACGTCACTTATGCTCTGCAAGGTTTCTGCCATCAACTAGAACTCATTGTTGGGATATTTTACAAGCAGCAAAAATGGAAATCTAATTTTTATTTATTTCAACACACAAAACGCGATATCCTGACTAGGGATAATTGCGTTGATTTACATTTTTTTTAAACAGAAACAGTTATAAACATATTATACAAGAAACAGTAATCAAAAATAAATAGAGAAACAATAATATATATTAGGAACCTGAACCTTTCAGGTTTGAAAGAAAATCATAAATATATTTACAAAAATAGTTAAACCTATGGAAATCTAATGCTGCACATGACTGGTACAGAGCAGGAGGGATAAACACCAATTCTGTCCTCCCAAGAGAACAATGATTTCCAGACTTAAGTCTGGTCATCTACAGACGACTTTCCAAAATGGTTGCAAGGTTTCCACACTATGTACTAAATATCAACCTTCAATCCCAAAACACATCATTGACTGTATTGACTCATCCATTGATGAGCTCTACTCATCCCCAGCAGACACCATCAACAAATTCTACAGACTTGATACATTAATATGATTGAGTCGAGATAAGAAAAATACATTTATATAACTTTATTTATATATTAAAAAGATATTATACAATAAGCATATAGTACCATTGTTATGCTAGAAATATTTTGTTCTAATTTAAAATAAATATGTACATAAAATAATGACTCATTTCTACAAAACAGAAGCTGAAACATAAGGTAACAATACCAAAATCAATAAATTGTGTATGATGTTTCGATGTAACAATATGGTTAAAAAAGCATAATACACAATTTATTTATTTTGGTCTTGTTACCTTATGTTTCAAATCAATAATCCAAATTGTGTACCTTTATCAGAAGATGAAAAAGTTTGGGAATACTGATGAGGCATAAGTCTTTTGTCATCAATTTCTGTTTCATAATTGTAGGGCCTTCTTCTTAATTTGAGTTTTAAAGACATAAATGCAAAAGAATTCTATATCAATAAGGTAAATTCAAAACTATTATAAACATGTATGATTTTTTTAAAAATTAAACAATATCTACTGCCGTTAATACAATAAAAAATTGTTTAATTTTTAAAAAAGAATAATACGCATCTATAATATTTTGAGTCAAAAGGCGATCCATTAATTAAGATTATATAAAAGGGCGTACCTGGATCTGTAAAGAAAAAAAAATTTTTTTTTTCTTAAAATATTACGAGAGATTGTTCCCTCTTTATCAATTTATTGCATTCTATAATAGTTTTGAATTTTCATAACAGATGGCCGCTAATGCTTCATAAAAATCATTAATCTTTAAATAAAAAGGCATATATTGGATTGGTCTATTTTCAAAAAAAAAAAAAGAAAACATTAATGTGTACAATTTGGATTATAGATTAGAAATACAAGATAATAAGACCAATAGTGTGTGATATTTCGGTAACAGCGTTGTAACCATCAGAAAGTACTGAATGATACTGATGAGGATAACAAGACGCTGTTACAGAAACTTCACAAACTGGTTATTTATCGTAAAGAGAGAGTTTGCCTGGCCGGCGGCATTCATATTTATATGAAAAAATAGACACTTCGGCCAGTTAAGAGTTTTTTATTTTTCTCAACGTTTCGACAAAAAATTTTTGTCTTCAATTTTTAACGCCTTGCCAAATGCTTTATTTTTATTTACTGATGAAGACAAAAGATTTTTGTCGAAAGGTTGAGAAAATAAAAAAACTCCAACTGGTCGAAATGTCCATTTTTCAAATAAATACTAGTTATTTAGTCTTATGAACTTGCATTTCTATCTCTCAAACAACATTTAACAAACAACACAAGGTAACAAGACCAAATCCAAACAAATAAACAGTGAGTGACGTTTCGGCAACAGCGTTGTCACCATCTTTAAACACCATCTGATTGAAAATGGTAACAACGCTGTTGCCGAAACATCACAAACTGTTTATTTGTTTGGATTTGGTGTTATTACCTTGTGGTTTATAATCTATAATCCAAATTGTGCCTTATCATTTAAGAAACAAATAAGAGAAAGGTTCTAGCAAACATTTTCTACTTTTTCTAGATGAGGCCGTTTGCATGGTGGTTGGTTGGCTTCTTCTTCTTCGACCAAGTAGTCCATGGGAGGTTGGAAGGTAATCCTGATCATGTCTTTCTTGGGGGCAACTGTTCGAACATCCATCACCTCAAGAATATCTGCGTCACATTGCATCTTGTTGCGTAGCATCGCAACAGCTTCCTTTTTGGAATCTTCGGCATTCTTTACAAAACAGTAGAGATGGATTGTCGGTAGGTATTCTGTCTTTTCACTAAGAATTCCTTTAAAAGCATCAATAAATTCTATGGCCATTGCTGGTAGATTCATGGTAATATGGACACGTTTGATATCATAATTAGGACAATTTAGATAATCAACTATTTTGTCTTTAATTACTGTTTGAATGAAATCTCTTCCATCTAAATTATAAGCCTGAATAGATTTCTCCATTTTATTTATCTTTATATTTTCTAGAAGCCATTTATATGAATGGGGATTGAGATCATTAGCATATGCAAAACATTTCTTTCTTGCAATTGGGATTGCAAATGGTCCAATACCAGCAAAAACATCAAAAAGTATATCACCTTTCATTAATTTTGTAATTATTCTTTTATGTTCTGTTCCTAATCTTGGATTCCAATAACCTTTTTCAAAATCTAATTTGAAAGTACAACCTTCTTCTTTAACTGTTGTAACTAATTCTGGAGATCCTGCCAAAATTTCAACTTTGAAATTTCTAAATGTTGAATCTATATTATCAAGCTTATTAATAACAGTTTTACAACTTATTATCTTGTTTAGATATATTTCACCAATTATATTCTTATATTCTTGATGCTCATCTTTTAAATTTAGATGAATAATATGTCCGATTTTTGAATAGGATGTTATTGATGTATTTGGTGGCAAAATTGCTTTCATAATATCACTAATTGACCAATTATCAAAATTGATATCAATTTCTTTCCATTTTACATTTTCAATATTTAATTCTTTTAGAATATCAACTTTCTTTTTTAAAATTTCGTTTATTTGATCGATTTTTTCTGGATCTAACAAAAGCATACTTTTTATATCATCTATTCGCTCAACAATATTTATTTTATACAATTTTAAAAAGCATGGATGAAAAAACTTATTTATCGTCTGTAAACTGACAGTCGGACATTCTACGTAAGGAATAGAAACTCTTTTATGAAAAAGTTCTGGATTCAATACTTTCATATTCCGTACAATTGAAGGAGGCTCAAGTACTTTATCTGCTGACATCTTAAAATTTTTGAAATAATTCAAAAACTTAGAGAATCTATAAAACATGTATAAAATATACAACGCGCTTACTTTTTAAAATATAAAGAATGCCCCGAACTTTTTGAAAACGGTACCATTGGTAAATATTATGAGCAGAACGACACACGTTTCAATAGATCTATTTGGTTTTTATTGATCCACGCTATTACTCTGTATATTGAAAATATTTTAAAGAAATTCGTAGCTTTTTTTTTTTATTACACATATTTATTTTGATAAAAGAATATTTATTAGTAATATAATTTAAATGTTTCAATAAATTATATATTCGAATGATCATTGTTTATTGAGTTTTAATTTACATGTTAAAAAAAATAATTCTAATAAAAAAAAATAATAATAATAAAACATGGTTGCATAATTTTTTAGCTATTTGATGTTATGAGTCAATATTGGTTTTGATATTTTGAACCAATTTTGATCATGCTCTAATGCTTTTCGACATTTTACTCGTGTAATATTAGAATCTTCAATTTTTATTTATTTATAGGTTTTTAACTTTTAATTAGACATTTTAAAATTTGAAGTAAACGAAAAAATTGCGCTACAAATTTTAAAATAAAACTACAACCTTTCGCAATAAGTTTCTTTTATTATGATATGCGCGAGCTTTCGGCCTGGAGCCGCCCTTCTACAGGCAAAAAATGAAACATTTGATTCACGAGAGACAGTTATATACATTTGATTTGTGAATCAAATGTTTCATTTTTTGCCTGTAGAAGGGCGGCTCCAGCCCGAAAGCTCGCGCATATCATAATAAAAGAAACTTATTGCGAAAGGTTGTAGTTTTATTCTAAATAAAAATGAAACTGTCTAAATAAAAATGAAACTGTCTAAATTAAAATGAAAAATGTCTAATTAAAAGTTAAAAACCTATATAAAAAATTATATACATGTTATATCAAAATATTATTTTATTTAAAATTATATTTAATAAATTCAAAAATATTCTGCTAAATAATCTTGTTTTCCTTATTCTACTCGCCTTAAGTCAGGCATTACTGTTGTATTTTGAATTTTAATTTAGCATAACTGCAGCTTATTAATTCAAACAAATTTATTATTCAAATACAAGGAGAGGTTAAACAAACTAATTAACTTAACAAATGAAGAAAAAATTGAGCTTCAATATTCTAAGCTATTACTACAACATAAACAAAACAAACTTAGTCAAAAAGGAACATATTTGACATCACAGATTATTTTAAATTGATTTGTTTACCAATTTCAACAACTCCCCCCTTTGGTGAGCAAATCAAAATTAGGTCCAAAAAGAAGTCCCATATTTACAAGCAGTCTCTGAATTCTGTCTCCCGGCAGCCTCTTGGTGAGAAGATCCGCTTCTTGAGCTTCTGAGTTCACGAAGGAGATCCTCAAATTTCTCTTTGAGACTTCATCTTTCACAAAGAAATATTTTCTGTTAATGTGCTTGGTTCTACAATGATGAGATGTTCCTTTAATCCAGTCTATTGCTGATTTACTGTCTGTCTTCAGAACAAGTGGTATTTCAACACATGATTGATGACCTATTTCAGAAAGAAAGTTCATAAACCATTTTAACTCTTTAGTGCCCTCACAGATAGCCATTAATTCCGCTTCGCATGTTGACAGGGCTACCAGTGGTTGTTTTTGAGATTTCCAACTAAGTAGTGAAGATCCTAATTTTGTTAAATATCCTGAAAAAGATTGTGAGTCTTTAGTTGAGGACCAACTAGCATCTGTAAAGACTTCAATTTTCCCTCTTATTCTGTCAAAGCATAACTTGTAGCTTTTTGTTCCCTTCAAGTATCTATATATTCTTTTAAGTGCAGTAAGGTGAATGACTTTGGGATCCTTGCTGTATTGGGAGAGTTGACTAACATAAAATGTTATATCGGGCCTTGTTCCCACTGATAAATACATCAAGGAACCTATCATTTCTTGGTAAAGTTTAGGGTCCACAGGAGAAGAATCTGGGTGATTATCCAGATCTTGATTAAGATCACCAGGGGTTTTTACTGGATTACATTCTTCAAAGTTAAATTTCTTCAAAATCTTTTCTACATAGGCTTCTTGTGAATGTTCGAAACAATTTTCTTTTTCCTCAATTTTGATTCCAAGAAAAAATATAGGCTTTTCTTTTCGAACAATGACAATTTGCTTATCCAATTGCTTAACTATTCTGTTAATTATGGTACCATCCGATCCAATAATGAGAAAATAATCTACATAAATCCCAATTATTAGAGTTTTCTCCTCTTCTTGAAGGATGTATGCACATGGTTCACTTTCTAAACGTCTGAGTCCAATATCATTAAAAATTTGGTTATTTTTTTCATTCCAGCATCTTCCGGATTGTGGTAAACCATATAAACTTCTGTTTAGTTTACACACTTTATTTTCCTGTCCTGCTTGAACAAATCCTTCAGGTTGTTCCAGGTACACATCGTCTTTTAGTTCCGCATTGAGATAGGCAGTTTTAACATCATATTGTTCAATTTTCATGTTTTGTTGTGATGCAATGGCAATCAATGTTCTTAAAGAGTCCAGCTTCATCACAGGAGCAAAAGATTCTTCATAGTCAACGCCAGGTTTTTGATTATGCCCCATTGCAACAAATCTAGCCTTTCTTTTGTCAATGCTTCCATCTGGATTCATTTTTATATTAAAAATCCATTTTCCTTTTATCAGGTTTTCATTTTCTGGTTTGGGTACAAGGGTCCAAACATTATGTGAAGTTAGGGAATGGAATTCCTCTTCCATTGCTTCTTTCCATTGGTCTGAAAATGGAGTGTTCATGGCTTCTCGATATGTTTTAGGTATGTTCATGGAATTTGAAGATAGTTCGGTTACATTGGCTGCGTTTCTTTCTTTTATTCTTTCAGATCGTCTTATACCACTTGCTCTCAGCCTCTCTTCCTGCTCTTGTAGATTGATGAGATGCTTTGCCTGAATATCTTCATTAGTTCTTCCTGCAATACTTCCGGGTTTTCGGG
Source organism: Cordylochernes scorpioides (assembly GCA_030710605.1). Classification (NCBI taxonomy): domain Eukaryota; kingdom Metazoa; phylum Arthropoda; class Arachnida; order Pseudoscorpiones; family Chernetidae; genus Cordylochernes; species Cordylochernes scorpioides. Next base: position 90,104,314 of record CP092877.1, on the reverse strand, counting down.
GTAATCCTGATGATTCAGGTATTGGTTCAGGGTTGTCTGGAGTATTTAGCTCTTCTGGAGTAGAGCCCATGGTATGTGTAATTTGAAAGAAATCTGATTCTTGTTGTTCATTTCTATAGATAATATGATCTTGGACATGTTGGTCAAAAACATTAGAAGTCAAGAGATCAGAGCCTTTTGATTTTTCATCAAATTTGACAGTTTGAACTTCGTTTATTTTTCCATCTTGTGGATCATATATTCTATAAGCTTTTCTTTGTCTGGAGTAACCGGTGAATATTCCTTTTCTTGCTTTAGAGTCAAATTTATTTCTTTGATTTTTAGGAATGTAATAGTAGGCAAGACTTCCAAAGATTTTTAAATGTGTTACTGATGGTTTGTGTCCAGTCCATTTCTCTATGGGAGTTTTCATGTTATCATTCTTGGTCGGTGTGCAATTCTTCAAATAAGCGGCTGTTGCAATGGCTTCCGCCCAAAACTCAGTTGGTAACTTACAATCAAATAACATAGTTCTAGCCCAATCTAGAAGGGTGCGATTGGTTCGTTCTGCAATTCCGTTGCTTTGTGGTGAATATGGAACTGTTCTTTGATGGTGTATTCCTTCATTTCTGAAAAACTCATGAAATTTTTTATTTGCAAATTCAGTTCAGTTGTCCGATCTAACATTTTTGATTTTAACATTAGTTTCATTTTCTCGACGATTTTTAAATTCTACAAAAATCAAATGCTTCCTCCTTTGATTTCAAGAAGTATACAAAGATACGTCTCTAGTCTACTAGTCTACTATACGAATCCACAATAACGTACAGATAGTTTGCACCACCCAGTGATTTGGTTGGCATAGGACCACAGAGATCCATGTGTATAAGTTCTAATGGCCTTTCAGAATGATTATTCTCTACAGCTTTGAAAGGATTTTGGGTTAGTTTACCAAGGATACATGGTTCACATTTTTCGAGATGTTGACAATCAAAATTAAGTCCATTTACCATATTATTCTTCATCATTTTATCCAAATATTCTTCGTTCAAGTGCCCTAGTCTTCTATGCCACATTGTCTTGGCTGAACATTTATCTTCTGCTTTTAAACAATTATCTTTAGAGCTTAACAAATTTCTAGGTAAAGTTTTAATTATAAACATTCTATCTTCTTCATTAGCCTCAGCTATCAAATCTCCTTTGCAGTTATAAATTTTAGCTATTCCTTTCTCAAAATATACTTTATTTCCATTATTAACCAGACATCTGACAGAAAGAAGATTAGATTTGAGTCTAGGCACATAGAGTACATCCTTAATACAAATATCTTGCTTACCTTCACTTGTGTATGTAGACAATTTCACGTCACCTTGTGCTTCAGCTTTTATGAACCTTTCTTCTTCTGCAAGGTTAATTTCACTGTCAATAGGAATCTTGTTGATAAGCCAATCTTCTCTAGGAGACATTTGTGAGTGGATCCTAATCAAGGTTCCAAATGTGTGCATCCTCCTCTCAGGTAGATGTGAAGAAGAGTAGATCATTTCCGCTGAAGTAAACGCATGTTCAGTGTTAGCAGAACCATTAGCTACATTAGCATGTTCCCTTGAATTATTTTTCCAAGATGATGAAGACTTAGTTTGCATATTATTTTGTGGATATTTGCCTTTTGGTTTATTGAAGTTCGCTTTATCTTGACGATGCCAGCAGTTTCTTGACATGTGCCCAAATTTTCCGCATGTATGACATTTCCCTTCAAATTTGCATGTTCTTTGTATCCCTCGGTCATTTCGAGCTTTAAAAGCTTTTTCATATTGACCTTCTTTAGGAAATCCCATTGAGTTTAGCCTCATTTCTTCCTCTTGAAGTGCCTGGAAAACTTCCTCGAGACTCGCAGATCGTTGTGGTCGTAAAACCGCTGCTATATTTCCAAACTTTGGCAACAAACCTCTCACTACATGATACACCATTTCCCTTGGTGAAATAGGCTGTCCCAAGTTAGCACTTCTGGATGCAATATTTCTGGCCCTTGTTATGTAGGCCTCAATGCCTTCATTATTTCTCATTTGAATATTTTTCAATTCAAGTCCAATGTCGATTATTTTATCTTCAATATTTCCAATATGGATACGCTTCAGTTCATCCCACACAGTTTTATCATTTGTCTCTCCTATAAATATTCCAGCCTGCTCAGGTGACAAATTTACTATTATTATTCCATACGCCTCATCATTTTTATCCTCCCATTCTTTGAAAAATTCTTCTTCCTTTGAATCTGCCATTCCACAGTTAGGCTTAGGCAATTTGGTCACTTTTTTGAACAATTTTTTGCTTCTCAAAATTTCTGATATTTTAAGCGCCCATATGTGGTAATTTGAAGATGTCAGTGGCTCAATTCTATTCATAGAAAAATATTCTGCCATTTTTAAAAATATATAATCATACTCAACCTTTCTTTAAAAAAATCGGCTGTTTTCTTCTGACGCAATAACAATTAACCACGCTCTGCTACCAGTTGTTGTATTTTGAATTTTAATTTAGCATAACTGCAGCTTATTAATTTAAACAAATTTATCATTCAAATACAAGGAGAGGTTAAACAAACTAATTAACTTAACAAATGAAGAAAAGTTGAACTTTTTATATTCTAAGCTATATATATTACACTACAACATAAACAAAACAAACTTAGTCAAAAAGTAACATATTTGACATCACAGATTATTTTAAATTGATTTGTTTACCAATTTCAACAATTACTTTTATCAAATTATGTTTTTTTTAATATATATTCCTTTAACTCAATTAAATTACTGATCAAAACTATTTCTCATTATTATAGTTTCAAGATTTAACCACGACTGCATCACTATTACCATAATTCTCAACATGATCAAAAATCCCACACAAGCAGAAAATATCTTTATCTTTTTTAATTATACTAGCCGGAATTACCCATTACCCGGGTTTTACCTGATTAAGTATTTTTTTTCAAATGCTATTCATTACAATTATAAATTGGCGTCGTAGATGTCACTCTTGTGAAACGTCCCGTTCCAAACTTTGTGTCTGAGAAGCGATATTTTTATAAAGAGATGATCTGGCTTTGTCTTCTGCTCGAATGAATGTTTTTCTGTTAGAATTCTGTTCCTGCATACTAAAAAAGAACTGGCTTCACCCATGGTCTCTGCTTTTTGAAATTTTTCCCGATACCACTTTGTATCTGATAATCATACATAATACAGCAATATTGTCACCATCATTTTCTGACCAAAAAACAGCTATTTTTGCCCAGAACCTGTCAATTTCGTGTATAGCCGACATAGAAACAAACATACATACATACATACATACATACATAAACTGACTTTTATATATATAGGGATAACATACATATATTTTAAATATCATCATCAACTTAGCACCCTTTATCGCTGAAAATTATAGACCGTCTTTCTTACACGCTACTCTCTTTTCGTGTTTTAAATATATATAATTAAAAGTTATTTTTGCCCTCTGCCGCTGCTTTGTCAAGGATGGCCAAATAAGCTTGCGGGATCGGTGAGGATATCTGTTTGACTCATATTTATACCTTCGTGCATCATAGTGAACAAGAAAAGTAACTATATAGCGAACACATCATCCAATAACCGCCATCAACAACAAGGATGATCAGATGAGCCAGATGTTGGTCTGTTGGCCAGATGAGCTTCTTTCTGATTGGTCAGTTCCGAATAATTTCAAAATTTTCTCATAGATATTAAAGATAATAATGATAGCATATATATATATATATATATATATATATTAAGTCATTATAATTAAGCATCATCATCGCTTAGAAAAAATAATTAAAATAGGTTGAGATTCTGCTTGAGTTGAGGTTTGGTCAAAAACACCATTTTAAAACAAATTTAATTATTTACTTATGAATAATTATGAAGAATTATTTTCCTAGATTGTTTTTTTCCAAGTAAATGTTTACCCAATGAAGAATGCCTTAACAAATATTATTTACTATAAAATTGTATCATATATTATCACTCTAAAAAGTAGAAAATATTTTGAAAAATAAATATTTTAAAATGATGATGATTGTTTTAAAATACATTAATTGGAGTAATGAGTAATATAATTAGAGAGTTATAATGATATAATTATAATAAAAAAATATTTTGTTACAAATTTTTATCGATAGATGGCAATTGAATTTATAAATTTAAAAAATATTCGTTAACGCGATATTCGTCTGGGAAACATTCACTAGGGTAGAAGACAGTTGAAATTAGGTTATTAAGTTTCATTATTTAATAATTCTCATAATTTTATAACTCTCCAAACGATGCAAATATATTTTCTAGTTTTAGTCATTGATATATTTTAATCTATCTGCAAATAGAGCAATCCATATTTAAATCCTTAGATAATTAAAATGCATATATTTTGGACTGGATAAAAAAAATTATTCGATTCAATATATATGCCTTTTTATTATCTAAATATGTTAATCTATAATCTATATATATATAACACCCTCACGCCATTATAATTCAATTATTCAGAATTTTTAAATAAGCTATAATCATATCAGATATAAGTTTTAAAGCATTATTTTTGTTAAAAATCTATCTATATTAATAAAATGCAAATTTCATAAGTGTTGTTCACTAAAAACTTTCGTTACAATGCATCAATTTCGACCAAATTTTCAACATTTATGTAAAACGAGATGGAGCAGGTTTTGCTTAACATCAAAATATTTTTCCTAACTTTAACATGCGTAACTTCGCTGTTATCGATTAAATACAAAAAAAATCAACAGAGTTAATTTTATTTATATATAAATACAAAAAAAATTCAGCAATTCATTCAACTCAATCTAAAAAAATATTCAAAACAAGCAATTTTAAGATAACACCATATGTAAAACAGTCGGCCAAGAAAACAACAATGATATTACATCTTTCTCACATATTCACACACAATCTTGATTAATAATTAAAACTAATCTTTAACATTGTTTATTATACTTCTTAATATATAATATTCGTTAGGCAAACTTTCACTCGGATAAAACCCGGGCGGGTACACATCCGCTAGTATATATATATAAAATTGAATGTCTGTCTGTTTGTGTGTACTCTATAGATTCAAAAACCATACATCCAATCGCCGTGAAAATATGGGATATTATTAGGTATATCCAGGGAAGGTTTTTGAAAAATAATTTCTTGAATATCTTGAATATCCTTAGAGTTATTTGCAGATTTGTAGATTTAACTCGCAAGCAGCGCCACCATTGCGACGATGATAACAAGTTTTTTTATCTATAAGTTTTATTATCACTAAGTTTATTATCTTAAAGATTATTGATCAAAAGTAAGATTATCTCAGGATGACACGGCAATTTATTTGAGACAAGAATAATGATACAATTCCAAGGCAAGATAGTATTCTTTTAACTTCCAATTACCGAGGGAACCAATTAATATTGATTTTAATCAACTTATCGAGTGTTTTTCAAGGGACTGGGCAAAAATGTTCACTAGATAAAACGATGATTTTGTAATGTAGAAAATTAGGAAAGACAAAATTCAGGATGACACGGCACACGGACCGGGAAAAAATGTTCACTTTATCGAGAGATTCAAATTTACGAGTTTCAAATTATCAAAATATATATATTTTTATTAAAAATAAAAAAGGCATCTCCTGACCACGAGCACATGTGCTTTTTAGATGGCAGAGCGCCATCTAGTGGAGCAAAAATAAACTAAACGTTTATTTAGCTTGCTTCGTGATATTTGGCCAACCCAATTTCTTGATTTGTCAAGAAAAGCCATCCACGAACGCGTTTCGCGCTATTGGCGCTCGTCAGCGTGGAGAAGGCTGTAACCACTGCGACCAAAAAAAGATTTTTGGTCCCAATGGCTTCCTGAGAAATCAGAAAATGGGTATTTGGCCATAAATACCCATTTTCTGATTTCTCAGGAAGCCATTGGGACCAAAAATCTTTTTTTGGTCGCAGTGGTTACAGCCTTCTCCACGCTGACGAGCGCCAATAGCGCGAAACGCGTTCGTGGATGGCTTTTCTTGACAAATCAAGAAATTGGGTTGGCCAAATATCACGAAGCAAGCTAAATAAACGTTTAGTTTATTTTTGCTCCACTAGATGGCGCTCTGCCATCTAAAAAGCACATGTGCTCGTGGTCAGGAGATGCCTTTTTTATTTTTAATATCAACACCTGACCCACTTATCTTTTATTTTTTTCTATTGTTTTTTCATATATTTTTATATAAGTTTTTCTAGAGAATTGTTTTAACAAATGTTCGTTAGACAAACCTTTACTCGGGTTGACGCGACCATGTCTCGACGCCAACGTTTGGTTTTGACAGGCCTGAAAAAGAACTATCTCTCATAAATTTTAATAATTGGTTTTGAATAATATTTGTATTAATATTAATTTGTGATTTTTAAATAAATATTTCTTTCAATAAGTATTAAATTATTCATCACTGTTTTCTACTTTAGGCCTCGCCATCCAGCGTTGTGACTCAATTCTTCTGATCACTGCAACAAAGATATTGATTTATCAATTTATAATTTTCAAGTCAATTTCCAGCATTACTGTAAAGCTAGGAGCTTTTAGTTCAGGTTAAGCCATCGGGACCTTGTATTGTCTTTTTTTTTTTAATTTAAGACAAGACAACATTTTGGCGCAGCCGGCAGGATACAGATTGAAGAAGTACTGATTACACAAAGGTGCAACTGTGAACCAGTGATTACTTCTCAGGATGGCTGACCAACCAGTTAGTAGTGCTGAACTGAAAAAGCTTTGGACGCCAGTGCGTGCAAGGTTCACCAAGGCGTTCAATGAGCTCGAAACAGAGATCAAGAAGAAGGAAGTCAAGAAAGCAGATGTAGAGAAAATCCTCCGCCGACTCCAGACCCACCATGAAAAGCTTTCAATATTGAACATGAGGATGGAAGAAGCTCTGCTACGAGAATCAGCGTCTGAAGACATTTTCACTGCCGAGTACGAATCCGTTTGTGAGTACGAAGATAATTTCAGTAACATTATGACTGATTACGAGGCTCTTGCGGAAAAGGATGACGTTAGTACAATCAGCGGCACAGCAGCAATGAACTATCGACTACCGAAGCTGGAGTTCAAGAAGTTTGGGGGAGAACCAAGAGAATGGATTACATTCTGGAGTCAGTTCAGCACGATTGACCGGGATCAACAGATGCCTCCAGAAACTAAGTTTCAGTATCTCTTTCAAGCCACCGCCGAGAACTCCGAGGCAAGAGAAGCAGTCGAAAGTTTTCCACCGAGTGCCGACAACTACCCTAAAGTCATCGAGTATATCAAATCACGTTTTGGAGAGGATGAAATGCTTGTTGAGATTTATGTACGTGACCTGCTTCATAATGTGCTTCAGAATGTGAGAGCCGAAGGTAAGATGTCTGTAGTGAAGCTTTACGATAGACTGGAGACACAACTGCGAGCATTAGAAACATTGGGCGTCGCTCGTGACAAGTTTGCGGCTATGCTGTACCCACTCGTCGAATCAGCGCTACCAGAGGACACCCTTAGAGTATGGGAACGAAGTCAATATACGGTGAGCGGAAGAGGAGTACAGGATAAGTTGACACAACTCATGACGTTTTTGAAGACAGAAGTGAAGGGCGAGAGTCGAGTGAATATGGCCAAAGCAGCGTTCAAGATCGACAACAATCAAGATGCGAAGGATGATCGATCAAACAGGAAATCTCTTTCTAAGAAGAATACTGGAAGTAAAATGCTGACGGCTACTGACCTCGCCAACACCACTCAGATGCGAATCAACTGCATCTTTTGTGGGAATGGTCACCCGAGTCAAGAATGCTACAGTGGACAGCGGATGCATCTACCAGAGAAGAAAGATAAGGCTAAAGGGAAGAATGTTTGTTTTTGGTGCCTGCTTCCTGGCCACAGATTCAAGAAATGCCGGATTAAGCCATGTTGTCCTGTCTGCGGAGGGAAGCATTACCCCATTATGTGTCCTACTTTGGAAGCCCAGAAGACTTCTCATCTCCAAAAAGCGGAACTAAAGGTTTCAAGGGAAAGTCCTGCAACAAAGCAAGAGACCGCCAATCAATTCACGTCAACAACTTTAAACAACGCTACCGTGGGAGGAGTCTATCTACAAACTCTGATAGTCAAGATAAGCGGACCAAAGGGGAAGCATAATGTTCGAGTGTTGCTTGACTGTGGATCCCAGCGGTCCTATATTTCAAAGAGAATGGTGGACGCACTGGGCCTAAAAAGAGTGCAGCAAGTTACACTTACCCACAATCTGTTTGGAGGCGGAGAAATTCGTCAAAAGAAGCACAATGTGTACAAAGTAAATGTTTCCAGCCTCAACAACAAATACATGGATGATCTCAAATTCTTGGATCAGGAAGTAATTTGCGGACACATCAGTCAAGTACAGGATCATACAATACTCAATGAGTTAAAAGCTCGAGGGATCAACTTGATTGACATATGCCAAGGTGAAGAGATATCAATCCACATGTTGATTGGTTCAGACTTGCTTAGCAGCATTCTGACAGGCAGAATGCAAATATTGCAAAATGGAGTTGTGGCAACAGAAACCAAGTTGGGGTGGACAGTAATGGGACCAGCAATAGGGAAAGACATGGAAGATTCATGCCTGATCGTGACTTCATTTCTCGTTAACAGTTTCGACGTTCAGGATTTATGGAAATTAGATGTGCTTGGCATCATGGATGCAGCAGAAACAAAATCTAGGAAAGATTTAATCGAAGCCTCCAACACTCATTTCAAGGAGACTGTGAAACGAGACGAAAGCGGAAGGTACATCGTGTCACTACCATGGATAGCTGGAAATCCACCAGTTCCGGTCAATCGCCGAACTACAGAAAATAGATTGCTGACTACAACAAGGAATGTCCAGGGCAAGATGCTGTATGAGAAGTATGATACTATTTTTGAGGAGTGGGAAAAAGAGAGATTCATCGAGGAAGTTGAGGATAAATGGGAGGAGTGCAGTTATCTTCCTCATCGCCCAGTGCTCAAGGATAGTCACACCACTCCTATTCGTCCAGTATTCGACGCAAGTTGCAAGAAAAAGGGGCTCCCACCATTAAATCAATGTCTGGAAAAAGGAGACAACCTGATTGAGCTCATTCCTGATTTGCTCTTGCGGTTTAGACTTGGAAAGTATGGTATCATTGCAGACATGCGAAAAGCTTTTCTCCAGATTCAGGTTCGAGAAGAAGATCGTGAATTCCTTCGGTTCCTTTGGTGGAAAAAGGACCAGAAGATACTAAAATTTTACAGGCATTGCCGAGTAGTCTTTGGCCTTACCTCAAGTCCTTTTCTGCTAGCTGCAACCATTAAGTATCATTTGAGCCTGCCGCAGTTTCAAGATAATAGGTGCGCAGAACTTCTTGCCCGAAGTTTTTACGTTGATAACTGCATTCTTAGTTTGTTATCTACACATGATGTCAAAAAATTTATCAAGGAATCCTCCGACATCATGATGCAAGCCAAATTTGAGTTACGAGACTGGATGTGGAATGAACCTGGAATCACAGAACAAGATCCAGCCTCTATTTTGGGTATGAAATAGCACCTTCAGACTGACACTATTGCCATTAATGTGCAGTCATTGAAAAATATAGATGAAAAAAAATCAATCACAAAGAGAAGTATCTTGTCAGCCTGCCATCGCATTTTTGATCCGATTCAATTTACCTGTCCAGCTACAATCAAGATTAAGAAGATGGTTCAAGATGCTTGGAAGGAGAATAAATCATGGGATGAACAGCTGAACGAAGACAGACGGGTCGAGTTCATAAAATGGAGGAAGCAAGCTTTAGAATTGGATCAGATCAAGATACCTCGATGGATCTTACCTATCAAAGGAAGAACAACATTGCACGTGTTTTGTGACGCTTCAGCTATAGCGTACGCAACGGTGATCTTCATGCGAATAGAGAATGCGTCAGTCATAGTAGTGCGATTCGTTGAAGCAAGAAATCGACTGGCAACTATTAAGAGGATCACGATTCCACGAATGGAACTATTAGCCTGTTTGATTGGAGCACGACTGTTGGTGCATGTTCTGGAAAATTTAGAAGAAAGTCCAGAGAAGATTCAATGTTGGACAGACTCCAGTCCTGCCCTATACTGGATACAACAACAAGAGAATTGGGCTCAGTTCGTTTCCAACCATGTCAAGGAGATCACAACACTTACGAAGTGTGAAGATTGGAACCATGTCGCAGGGGAACACAATCCAGCAGATCTCCCATCCCGTGGTGAATCCCCATCGAAATTCACAAAATCCGGATGGTGGGAGGGACCAAAATGGCTTCAGGAAAAGAAAGAAGACTGGCCAGTATCAAAAGTACAGTATGATCTGGAAGCCATTGAAGAAGAGAGGAGGAAGACTGTGGTGGCTGGATTTGTGGCCAAAAACCCGAGGAGAATCCATGGTATCTGAATCTATACGAGGGAAAACGTGAAGTGACTCTAACACAAATACTGAGAGTAATCGCGTGGATGCTACGTTTCAAGCCCTCTGAATACAAAGGAGATATCATCTCACAAGAGGAGCTAGACAGTGCTGAAAAGTCCCTAGTTAAGATAATACAGAGTGAATCGATCGGTGAGGAAGATCCCAAGATGAAGCAGCTACACGTGTTCCAAGATAAAGAAGGATTATGGAGAGTGAAAACGAGGATAGTGAATCGAAATGACGATGAACTGTTCCGATTGCCAATTTTGATCCCAACGAATCATCCGGTCACAGAGCTAATTGTGAAATCAGTCCACGAGAAAATGTACCACTGTGGAGCCCAGACTCTGCGATCAGTACTAAGAGAGAAGTTCTGGATTCCAAAAGCTCGACAACTAGTTCGTCATGTAATTCATAAATGTCCTCGCTGTCGACGATTTGAAACCAAGCGAGTCGACGTACCAGAAGCATCGTTGCCTCAACATCGCGTACGAGATGTTGTGGTTTTTGAGGTGACAGGAATTGACCTCGGAGGACCTTTATATCTGGAAGATGGACAGAAGGTTTGGTTCGTCATTTTCACCTGTGGCGTATACCATGCGGTCCACCTCGAACTGGTGACTTCCTTATTGACGGAAGCATTGGTGGGAGCAGTAGGGAGGTTCGTAGCAAGACGAGGTTGCCCTGCAGTCATCTACTCAGATAATGGAACGAATCTAGTTGGACTCCGGAACGAGCTTTATCGAGTTAATTTTGGAGTGAAATGGAAGCTCAATCCTCCGGCAGCACCGTGGTGGGGAGGTTGGATCGAGAGAATTGTTGGACTCACCAAAAAGCTGCTTCGAAGATTGCTGGGAAAACGTGTTGTCAACTACGAAGAAATGGTGACGATCTTCGAAAACTGTGAACGAGTTATCAACGCGCGACCACTCACCTACATTGCTGAGGACAATGATGACCTTGTGCCATTAACCCCAGAGATGTTCCTTCGTGAACCAAGAACTGAAGGAGAGATTGATCTAAATGAATTCAGGTGTAACTTTGGGAAGAGCTATGAGAAACGCAAACGACTCCTGAAGGAATTCCGTAAGAGGTTCAGAAGCGAGTACCTAGGATTGTTGGTGCATCACGACAATCGCCAGAAACAACAACAGTTAAAAGTTGGAGATATCGTCCTTGTGGAGGTTGAAAACAGGAAGCAAATAAACTGGCCTATGGGAAAGATTACGAGGGTGTTTCCTGGAACTGACAATGTGCGTAGACTTGTAGAAGTTAAGACTAAGTCTGGATTCATGAAGCGTGCAGTTCAACGATTGTTCCCACTTGAAGTACCATCTGAGGATGTAGAGCAAGGCGACGGGGAGCTTAAGCCAGCGGAGGATGAGATCGTCAAGGAGAAAACACCCAGTGTGGAGTCCGTGTCAGTGCAAGAGAAAACTACTCCAGTAAAAGTAGGGAAAGTTTACAAGTTTGGAAGAAAAGTCAAGTTACCGATTAGGTTTAAGTGAAGTTTGAGAGAAAATTTAATCATAAAACATTCTGTTAGATTTGAGATAATTCCTTCTTTGTTTTTTTTTTAAATTAATATTGACCTTCTAGCAAAGTTCAAAAAGTCAAGGTGGGTGAGTGACGCGACCATAGGTACTTTTGGGCCAACCGAGCGCTGGCAACACTGCACCCGCTGCCCCCCCCCCCCGCGCATGCGCGAGCAAAAAAGAATACCCCGCACCTCCGGTAAACAAAGCTGTCTCGACGCCAACGTTTGGTTTTGACAGGCCTGAAAAAGAACTATCTCTCATAAATTTTAATAATTGGTTTTGAATAATATTTGTATTAATATTAATTTGTGTGATTTTTAAATAAATATTTCGTTCAATAAGTATTAAATTATTCATCACTGTTTTCTACTTTAGGCCTCGCCATCCAGGGTTGTGACTCAATTCTACTGATCACTGCAACAAAGATATTGATTTATCAATTTATAATTTTCAAGTCAGTTTCCAGCATTACTGTAAAGCTAGGAGCTTTTAGTTCAGGTTAAGCCATCGGGACCTTGTATTGTCTTTTTCTTTTCAAATTTAAGACAAGACAACATCCGGATAGTAACCTAATTCAATGCATTTGTTGAACATCTGCTGTAAAATCGGGATTAAAAGTGTACCTGCATGTTTGATCATATTATTACTGATAAAATCTGGACCTGATGCTTTCTTGATATTTAAAATTGAAATAATGTTTTCAACATCTTTTATTTCTATATAAATGTTATTTGGTCTTATATTCAGGTTTATAGTTTCTAATAATAACATGCTCCTCTTTATCTGAGTGTACACCATCATCTGGAAATAAATCATTCAAGAGACTTTTCAATTTTTCTTTTTTTTTTTAAGTATCCAGCATATTATCGATCATTGGACGTCCTCTATTGTTGTTGGATGATCTCAGTTTTAAAAGTTATATAGGCGCTTCCAAATGGGTTGTCTGATTCATTTTCCTCAATGAATATTCTCCAACTTCTTTTTTCTTTTTTTTTTTGGTCCTTTTGATAGCGTCAATGTACTTGTTTCTTGCAATTTTAAAGGTTATTTAATTAGGGCATCTTGTCCTGTATATTTTCTCTCACGAACTACAAAGGTATATATATATCTTGGTAGATTCAGAGAGTTTGTTAAACGTATTCTGTATTTGATCTATAATATCAGTATTGTCCCAGGCCCACACACGGGGGGCCGCTTCTAGATGGGCGCTTCTTAATTGGTAATGCTCGGCTTGTCACCGACCCGAGTCCTCTAGTTTGTAGAGACGGCCAATAGACGGCGCTCAATTCCAGCGTCTATTTTGATGGGAGAGCCGACCATTATTTTATAGATTATCTAATTTAATGCAGGAACAAGAATAATACAGCAATTCCCTCCCTTTTCCCAAGTACACGTGAGCCTTTGTTTAAAAAGGGATTTATTTACCCATCTGTTCTAAAACTTTCCTCACTATCTCTTTTGTGTATGAATCTATTTACAATTGATCTGTAGAAATTATAGAGTTTTATTGCTATATTTTCCTTTCTGAAATAGTTCCCAGCGTCTTCAGTGGGTTGCTGAATCTCCAGAAGGTGTTTTTTATAGTCTATCTAATTTAATAATGATTTCATGGATGTTACACAGTATATACCACAAATGACAAACAATAATTTTTGAATAGAGATCAGTATCAGACAAAAAAAAAAAATATATATATATATTAAGAGAGAAATAGTAAAAAGGTAAATTTGTACTTGATTCATGTAGATAAATCAAGAAAAAGGCATCTCCTGATTGTGAATCAAAAAGTTACTGATGGCCTGTTTCTTAATATGGCTACAATACTAGGTGGTTTACACATAAGATCTGAATTACATATAATGGCACACTCTTCCACAAGGCCTGAGGATATCCTTTTCTTCAAAGGACAGTTGATACCCCTGGGAGGGATGGATGTTGGAATACCACATCCAGAGGCCTCGTTAGTACATTCCAGACCACTTGAGACCCCGGCGGTGGATCTGTCAACAACCCCCCCATATCTGTGCCTCTCAGGGATCTCTCCCACGGTGGCTTGGGAGAAAGTTTGGTGTACTCGGACACTATGTAATCCTCAAAATGCTTCTATACCCTATATATTATTTGATATTCAATCTTCCCAAATATAATTTTAGCTGCTTAAGTTCTATATTTGTTTATCTCTATATCACACACCATTCCTATGATGGTAACGACGCTGTTACCGAAATGTCACACTTGTATATTTAAGTAAGGAAATTTTTACTAAGTCACTTCTTACATCCCTTTCCATTTTGTCCAACTGAGCCCAACAATGCACAAAACGGAACTCAACATCTGTATTTATGTTCCTTTTGATTAAGAAGTCCTTGGTTGACCAGAGTTGGCTTAAGAAGGTCAGGATGAGTAGGAAGATCAGTTCTTAATTTTCTTCCCATCAGTAGTTCAGATGGACTGAATCCATTTTCCAAAGGAGTAGTTCTGTAAGCTAGAAGACCTAGATAAGGAGCCTGTGATTTCTTCAATCTTGCCTTTATCATCTTCACAGAGCTTTCTGCCATTCCATTACTTTGGAGGTATTTAGGGCTGCTCATGATGTGTCTAAATCCGAACCTTTTTTCAAAATTCTGGAATAAATAGTTTTTAAATTGCAGGCCATTATCCATCCTTACAAGTTTTGGTATTCCATGCCCTGCGAAAATAGACTTGGTATGCAAGATCACAGTTTCTGCTGATAAATTATCCAATCTACTAAATTCTGGGTAACAAGAATAGTAATCAGTTATTACCAAAAAGTGTTTTCCCTCAAATTGGCAAAGATCCATCGCAACCTCCTTCCATGGTCTATCTGAGAAGCCAGTCATGATAATTGGTTCTTTCCATGAACTGCTTTTTTTGATGCATTCATTACAGTTTAGAACCATCTGTTCAACGTCTTTGTAGGACTTTGGCCAATAAAAACTTTCTCGCATTCTTCTGCATTTAGTAACTCCTTGATGACCCTCATGTATGCGGCTAAGTATCTCTGATCTTAAAGATCCTGGAACCACATATCTGCTTCCTTTCATCAGAAGGTTATTTATAATTATGAGGTCATTCCGTACATGCCAAAATTCTACTTCCTTTTGGGAAAGTTTACTTTTATCTGGCCAGTGATCTTGAACATAACTTTTCACTCTTTGGATTGTAGGATCTTTACTCTGATGAACAGCAATTTCTTTAATCCACTTATCAGAAACATCTGAATGAAGTTACATATTATTAATGAAGGCCAAGATTTCTTCCTGTAGTTCTTCCTTGCCAATCTTACTCCTAGGGGCACAGGAAAGAACATCTGCCAGAATGTTCTTCTTTCCAGGAATATATTTGATTTTGAAGGAGTACCGCATCATGCGTAACTTCATTCTTTGTATTCTTGGAGACAAATCTTCCAAGGCTTTGGTTGAAAATATAGAAATAAGTGGCTTATGATCTGTTTCTAGCTCAACTTCTAGGCTTATGATATAATTTTTAAATTTATCCATAGCCCAAGTAAGAGCTAAGGCCTCTTTTTCAATTTGAGCATATTTACGCTCTGTTTCTGACAATGATCTAGATGCATATGCAATAATCTGCCTTTGATTCTTTCCATTTATTTGACTGAGGTATGCTCCTAAACCAAAGGAAGACGCGTCATTCGTAATGAATGTTTTATAGCTGGGATTGTACATAGCCAGAGTAGGGAATGATGAAAGAGCCTTTTTCAAGGTTTCAAAAGCTTTCACTTGATTGTCTCCCCAGAACGAATCATTTTTTTTGGCTCAGCAATGAATATAAGGGATGAACTCTTTCTGCCAAAGATGGAATAAATCTGGAGAGATAATTTATCATTCCTAGGAATCTTTTCAGTTCAGTAACATTTTGAGGAGATGGCTTTTCAATAATTGCCCTTAACTTTTTCTCATCTGGCTTTAGTCCATCAGGTCCAATTTGGTGTCCCAAAACTTCAATTTAAGATAAGAGAATACACATTTCTCTTTATTAAGTGTCAATCCTGTTTCCTTCAGTTTGCTAAGGACTTGTTTCAGTCTTCCATCATGTTCCTGCTGATTGGATCCCCAAACTATAATATCATCTAGATGACACATTGAGCCTGCTATATCTCTTAAAACCTCATTCATTCTTTTTTGGAAATGCTTGGGTGCACTAGTAATTCCAAATGGAGGTCGACAAAATCTATACCTTCCAAAAGGTGTCAAGAATGTTGTAAAGTCTTTTGACTTATCATCCAAAGGTATTTGCCAAAATCCTGAATTAGCATCTAATTTTGAGAACACTTTACCATTGCTTAACTGGTTCAAAGTTTCTTCTAGGATAGGCATTTGATATCGTTCTCTTTTTATTTTCTCATTCAATTTGGTGAGGTCAACGCATATTCAAATTTCGTTATTCTTTTTTTAGGCACAATCACCATTGGTGAGCACCAATCCGTTGCATGATCAACTTTCTCAATTACTCCTTGCTGCTCCATTTCTTTGAGCTTCTGTTTTGTTTTATTCATTAAAGGGAATGGAATTCGCCTAGGAGTATGAATTGCATATCCATATTTCCAATTTTTTTTTTCTCATTTTTTTATTCTTTCTTATAATCTGTATATATTTACCATATGTATATAATCTTTCTCCATTTTTTATTTCCCACTTTCATAGGTTTCCCCGTCTTGTAACCCCAAGGAGAATCCTCTGTAAGACCTGTGTGTCTCAATAAAGGCTTTTGTGTGTGTGTATGAATTGCATATGGTTGTGCCTGATCATTCAATTCAATTTTATATGGCTTATTTAGTTTTCCAAGCCCAGAAAACAATTCAGGATAATCCTTCAAAGGATCCGTTAATGGATTAGAATTGACATGTAATAGTCTTTGGATGAATCCCAACTCTTCACTAGCTTTTGCACTCAACAGTGACACAGGGAAATTTTTGATTACATAAATTTCTTCATGAGAAACTTTTCCATTAGCTTCAAGAGTAGCCTGAAAATTTCCTAAAACTGGCATTGCCATTCCTGCAGCATAAAGCCTCTTCTGTGTTTTCCCAAGTTGATGCGAAAAATTCAGCTTGAAGCAATTTTCTGGCATCACAGAAACATCAGCGCCAGTGTCAATCTTAAATGGCATTATTCTTTTGTTTACAGCCACTTTACAATTTCATCTTTCATCTGAAGAAATTTGAACTATGCAAAAATTTCCAATAAATTTTTCATTATCAACTTTTGTGGTAACTTGTGAAACCAATTTTGTTTTTCATTGTTTCATGAAATGTCCCTTTTTTGAAAATCTTATACATGTAGCATTAAATGCTGGACAATGCTCAAATTTATGAAATTTTGGTGAGCCACATCAGGTGCATGCTTTAACCCCTCCTGCTTGACTATTGCCTGGTATGCTACTTTCATCATGCTTAAGGTTAGTTCCTTTTATTTTACTGAAATTGCTTTTATTTTGCTTTTTCACAAAATTAACATTTGTTTCTGCCAAGCAATCATCTCTCAGTGATTTTTGTTGCATTCTAACTGCCTCTGTTTGCTTGGCAATTTCAATTGCTTTATCCATGGTTAAATCAGGTATTAACTGTAATTTTTCAGATGAGGCCAAATTTCTTACGCCAACTACCAGTCTATCTCTGATTAACTCTTCTTTTAATTCCCCATAACTACACCTTTCTGCAAGAACAAACAAATCTCTTATGTAATCCTGCAGAGATTCTCCCTCACTTTGGGAACGTTTATTGAATTGGGCTCTATCAAAAATAATGTTTTTTCTTCCAATAAAATACTGACAAAATTTGTCTAAAACCACATTATATTTTGCTGAATCAGCAGTTGGGAGCCTGAAAGGCAGGTAAATGTCATCTGCTTCATCGCCCAATAGATATATAAGCATATTTACCTTCTCGCTTTCATCTTTGGCATTTAAGACTGTTACGATCCTATAACGTTCAAAACGTCTTGCCCACATAATCCATTCTTCTGGACATTTAAAATTGAATTTTTCCGGCGGCGCAATGTTATTAAACATTTCAAAATTATGTTAATTTTATAATTCCTCTGAATTAATTTAGCCTAAATATAAACATTTGTTAATAGGCTTACCGTTCTTTTTGCCGCTGTAATTTTTTTTGTTATTTTTTTTGCTGTTGTAACCGCTGCCACAATGTATTATTTTTGGTTTTCCTTTGGTTATTAATCATTTATTAATAAATGAGGCCAATATAATTTTTAGTTATTTTTATTACATAACTTTTACAAGGCATATCACATTCTTTTCTTTTTACAACAAAAGACCACAATCACATACCCATTGCTGATGATGTCAATACTCATTCATAGAACACATTATATAACACTCCAGACATCATCACATCCTATAGATTGCTTATGGGCTGGCAAAACACCGCTTCCAGAATCGCAAAGTTAAAAATTGGATTGTTTGTTTGCCTTGAAACCAAAACCTTTTATTTTCTGATGGCATCCTTTAATTACCAAATTATAACAATGAAAATTATTTTAAATTTAAAAAGTCTAATAAAATTTTATTTCAGTTTCATTAATTTACTAACTGGAAAAAACTTGCGCACTCAATAATTATTTTCTTGCCATTCTTTTATTTTATATTTCGATTTCTTTTTTTGCTTTGAGCTAATGCTGAACCCATTGAGCATTTTTTTAGTAGCCCTAGATAATAATAAAATGTTTATTTTAAGATTGGTTGTCTATATATACTTTCCTTGATTTTATAGGCATTGAGGGAAGACTTTAATATGCTTTGTCTTAAATATCTGGTGAGATAAATGATATAAAGATGGGTATGAATATAATGTTACTGGAAAAAGGGCAAGATTAACAAAAAAAAAAAAAGCTTAACAGTATGCGAGTGTTGTTGCAAGGGAGACTTACCACAAGGTCCTTAAGTTAACCAAAGTCCAATCATGATAATCATCAGGCTCTGAATGCAATAACCAGGGCTTAGTGTCACAATAACCAGGAAAACTCCACACCAGCTAGTGGCTAGAACCTAAATAAATATTTACAAGGAGATAAGACATGCTGAAGGGGCTCATCACCTGATCAGAAAGTGTGAGAGACAAGCTATATCCTTATAATTCTAATCTACAATCTAAATTATGCCTTATAAAATGATTACTTATTCAAAGAAAGTAACAACAATTATTTTCTATTTGTTTTACTCTTAATATTTTACAAATATAGATAAAGAATTCTTCCTGAATTGAAATTAGACGAAAAACATGGTGGAAGACGAGTTTCTTTTATTGATGCATAGGTGCAAGCTTTCGGGTAAAAACCCTTCAACAGGCGAGAATAAGTCGCGCTTCATTTCTCGCCTGTTGAAGGGTTTTTACCCGAAAGCTTGCACCTATGCATCAATAAAAGAAACTTGTCTTCCTACACCATGTTTTTCGTCTAACTCTTAATATTGTTGTGTAACCATGGCGCAACCCTGAACGCCGGACACGTGGGCGAGACTAATACACGCCCGCTATCTTAACTAGCAAGGCTCACGATTTAGAAATATTTTTAAAATTTTAATTAAAATTTTTTAAAATTTTAAACTCTCTTTGTGAGTCATCGAACAACAGAGTTCGGCGAGAAATTGCACTTTGACCACGGACCAACTTGCTTGCTCTCTTTACTTTTTTTTTTTTGCGGACTCAAGTTCCATTTTTTTGGGATCAACGGAAAATGAAGATGGCCGACTCGCACCGACCGACCCTACAGAGGACCAACCCGAGTGCCAAGAAGCTACAGACAAGATGCATCCCCGGACCAGCCTCAACCCTGGCACCAATAAAAATTTACATCCCTTTGTACGGCCCTGTGACTTCCAGGCTCCCGCACAACACGTGGTGGAGATGAGCGCCGACCCAACCTCTCCGAGCAAAAACGTCTACAACCACATAATGGAGCTGCAGAAATTCAATCCCGAGGAGGGAAACCTGGAAGATTTCGTGGAAGACATAAAAATATGGCTAAGGACATCGAACGTACCAAAAAAGGTATGGTCGAAGACACTGATGAGATACCTACCACAACGAGCCAAGGAATTCATCAAGTGCCACTTCGAACCTACTGAAGACTTGGAAGTTATAACGGAAGCTTTGGAGACCCTCTACCCATAAAACGACAGCCAGGAGAGAAAAAGAGGCGAAGAACTAAGAAGAAAAAAAGGCCTCTACTCACGAGAGGAATCTGGAGATACTTGACGGACCTGGTTACAGCCCACGCAACAGCGGGTAGATTCTCCCCGTTCGCCTCCAAGATCGACCTCCTAATGGCACTAGCCCCACGAGACTGCCTTATACTAGCGGCGTCATTAGGCAAGAAAGACGCGGAGGCACTGGACCCGTCGGTGGACGACTACTTCAAGGCAGCAAGCTTCCTCGACGCAGCTGCAGAGAAGGAAGTAAACGACGTTGAAGACAAGTGGGAAACCGTGGCGACACCAAGGCAGGATCGGAGGGAATACAGACCACGAGAGCAAGGATACGACCCAAGACCTCAACCACGGACGGAGACCCCGACAGAGAAGGCACGCCGGTACACGATGGGACCCCAACATGTTTCACGTGCAACCAGCCGGGGCACATACACAACAACTGCCCCAGGACAAAATACGGTAAGAAATATGTTACACCTGATCATCATTTCATTAAATATAAAATGCTATGTTGTTTATAAATTTAATTATTTAAATAATTTGTATTTTTAAATTTAATTATAAAAAATTTTGTAAATATATATATGTAAATTCTTGTGTAAAAATTAATTAATAATAGAGAATTTGCATATGTCTTGTTAGTTAGTTAGAAATGAGAGTTTTTTTTTTTTTTTGGGCAGAGAAGCTAGATGCTCTCAGGTTAGTTTTTCTCTTGTAAATATGTTTATATAATTTCTTAAAAGTCTCTAATTTAACTTTATTGTAAAAATAAATATAATTTCTTCAGAGGGGTACATATGTTTTTAGTTGATTAAAAAGAAAGAAAATCTTTAAGAAAGAGGTGTGTGTGCCATCTACCCTTCCTTCCACCCAACAAAATATTTTCGTATTGGCTCTGGGTATGATGACAACGGCTTCTACAACAACAAAAGTAATGCACGTACAGTTGAGGGGGTCGCGGACAGCGGAGACACTAACGAAATTGAATTTATAGTAAGAGGGGAATCGCAAGGCAAACAAAAGACAGCACACAAAATCCCACACGATAAAACCGTCAACAGAGAAAACGGCAGCGTCACAGAATTTGTTGGACAAAAAAGAAAAATTTTACGATGGCAACACAGTTCAACAAACTAGATAAAGCGAGAATAATATTTGATTCCGGAGCGAGCTCGTGTTGCATCGACGGAAAGTTAGAAAACATCCTTAACTGCGCGCCCAAGAAGACCTAAAATAACGAGAATACGGGACGTAGGAGAACCTATTGTAGCGACGGCAGTTACGGTCCTAGAAATAAAAATTGACGGATTCTACATGGTAGGCGAATTTATAATAATACCAGGCGGAACGGACAAAATAATTCTCGGAATAGACGTCCTGGCAGACTATGGGTGCAAGATCGGATTCGTGGACGAATTGGTAGAGCTATCGAGGACGTACCGTAACGATACCAAACAAGAAAATGACGTAAGCGATTCACTCGAATAAATAAAAAAATCGAACCCAACCTTGGACAACGTAAACAAAAATTCTGCCTTATGAACGACACGGAAATACGACCATGCGGTAAAACGAGGATTAGACTAAAAGGACCAACCGTAGCAGCAGGCGTACTGGAACCACACCCCGAGACAAAAAGAAAAACCGGACTACTCATCCTTGCGATTTATATAACGGAACCGACGAGCGACATCACAAAGATGATATCAATACAGGAAACGAAACGGTATCACTAGTAGAGAAAACGTGCATCCTAAGAATAGAGAGTGACGTTGTCGAAATTGCACACCTGAATGAGAAGCTGAGCAGCTTGTTTAGTGAAAAGGCACTAAATTTCGACATTAACCCCGACCTGCCGAGTAGCGAAAAAATAAACGTTTTAGAGGTTTTATACAAATACTGAGACATCTTCTCCGAAGACTGGGAAAAGGTAGCGAACATAGAACCATATAAAATTAGGGTCAAAGTGGACACAGAGCCAATAAGGCAAAAAGCTTACAGATGCAGCCCAAAAGAACGTGAAATTATCGAAGGCCAGGTAAAAGAAATGTACGAAAAGGGCATCATTAGGAAATCAACATGTGTTAGTAAAAACGTTAAACGGAACGTACCGGTTTTGCGTCGACTATAGAAAAGTCAATAACGTAACCGAGTTTTCCTACCCGTTGCCAGATATAAACGATTGCTTGGACCGTTTAGCAGGAATGAAATATTTTTCCCACACCGACTTTGTGATTGGATATTGGCAGTGTCCGTTGGAAGAAAATAGTAAACCAATCACGGCATTTACGACTGGCAACGAGTTATACAAATTTGAGGTATTACCGTTCGGACTCGCGGGGGCACCAGGCCACTTTGAAAGGATTATGGACACGCTACTGGCCGAATTAAAATGGTCCGAGTGCATAGTTTACTTGGATGATGTCATCATATTTGGGAAAGACCTGCGCGAACACAATGAACGTTTGAGCAAGGTCTTATAGTGTTTCCACGAGGCAGGGCTATCGCTTAAACCATTAAAATGCCATTTTGCATACCGGAAGTTACCCATCCTCGGCCACGTGGTATCAAGCGACGGCTTCGAACCTTCAACAGACAGTCGCGGCCGTTAAAGAAATTCCAATACCGAAAAATGTAAAACAAGTACGCTCATTCCTCGGCCTTTGCGGTTATTACCGGAGATTTATCAAAAACTTTGCCAAAATTAGCAAACCGCTGTCGTGTTTAACGGAGAAAAATAAAAAATTTGCAACAGGACCAGCTGAAATAGAGGCGTTCGAGACACTAAAAAGAAAACTCACCGAAGACCCAATACTGGCGCACTTCAACCCAGACGTTAGAATAGAGATACATACGGATGCATCAATAGTAGTATTAGGCACGGTGCTAATGCAACCGGACAACGACGGGTTTTTGCACCTGGTCCACTACTTATCGAGAACGACATCTAAACACGAGAGTAAATATGGTATCTTTGAACTAGAGTGCTTAGCAATAGTCTGGGCACTACAAAAGTTACAACCATACATCTTCGGGAGAGAATTCAAAATCGTAACCGACCACAGCGCATTAACGTGGCTAGCGAACGTACGTGACCCGTGCTCAAGATTTATGAGATGGGGGTTAAAACTCATGGAGCACGACTTTGAAATAGTCCACCACGCAGGGAGGAAGAACGTTGCACCGGACGCACTCTCACGCAACCCGTTCCACAAAAACAATACGAACGTCGAATACAACTTTAACGATTTAACGGCATGCACAGTACGGATTGACAAGAATGGACAAAATGACATGTTTTTCCGCGATATTACCAAAAAATTATCAGGCGCTAAAACACGGGACTAAATGTAAAAAAATAAACGGGATCCTTTATAAAAAGAATCATGCAACACAAGGTAACCAATGGTTGGTCCTTAGCACCAAAGCAAAGCATACTCGAAATAATGAAAACAGCGCATGATATACCCGAGGCAGGACACATGGGGGTAGCAAAGACGGTCCACAGTATTAAGCACCGCTTTTACTGGAAAGGTCTTGAAGAAGACGTGCGAAAATATGTTCGGTCGTGCAAATTATGCCAGGCCTTCAAACCACAGAGGTTCTAACCCACAGCACCGCTAGAACCGTTACCACCGGTAACAGACATTTGGGAACGAGTGGGAATAGACCACCATGGTCCTTTAAAAAAATCAGCAGAAGTCTACGAACACATTTTAACGATCGTAGACCATTTTAGCAAATAGGCACTCGCAATCCCGGTAAAAGACACAAAGGCGGAAAGCACATGCAATGCACTCTTAGACAATCTGTTCTACGTTTTTGGTACTCCGAAATGCATAATATCCGTTCAAGGTAAATCGTTCGATTCGAGTACTTTTAGAGACTTTACACGATTGTACGGTATTAAACATGTTATGGCTTCCGTGGCACACCTACAATCAAATGGCTTATGCAAAAAACTCAACGGCATCAGAGTTTATCTCGAGGACGGCCATGCTGAATGGCCGAGATTCGTAAAAACGGCGACTTTTGCATATAATTCGTCCATTCAGTCATCGACACAGGTGACACCTCATAAGTTGGTATTTGGCGTAGAACCGAGGACGACCCTAGACGTAAGACTACCAACTGTCGACGAGCCAGTAAAAACATACGACGAATAAGTGACCAACCGCATCTTGGAAAACAAGAGACTAAAAAAAATCGCCGATGAAAATTACAGAGACCGGACAATGATGACAAAATGTCAGCATGACATTGCGAACCATAAACGCATCCAGGGATACAGGATGAGCAGCGTTTGTACTCCATGTTAGGAGCAGCTGCACATGGCGTCTGTTCCTCATGTTAGAGGCTGCCATCTCTTTTGGAGCTAAGTCGGCCTGCCACTGAGTAGTGCTCCCAGTCTTAAAGAAGAAAGTCAAGGGATGTGAAAAAGCTAGTAAAGAAAGTATGTGCCGCTGTGTTAGAAATGGTCAAATGATCACATGGGATAAGTAAGGATCTCTGTTCGACTCTTTTTATCTACCATCATGCATTATAAAGAGCAAGTGGTAATATACAGGGAACATAATCCAACAACAGCCATTAACAAGAGGGAGCATGTCATCACTACTGGCAAGATAGGCTTCTGATTGGTCAGTTGTTCATAAAAATTGATTACAATACACAAGAATATTTCCAAAGAAATAAACAAACTGAATGAAAAAAAATTAGTAAAATATGCTTTTAGATTATTCTATCACATGTGAAGGTACCTGAAAATCAAAAGGCCAGCTTATTCACACAGGAAGACACTATGATGCAATAGAGAATCTCAGAAAAATGTCTACTTCAACCAATTAAAATAGTCAAAACAAAAAAAAAATCACTGATTCATATGTAATATCAAATAGAAACACTAAATGAGAAAACTCTTCATTAAAGGAAAAATAATCCACACAATTAGCATTTTTTTTTAAATCTGGTCACCTGCATACAATATCTTTAAAAAAGGAACAAAAACCTTTCCTGAATACAAAATTGAAGAGTACACTCCCCACTCTATATATATATATACTAAATTGTAGTAGGGTATAGAGCACTTAACTTGTGTGATTCCCAAAAAATCTTTAAAATCAAATAGTGTATAAAGGAAAAATCCAAGTTCTTTAAGAAAATATGCAAAAATAATTTGTTCTGTGTGTTAATTTGATATAATAAATACTTCTTTAGACTATCTATATATATAAAATTGAATGTCTGTCTGTTTGTCTGTACTCTATAGATTCAAAAACCATACATCCAATCGCCGTGAAATTTTGGGATATTATTAGGTATATCACCGGGAAGGTTTTTGAAAAATAATTTCCTGAATATCTTGAATATCCTTAGAGTTATTTGCAGATTTGTAGATTTAACTTGCAAGCAGCGCCCCCATTGTGACGATGATAACAAGTTTTCTTATCACTAAGTTTGTTATCTTAAATATTATTTATCAAAAGTAAGATTATCTCAGGATGACAAGGCAATGTGACACGGGAAAAAATGTTCACTAGATAAAACTATGATTTTCTAATGTAGAAAATTAGGAAAGACAAAATTCAGGATGACACGGCACACAGGGACCGGGAAAAAATGTTCACTTTATCGAGAGATTCAAATTTACGAGTTTCAAATTATCAAAATATATCTTTTTTTTTTTTTAAATAAGTTTTTAGAGAATTGTTTTAACAAATGTTCGCTAGACAAACCTTTACTCGGGTAAAACCCCGGGCGAAGCCGAGTACGTTTTATAAGTTTATAGAGAATTGTTTTAACAAATGTTCGTTAGACAAACATTCACTCGGGTAAAACCCGGGCGAAGCCGGGCACATCCGCTAGTCAATTATAAAAATAAGATGGATATGGATTTACACAATTTGGAACATTTCATTAGAGTTATGTAATAAAAGTATAATAAAAACCATATAAATGAATGGTTCAAATAACCCACAGTTTGGATCTGGAAGATGTCTCTTAAAATAATAAGCCGAAATGACATAATTAATCATTTCAATAATTTCACCATGTGGCAAGAGTTGTTTGAAGAACAGATATTAAAAATATATAATTAAATATTTTCAACAGGAGGTATTAGCACATTATCTGTGTACATCAAATTATACCATTTCAGCACAATTTTTTTTCTTTTATAAATAAAAAAATCTTCCCCTTTTATCTGACCTGTGATAAAAATATATATATTGTCATTTCTTGGTTTATTTTATTAAAATAATAAAATAGGATTCACAAAGTTGAAATAAGTGCTGCTTTTGTGTGTGTATTAGCAATAAAGTCAAATGAAGAAAACTTATAATTTGATAAAAGTTTATTTTGATATATATTCAGATACATTTAAAGCAGGTTTAAGAATTTTGTAATAAGTTGTAGTGATGATTATATATATATAAATATATATTTTTATATATGTATGTGTACGTATAGTACTTGTTAGAAACTTTAGCAAAAAAAATTAGTAAAAAAAGGTGACTTAAAAAAAAAGGAAAAAGTAGAAATATTATAGTCTACAATAAAGGAGGAATGACAATCTCTTATTTAAGCCTTTGTACAATATTCTACAAAAATAAATACAATTAGAGTATTGTAAATTTTCCTTGGAGTCTTCAATAAAGTAATAAAATCCCTGAAATGACCTTGTGGTGACATTGCAGCTGAATACACCCTTACTTATTGACGTCATATAAATCGACATCTTTTTAAAAGTGTAAAGTCGTTCATCTCGTCAAATGTCAAGTGTCTTTTTAAATAACTTGCCATTGTAACAACAGTCTTTGAATTCCAGACTTAAGTCTGGTTATCTACGGACAATGACTTTCCAGAATGGTTGCAGGGTTTTCCCAATATGTACTAAGTGCAATTCTCAGCCTGCAACCCCAAGACATATTATTGACTGTATTGACTCAACCATTGATGAGCTCTACTCTTCCCCGGCAGACACCATCAAAAGTCTCAAGCTTTACAAGCTTGATACCTTAGTATGATTGAGTGGAAATAAAAAAGAAGAAGTTTGCCATTGCTGGGTTTTCTCATGTATGAAAGTTTTTATGTTCTATTATGAAATACAGTAGAACCACCCTGTAGAGGACCCCTAAGTGCAGAGCCAGAGTGTCCTTTATAGAGGTGGCCTCTTACCGGAGAGTTACTAAATTGTAAAAATGGTAATTTTACAATTGAAAACTGTCCTTTGTAGAGAGGTGTCATCTAAATGGAGTTTTACTGTAATGGGTGTTTGTCCTAAAGTCACATTGAGGGCAGGAGTTAGGTTTTTTTGCTGTGTTTAATTTGATGTCTTTTTAAATGACTTGTACTTGTAGTCCTATAGTCACAGTGAGGGCAAGAGTGAGGTCTTTCTACTATATGAGTGTTTGAATGTTGTTTTAGATTAGTAGGTATATTTGTTTTATAATCACAGTAAGAACATGTGTATGGTTTTTCCCCTGTATGTTTTAATTGGTGTTTTTTTAAATCAGAAGTTCTGCTTGTTTTATAGTCACAGAGAGAACAGGAGTAAGGTTTTTCTCCTGTATGTATTGATTGGTGTAGTTTTAACTTTCCTGCAGTTATTGTTCTATAGTCACAGTGAGGGCAGGGGAAGGGTTTTTCTCCTGTATGTATTGATTGGTGTAGTTTTAACTTTCCTGCAGTTGTTGTTCTATAGTCACAATGAGGGCAGGGGAAGGGTTTTTCTCCTGTATGTATTGATTGGTGTAGTTTTAACTTTCCTGCAGTTGTTGTTCTATAGTCACAATGAGGGCAGGGGAAGGGTTTTTCTCCTGTATGTATTGATTGGTGTAGTTTTAATTTGTTTGCAGTTATTGTTCTATAGTCACAATGAGGGCAGGAGTAAGGTTTTTCTCCTGTATGTATTGATTGGTGTAGTTTTAAGTTTCTTGCAGTTGTTGTTCTATAGTCACAATGAGGGCAGGAGTAAGGTTTTTCTCCTGTATGTATTGATTGGTGTAGTTTTAAGTTTCTTGCAGTTGTTGTTCTATAGTCACAATGAGGGCAGGGGAAGGGTTTTTCTCCTGTATGTATTGATTGGTGTAGTTTTAAGTTTCTTGCAGTTGTTGTTCTATAGTCACAATGAGGGCAGGAGTAAGGTTTTTCTCCTGTATGTATTGATTGGTGTAGTTTTAACTTTCCTGCAGTTGTTGTTCTATAGTCACAATGAGGGCAGGGGAAGGGTTTTTCTCCTGTATGTATTGATTGGTGTAGTTTTAAGCTTCCTGCAGTTGTTGTTCTATAGTCACAATGAGGGCAGGGGAAGGGTTTTTCTCCTGTATGTATTGATTGGTGTAGTTTTAAGTTTCCTGCAGTTGTTGTTCTATAGTCACAATGAGGGCAGGGGAAGGGTTTTTCTCCTGTATGTATTGATTGGTGTCTTTTTAAATTTCCTGCCAGTATTGTTCTATAGTCACAATGAGGGCAGGAGTAAGGTTTTTCTCCTGTATGTTTTGATTGGTGTAGTTTTATGCTTCCGGCAGTTGTTGTTCTATAGTCACAATGAGGGCAGGAGTAAGGTTTTTCTCCTGTGTGTATTGATTGGTGTCTTTTTAAGATTGCTGCAGTTATTGTTCTATAGTCACAATGAGGGCAGGCGAAGGGTTTTTCTCCTGTATGTATTGATTGGTGCAATTTGAAACTATGTGACCATTTTGTCCTAAAGTCACAATGAGGGCAGGAATAAGGTTTTTCTTCTGTATGTACAGATTCGTGCATTTTTAAATGCAAGTTGCAGCTTGTTCTATATACAGAGTGAGAACTATAGTTGGAAATTTTTTCTTGTATATATAAATTAATGCTTTTTATTTAATAATCTTGGCTTGTTCTATAGTCACAGTAAGAGCGACTAAGGTTTTTATCCTGGATGAGTACAGCTTTGTGCTTTTTAAATGACAATAATTGTTAGCTACAGTAAGGTGCTATTTCTGTAGATCTGCAGTGATTCATTTTGTGACATTGCACTTATTATTTATAGTTATTTTGAGAATACAAATATATTTTATCCTCTTTTCTAGATTAGAGTGATATTGAAACTTTTTAAAGGGGAAAATAAATCTTTGAAATAGATGAGAAAAAAATATATTTCTTTTTTTTTTTTTAAATATGCTGTATAAATTGTTAAGGGTGTTATAAAGACAAAAATATCTTCTCAATAGCTTTTATCATATTGCATGTGGATACAACTTGAAATAGTCCAGCTGCAGCTGTGATGAACTGTTGGACAATGAAGAAGCACTACTGTTTCTTTAAATGTAGTTGGCTGTTTCTGGATAGAAGAATCAGGATCATCTGGATTAAACACATCATGATTCATTACCAAACAAAATAAAATGTAGAAAAGAGTAAATTGATAAAAAATATTGGGAAAAACTAATTTTAAAAATACAAACTTTACTTCTATTACTGTATTTTTAAAAATTATAGATTATAATTGGGCCAAGAATCTGAGGATCTCCCACCGAAAGCTATGATCCCTTGGGGATTTGTATTGATGAGATTAACTGTAAATAGATCTATTTTTTACGATGTATCAAGGCAGACACTCAAGGATTAAAAGTATTGTAGTATATTTACCTCAGGCATTTTATTTATAAAAACACTGAACGTATGCATTGGACAAAACTTTGAAATTGTCTTCTTGATAAAAATTCAGCAAAGAGACATTTGCTTCGCTAGTCATTTTGTGTAATCTACGTACCTTTATTCTTTTCGCCAAATGTGATATTTTAGATTTAAAAATTTTGAGACTATTAAATATTATTTATTTGTAACAAGTACTTAGTTTAAAAATTTAGTTATGAAGTAATAAAATATTGAAAACAAGATGATGATAAGTTGATATTTTCTGACAGATAATTTTATAATCATAGAAGGATCAAATATAGGTGTTTAACTTTTAATTAGACAATTTTAATTTATATTTAGACAGTTTTCATTTTAATTTAGACACATGGCCTTTTTATAGAAAAGTCAATGTCTAAATTAAAATGAAAAATGTCTAAATTGAAATGAAAAATGTCTAAATATAAATTCGAAATTGTCTAATTAAAGGTTAAAAACCTATATATAAAAATTATTATATAACATATATATAACAATTCATATTTATACATTTTATGCAATTTTTCTCACACTGTATATATTAAAAATGGAAATATGTTTGAATGCCGCCTTTGCCGGTCCCAAGCCCGGATGAAGAAGAAAGAGGGGGAGCAATAACAAGCTCACTAAAAAACCTGGGTTCAGCTGGCCAGATGATAGTACCCTGTAAGGGCTCCTAATCCAGGGATACAGGATGAGCAGCGTTTGTACTCCATGTTAGGAGCAGCGGTACATGGTGTCTGTTCTTCATATCAGAGGCGGCCATTTCTTTTGGAGCTAAGTAAGCCTGTCACTGAGTAGTGCTCCCAGTCTTAATGACAAAGGCAGACACATTCTGCTTCACCCAGTTATGATGGTTGTCAAACAGGCACCATCAAGAGTCCCAACTTGATACCTAATATGATTGGGTAGAGATAAGAAAGAAGAAGACACCTGATGGAATGTAACACATTAATGTTGAGTAAAATTATCAGGCATCCAGAGAAAAGAGGATTTTTTACTCAATAGTGATACATGGGATTATTTTATTGAATTGTGAACACATTTATGTGATGAATGAAAATTTAAGTTATTTATAAAGAGAAAACATCCTTTATGAATTTCTTTTCTGATTATATATTTCAAAATTATAAATGGTGGGGTGAAAGATCATGTGAAGATGAGAAGATGGTTACTGCAAAGGTTGTAATCTAAATTCCAACATGGTCACTTCTGATTTAAGGATATTAAAGATGAATTGGTTTCAACATTATTTTTATTAAAACAAATTAAAAATCATTGATGTATTCCCCATTTATACAATAAAGATTTATCTTCAAAATGTGGAAGAAATTTAAGAATTCCTTAACCATTGCAAATATCTATATATATAAAAATCAATGTTTGTATGTTTGTTTGTTTGTTTGTTTGTATGTCCTGTATACAAATTCGCAGTAGTTCACTAATTCAAACCAAAATTTCCATACATAGGAAAAAAAATATGGGAAGACGATAGGATATTTTAAAAAATATATAAATCATTTATTAAAACTATGTATTCAAATCATTCTACTTAGCTCACGAACAGCGCCCTCTATCAAAGATTAGATTAAATTATGCTGATGCAAACAAATAGAAAATGCTAATAACAAACAATTATTTAAAAAATCTTATTTAAATATATATAACTCGGTAGATATGCACAAGGTCACCCATCTAGTATATAATAAATGCAAATATAAAATATGCACATATATAAGGGGCCTGATAATAGTGTTATTAATATTCATATGTATTAATGATATACAGTAAAACCCCGCTAATACGAACCCTGGATATAACGAACCTTCCCTTATAACGAACCCACGCCGATTCCCAATTCCATTCCATTGAAAATACCATCGTTATAAAGAACTTTGCGATTTTTAGAATAACGAACTACCCCTATAACGAACCTATTTCGGGTCCCAAAATGATAAAATCTATTAAAAATACTATGCTTATAACGAACTTAGAATTGTAATTTAAAAAAAAAAAAATTAAAAACAAAATTTTGAATATGTTTCAGCTCGCGGATCGCGATTTCAAAACAATAAATTTAGCGGCATTGTTTGTTTGATTTTTGCACTTTATTTTTGCTGTATGTTGTATAAATTTTTACACATTATACTTTTTATTAAATAGAATATCTTTGCATCCATTAAATTTGAAATATAAAAATTGCAAATGGCTTCCAAAATGAAGAAAACAAAGGCATTTTTAAAACGAAGGCGTTATTTCTTAAATAAAAAAAAGGCCCTTTTCAGAACTTTTCAAAGTGAAACAACATAGGCAAAATGTTAAGAACATATTAAAATAAGAGAATATAACTTTTCTATTATAAAAGATAAAATATAAAGTTATTAAAAATTGTTACAAAGAGGAATCAACCTCAACTTTTGCCGCGATTGCGATCGTACGTTTTAAGGCTACAAAAAAAAGTCCAAATAAACGGTCCCGTGATGAAACAAAAATTATTTTTATGCCATTAACTATGGTGATTTTAAAGTCAGCAATGTTTTGCATGACAGGTTAAAAAAAAAAAACGAAATCTAGATCTAGAAGAATATGGGGAAACATGAAATGGAAGAAAAACACTAACTTTATTTGAATGGTGCAATGCTTTGAAACAACAAAGTATTAGAGCCATTTTTTCAAGTAAAAATTGTAATATATAATATGTGATAATGATGTTTTAAAATCATTTCATATCTTTGAATATATATTTAATAAAACTTTGCCTAGGATTTGTCTTGATTTTTAACTTAGACATAGAGGTACATGTATGTTAATGATAAGAAGAACCTATCATCAAATGATTTATATTATTATTTAGTATTAATATAAGGAAATTGGTCAATTAAGGGAATTAAAATAAAGTGACCACTATTAAGAGGCAGCCTCTTCTTGTGTGTATGGCTGTTTTTTAATTATATGGCCTAAAATTTTTGAAAAGTAAAAAAAAATAGCCAAACCGTGGCTATAGTGAACCGTGGCTATAGTGAACCAAAAGCTCTGTCCCATTGGGGTTCACTATAGAGGGGTTTTACTGTATTTTAATTTCCCGTAAACAAAGAGAGATGTCTAAATTTTCTCATTTTATTAAGGAGCAAAAAAAAAAAGTTCAAGATGGGATTTATAAATGTATTTATACAAAGCTTTCATGAAACATATATTTGAACCTTTGGTTTACCAATTTTAATCATTAAATAACGTTCACTTAAATTTTGCACATCAAGGTATATTAAATATGTTGTTTTAACACAAAATTCTGATTTATTAAATTGATTTGTTCATTATTTGTAACATGGCCCAATACATTTATTATTTGGTATGGTAATTTTAGGTTTTTTCACAAAAGGCCACCTCTCCCATCAAAATAAAAGCCTAGACTGAGAGGCATTAATAGTCCATCTCATCAGAATCTGTTGGTGTAAAATCCAGGTCAGCAACTTTGGCAAATTCAGAGTGCCGACCTGAATACCCTGGTTTGGGCGATCTTTCCAAGGCAAGGCTTTCATTTCATTAAATCCACAAGGGTTTCATGAATGGCAAGGCTTTCATTTCATTAAATCCACAAGGGTTTCATGAATTCCTCAGAATATAACAAAAAGGTATCTCTTACTGGCTAAATATATTGATGAAAATTTTTACCAGAAGGAGTTATTGATATATAAAAAGAAAAAGCCACCTCCCAAGCCAAAAGGATCCGTATAGATTTGTCTACTTCCCACTTTGTCAACTCTACAAGCTATAAAGCATTTTCACACCAGCTCTATAATACCCCCCCCCCCCCCCCCCGAAAAAGATTGCTCTGAATTTAGACAAAATTTCACAGAGAAACACAAATCACTTTCCAGTGGATCACATCCCACTTAGAAATGATGGGAAACAAGCTGCAATGCCTAACTTAGACGTTGATTTCAACTCCTTCAAATGCCTACAGGAAAAAATACAGGAGTCAACATTCCATCATTGGTACCTAAGCCCGGAGCTATTCTGGAAAGTGGGATGAACAGACAAGCAGCAACCTGTATTTCCAGGCTCAAAACTGACAGCCACACAAGACCACTCCTTTTCCAGGATGGTGTTAAGATTTTCCCATAATGCACTATCTACAGGACCAAAGAGGTCTCACCAGACCACCTCTTGGAATGTATGGGAGCCTCAAGACTTGTATTTCAACCCTAACAAGATTATAAATTCAATCCATGAATTCACTCTCCATAACCTTGTATAATGATTCAATGAGAGTTTAAAAAAACTATGAATATATATATATATTATTTGCTTATCCCTAGTACACGTGGTAAAGGCCATGATAATTATGGTGGGTAGAAGTTGGCGGCTGCTTTTACTGTAAGTACACCACATGTCTACACATGTAGTACCGGGCCATGGTGAGTAGTGACAGCTTGTACTGTACGTAAACCGCATGTCTACACATGTAGTACCAGGCCATGGTGAGTAGTGACAGCTTCTACTGTAAGTACACCACATGTCTACACATGTAGTACCAGGCCATGGTGTGTAGTGACAGCTTGTACTGTACGTAAACCGCATGTCTACACATAAAGTATCAGGCCATGGTGGGTAGTGACAGCTTGTACTGTAAGTACACCACATGTCTACACATATAGTACCAGGCCAAGGTGTGTAGTGACAGCTTGTTCTGTAAGTACACCACATGTCTACACTCGGCCGTGCGGCCACGCGTCGCGCGAGCTCCTGAGTTTTTCGCCTCTGGCGGGTGAAAAGTGTCGCGGATGGCGACAAATATGGTATGGGCTGAAAGCCCGTCAAAAGCCGAAGAGAAGCCTGTAAGGCTCGGCTCTAAAGCACAGCCCAGTGCGGAAATAACAGCAAAAAACGTTTTGCAGATCAATTCCTCGATGAATTCAAGAGAGAATCAAAACTATGCAAATCCGCCCGCCGGCAGCCAGGATGCAAATTCTGCCGCGCCGGTCGACCTTGTGGCTATTCCAACTTCTAACGCCGCTGCTCAAGTCCGGAGAAACTGGGCTGACACCACAGAAGAGGTGAATCCTGGAGCTGAGGAAGGATTTACCCTCGTCCAGGGTAGGAAGAGGCGCCGTGGCTCGGCAAATTCGCCTACGGCAGCTGCACCATCCTCCAATGCTGGAGGTTCCAGGACCATTCGCCGACCTCAACCATCGGCGGGTTCGGTGCCGCGGGCCCAAGAAATCAGGGTCACCAGAGCACACATCGCGGAAGCCAGGGCGCGGCAGGCGTCCTCCTCCGAGGAACACTGTGTGTACATTGAACACAGCCCCGAACTGGAGCCCTTCCACTACCTCAAGGCATTGGATAGGATGCTCGGAGGAACTGCCGGAGTCATTCAGATCACCAAGGTGAACGGCCACCAGCTCCTGGGACTGACCAACAGAGGCCTAGCCGAGCGCCTCATAAGTGAGGGCCTCGAGGTTGAGGGAACACTCCTCAGGGCATTCCCTTTCCGCAAAAGAGCGGAAAGGATTACAGTGGGTAACCTCCCCTTCTTTGTAGGAGACTCCGCTGTCATCAACGCCCTCTCTCCATATGGGCGGGTTACGTCCATCGCCCCTAAGCAGATGAAGGCGGGCCCCTACGTCTACGTCGATGGCCGGCGAGACGTCTTCATCACCCTACATGAGGGGATCACCATCGAGAGGCTTCCAACCCGCCTCGACATCAACATCAAAGGCGAAGCCTGGCCTGCGTACCTGTCCTCGGGCATCAGGTGTTCCAGGTGCCACGGACAGGGGCATCGGAGGGCCATCTGCCCCCTGCTTGCAGGGCTGGCCAACAACACCAGAATGGCCCCACCAACCACTCCTGCTGGCGTCCCACCACCGACCACCTCTGCACCGCCTCAGCGGTCAGCAGCCCAGCCTCCTGCGCCAGCTCCCTCCAATCCAGCCATGGAGGTTCCCGCTCGGCCGGACTTCGTTGCCCCGCGTAACCCTCTGCCCACCCAGAAGACCCTCGGGCCTGCGGCCCCAACACCGGACGTGGAGATGTCCATCGTGGAGGAGACCTCTGCATCCTCCACGTCATCGGCTAAGAACGCAACGAGAGTCGACCTCGATGCGTTCATCGAGAGGTACCCCAGCGTGTCCTTCGCTGGGACTGACGCCCTTGGTCTTGGGCGGGAGGAGGTCCTGGACCTCCTCTCCTCGAGGACCAGGGCGAAAAAGCGTGGACCCCTTTTGTCACCTCCGCAAAGTGACGCTCTCGCCGGCCTAATCGGTCAAATTCTGGACCTGAAGCCCGGACACACCTCTAATTTATATAAGGTCCTTGGTCAGGTTGAGCTGAGCTAACGAAAACACCAGCCTGCAGCACCTACACCCCCACTGCCTGCGCCTCGGCCTGCTGGGCCGACACCGCCCGTTCCCCACGAGGAACAGATAACAGAAGAGCAAGAGGATGTCATGATTTTTAAAATCTTCAGAAAACTGAAGCACATGACCTGCCTAAAGCCCTTATATGATACAGGGATCGATGTTAATGACCTTAGGGACGCCATTTTATTCACCGAAGACAGAGCGTCCCTCATGACGAGACTTTCACCTGCGCTGAAGGGGGTCCTCGCTGAATTCCTCGGCGCGGCCATAGAACTGGCTCGGGGCTACCATCACGATGTTGGCACCGATATGGCCAGACTTAGGCAGCGATGCCTTGATTCCTGACAACTTATAAATGTAAATATTTCTTTTCACCCTCCTGGTTGAGTTGTAACATTGACTGACAGTCAATAAGATTATTTTAATTGTCAATTGTCACATGTCTACACATGTAGTACCAGGCCATGGTGAGTAGTGACAGCTTGTACTGTAAGTACACCACATGTCTACACATGTAGTTCCAGGCCATGGTGAGTAGTGACAGCTTGTACTGTAAGTACACCACATGTCTGCATATGTAGTATCAGGCCATGGTGAGTAGTGACAGCTTGTACTGTAAGTACACCACATGTCTACACATGTAGTTCCAGGCCATGGTGAGTAGTGACAGCTTGTACTGTAAGTACACCACATGTCTGCATATGTAGTATCAGGCCATGGTGGGTAGTGACAGCTTGTACTGTAAGTACACCACATGTCTCTACATGTAGTACCAGGCCATGGTGGGTAGTGACAGCTTGTACTGTCAATTGTCACATGTCTACACATGTAGTACCAGGCCATGGTGGGTAGTGACAGCTTGTACCGTAAGTACACCACATGTCTACACATGTAGTACCAGGCCATGGTGGGTAGTGACAGCTTGTACCGTAAGTACACCACATGTCTACACTCGGCCGTGCGGCCACGCGTCGCGCGAGCTCCGTGATTTTTGCCTCTGGCGAGCTGTAATGCATCCTTAAAAATGCCGAATTCGGCATCGCCGTGACCGTAGCCAGCAAGAGGAGGGCGCCATTCCAAAAAAAAAAAAAAGCAAACGGTGACAGAGACGACTGATGAGGAATGACGCTCGTAACTGTATATAGAATAATTGTAAATGAACAAACCCTGTACACCCCCCACAGTAAATATGATGATCTAGGTTGCTCTTTTTTGAGCGGTGGCACCTAATAAATGTATGGTGTTATGCCTTGTTATAAATAAGAAGATACTCTTACCTTAAGGATTTATATCTTAGTTTTATTTATTTAACTATTTACAAGGTAATTATTAAACTTATAACATTAAAATAAAAACATAAAACTTCCAGGAAAAAGTTTCTTTTAAAATATTTTTTATTTAAAAAATACCTCGAGCTTTCGGGCAAGTACGCCCTTCTACGGGAGAAATTACATTATATGATTAATACGCCAATAAAATATGATTTGAAATTAAATAAAGTCCAATTTACTGTTTACATTTGTTTTAAAGCATGATCAACGCGGGCTTCTATTGCGCGTGCTTCACCTGGGGGTTTATGGGCTGGGCTCAGGGAATATAATGTTATAAATTTCCGGAATATCTATTCTTCTGTTAATGCTATTGTGTTTTCTGGATATGATGGATTCTATTACAAGTCTCTGTAGTCTATTGGGGATGTTGGAGTAATGGGTCTTTGGTTCTGATAGGGAGAAGGAATGGCCTGTTTCTCTTATATGTTGGTATACTAAAGATCTACTGTCTTGATTATCGATATTTCGTTTATGTTCTGATACTCTTATATTCAAATGTCTGCCAGTTTCGCCGACATATTTGGTTTTGCATTCGTTGCATTCTATGGAGTATATGGCATTCTTAATATTGGAAGGATAGTCAATGGTATTGTTCTTGGTTATGGGGTTTCTTAGTAACGAATTTAAATTAGGTGAGTTTCTGAAAAAGGTTTTGATTCCAAATTTCTTCAGATGACGGGCTATAGAAACAGATACTGGTGAATAGGGAATACTGCTAATGGATTTATAGATTGGGGAATTCTGAATTTCAGAGGGGCTATAGAAATGTCTTAGAATAAACGTTAAAGGATATTGACAAGTCTTTAGATTTCTTATAATATTCTGAGTTTCTTCAGTTTTAAAGGTTTGAAGTGAGCAGTGGCTATGGATACGTTTAGTTAAGGTCTTTACCGTATTGATTTTATGGCTGAGTGGGCAGTAGGAGGAAAAACGGATATAGTCGGGGTTGAAGGATGGCTTATAATAAACAGTTGTTTGGAATTGATTCTGTATGCGAATAATTTTTATATCTAGAAAAGGCAGGCTATTGTTTGTTTCTTTTTCAAATGTGAAGTTTAGGCTAGGATGGTAACTGTTGAGTCTTTCCAGAATGTTCTTGGTTTGATATTCGGGGCATATACAGAATATGTCGTCAATATAACGACGCCATAAAACTATATCTGACGGAAAAAGAGAGGTTATCCAACTGTCTATGCGACGCATGACAATTTCGGCGACTGAGGTTGAGAGAGAGCTCCCCATGGGAGAACCTTTAATCTGTTCGTAAGTTTTGGAATCGTATGTTAGAATATTTGTTTTGAGGCATAGGGCTATAAGTTTAGTTATTTTCCTGACTATGATCTGATCAACCTGATTTTCTCTCAAGAATTCTTCGGTGCTGCTTAGTGTCAGTTGGTGTGGGAGACTTGGGTAAAGGGATTCTACGTCGAATGAGATCATGATCTTGTTTGGTTGGGGTTGGTGCTTGAGTATTTCTTCTATGAAGGTGGTGGTGTTGGAAATGGAGAACGGGGAGTTTTGCTGCTTGATTATGGGTTTGAGAAAGGTTGAGATGAACTTGGAGAGAGGTGCTGTTGGGGAATAGTAGAAAGCCACTATGGGTCTTAAGGGGACATTTGGTTTATGTATTTTAGGGAGGCCATATATGAAAGCATCTGTTTGCATATCAGACAAGAAGTCTTTCAATTCTTCATTCGAAATATTACGTTCTTTATGCATTTTTCTGAGTTTTTTTTTGAAAGAAGAGTATGTACGGGTTTTTTCTTCTTTAGAAATGTGTTTGAAGGTAGTTTGATCTTCAAGGATGCTCAGCATTTTACTATGGTAATCAGTTTTGTCCAGAATCACTGTTTGACCGCCTTTATCTGATTGGGTGATTATTTCTTTTTTGTTTCTTAAGTCTTTTATCAATCGGTTCTCATGAGGGTTGCTTGGGGGAAGGGTTACTGGTTCACTTAGAAGATTAGTTACATGATGTCTAATGATATTCTTTTCTTGGTGGTTGAGTTTTGATATTGCTGCTTCGACTCCACTTACTATTCTGATGGGATCTGGTTTTTGCCTATTCCTGAATTTCATACCTTTGGATAAGAAAGCTAATTCTTCTTGGGTTAGGGTAGCTTTAGCCCCTCTGAAATTCAGAATTCCCCAATCTATAAATCCATTAGCAGTATTCCCTATTCACCAGTATCTGTTTCTATAGCCCGTCATCTGAAGAAATTTGGAATCAAAACCTTTTTCAGAAACTCACCTAATTTAAATTCGTTACTAAGAAACCCCATAACCAAGAACAATACCATTGATTATCCTTCCAATATTAAGAATGCCATATACTCCATAGAATGCAACGAATGCAAAACCAAATATGTCGGCGAAACTGGCAGACATTTGAATATAAGAGTATCAGAACATAAACGAAATATCGATAATCAAGACAGTAGATCTTTAGTATACCAACATATAAGAGAAACAGGCCATTCCTTCTCCCTATCAGAACCAAAGACCCATTACTCCAACATCCCCAATAGACTACAGAGACTTGTAATAGAATCCATCATATCCAGAAAACACAATAGCATTAACAGAAGAATAGATATTCCGGAAATTTATAACATTATATTCCCTGAGCCCAGCCCATAAACCCCCAGGTGAAGCACGCGCATTAGAAGCCCGCGTTGATCATGCTTTAAAACAAATGTAAACAGTAAATTGGACTTTATTTAATTTCAAATCATATTTTATTGGCGTATTAATCATATAATGTAATTTCTCCCGTAGAAGGGCGTACTTGCCCGAAAGCTCGAGGTATTTTTTAAATAAAAAATATTTTAAAAGAAACTTTTCCCTGGAAGTTTTATGTTTTTATTTTAATATTAATTCAAGGGATTATTTTATCGAATTGGAAACTTATAACAATCACAGCTATGCCGCCAGCCTAAGGTAAACAAAACAGTTATAATTTGATGATGATCACCTTCCCGATGAATCCGCCGGGTTGTCAGATCGTAACTTATTCTCAACACAATAAAGTTATTTGGAACCGAGGATTACCAGTTTAAATGTAAATGGTAAAATCCTTCTAACCGACAAATATTTAGAAATGGTCTTGCAGAACATTTTCTAGCTTAATCCTTATATGAAAAAAAAAAAAAAACAGTACAAAAGTGAACTTGGACAGGGATCAGGTGGATAAATTAGGAAATCTCCTGATCGTTCAACTAAAAGTTGATGATGGCTTACGCCATCTATCGGAATAAATATTAATCAAAATTCGAAACTATTTTAAAGGCGTAAGATTCTTTTTGAAATTAAACAATTTATACTGCCCTTACTGCAATGGAAAAATTAATGGCGCGCTAGTGCATCATATTATAAATGTTCTAATAAAAGACACAATTTGATATTTGCGGAAGAGCGATTGCTCGAAGCATATTATATATTTATAAATGTATGTAATTCTACTGTCCTCAAAGCTTATGTCCATGGTTCTTCTAAAATACTCATTCCAAGAGTCTACCAACAGTAGCACTATAAAAGGAAGTTCCAAAAATGCAATATAACAGCGGTATGGTAGATTAAACTGGCGAAACCGCTGGGAGGGTTCACCACTGATGAACCAGGCCCTCCCTTTAATTTTCCCATTGCAGTAAGGGCAGTAGAAATTGTTTAATTTCAAAAAGAATCTTACGCCTTTAAAATAGTTTCGAATTTTGATAACAGATTTGCGCGCTAGTGCATCATAAAATATTAATCAATCGTTGATTTTTAATAATTCCAGAATTGGCCAAATACCCATTTGTATCCAGTTCTCACATACTTCTGGCCTTGAAAAAAAAAAACCGTTTCATGATTTTTCAGAATGCCTGAAAGATTTGGTCGTTTAGGTACAGCTTGCACCACGCTGATGAAGGCCAACAGCCCGAAACGCGTACTCTGTTAGCTTTTCTTCATTAATCAAGAATGGGTATTTGGCCAATTCTGGAATAATTAAAAATCGATGATGCACGATCAGGAGATGGCTTTTCCTTATCCCTTTCCTCAATACTTAACCAATCGGGCAGAAATATTTTAACAGTTAGAAAATTTACATACAAGGAAAATTCATATTAACCAAGTACAGGAATAATTTACTTATTTTTTAGTCAATAAATGCTGATAATAATATTCCTGAATCATGTGTTTGAAGGAAAAAAATATATATATATTTCGTAGAATACGCACTCGAGCAGAGCACGAACGAAGCCAAACCTTAAATAGACAAAAATAATATTTTATTTCAATGAAAAATTCACTCTAAAAGCACATGGGCGAAGCCAGGTCCTATACTGTATATATAATTTAAGTTTAAAGGCTACTTTAACCCTTTTCCATTAAAACACATAGTAAAAATTATAAATATAACAGGTAAGTGTATCGATGAAGATGAAGTCTAAAAATACAAAACCTATTCAAATAATTCAATAACTAATTTAGGAATAGAAAGCATTTTTTAAAAAAGCACGTTTCTTTTACATATTAAACAAACTGGGATCGAATCCCGTATTGGACACTTAACTATGTGAATAACATATATTATTCTTTAATTAAAAAGTCATATATTGGATCAAAATATCATTTATTTTATCAATATTTCAGTTGGCTGAACGTCAACCTTTATCAAGGTGTTATAACATTTTAAAGTGTGTCAACAACAAACTCAGCGCCACATAACGTCAACAGCATTAAGTTTTTAAAAATATTTTGTTATATTCAATGGGGAGAAAAATTATTTTGTCCATAATATAAATATACATATAAAAAAATTTTCTCCCCATTGAATATAACAAAATATTTTTAAAAACTTAATGCTGTTGACATTATGTGGCGCTGAGTTTGTTGTTGACACACTTTAAAATGTTATAACACCTTGATAAAGGTTGGCGTTCAGCCAACTGAAATATTGGTAAAATAAATGATTTTTTGATCCAATATATGCCTTTTTAATTAAAGATTTATCTATGGATTGCTCTATTTTCCAAATATATTATTAATTGTTGTAAATATTCTTGCAGATCGTTTATTATTCTATGAAAATATTTTTTTAATTTCGATATTTGTATTTAGATACACTGTATAAAAGTTTAATGTATATTTAAAAGTATATTGTCAGGAATGTCCAACGATCCACCCCAGATACTGTATCTTTGGGGTAGAAGACAGCACCAAAAATGAAGAAATCCTTAAAAGTCTGGAAAACAACCCATCATTCAAGAATCTACCAGGGAAAAGACACTTCAGAATTGCACATCGACCCAAACCCAATCCAAAAGGTTGCACCACAGTATTCGTCGAAGTGGACGATGATGCCGCCAAGACTCTGCAACAACGTGGTAAGATCCCCATCGCAAGCTTAATACACCGTTATGAGAAGAGCTATTCTCTGAAGCAGTGTTACAGATGCTGCGGTTTCAACCACCGCGCATCGACCTGCCAAGCCGCCAACCCCATATGCTACAAATGTGGCACAACAGGACACGAGGGACATGAATGCCCAAGCAACACACTGAAATGTCATAACTGCTCCAAAAAGGCAGGAATCTCATCTGAAGCACTAACCCACCAAGCCACATCCCGCGCATGTCCCTTGGTTAAGGCACAAATATCCAAGATTAGAAAATATGATTAAACCCCTCAAAGTTCTACAGGCCAACCTCAGAAAGTCACCAGATGCTGTTCTGGAACTTTCCCAAATGGCAATCAAAACACAAGCAGACGTAATCCTGCTCCAGGAACTCCCCCGAAACTTCAGATGGCCCAATAGCACATTTTTAACGTTTGCTCCACCTGGTAACTACATCCCCTCGGGATTAGTTATTCGCGCCAGCCTTCATCCTGTACAGGTTGATTCCTCCGACCCAAACATCACTGCTGCGATGATCTGGCTAGGCAAACAAGCCCTCTTAGTTTGTTCAGCCTACTGGCACCATGATACAACAGAATATGACTTTCTTCCGACCCTCGAATCCATCATTACCACATGCGCCATACCAAGTGTTTTAGGCATGGACGCCAACGCCCACTCCCCTACCTGGGGTCTCGGTGCAGTCCGTGATGCTCGAGGCGCTAGTCTGGAAGCATCTTCTATGCTCACAAACTTACACTTTCTGGGAGCTCCTGTGCAATACACTTGGAGCAACGGACACCAGTCTTCCTCCATCGATGTAACCTTGGCTTCCAGTTCCCTAGCCGCCCGAGCAACTAGAACATGCCTCCCTGAAATGGCATTCACAGACCATCTACCGATCCTCACTACAATCCAAGATACAATATCCCCAGCGCAAAATACTTCCTGGGCTGAATCGACGTGTGTGGAAAGCGCCTTCACTGCATTCCTTGGCTCCTCTCTGCAACATGCAGCCTCACGTCTCCATGCCGCATCAACACACCAGGACATAGATGATGTGGTGCATATTCTAACCAAAATCCTTCAAGAGGCCTGCAACATATCCATGAAAAGAAAAAAGAAAGACAACCGACCATCAAAACCCTGGTGGAATAAAGACTTAGCAAAACTCCGCAATGTAGTAGTTTCTCTAAGGCGCCTTTCGCAGTGCACATCCACGCCCATTAGAAACTTCTTCAAAGGGCTCTACAGAGCATGTCACAACAGGCTGAGAGCCGAGATAAGACGAGCCAAACACCTATCATGGATAAACCTCTGTCAAGAAGTATCCTCAGCCGCTTGGAGCTCTGTCCACAAATATATTTCCAAAGGACGAAGCACCCAAAGAGGACCTCCACTGCTCAAAAAATCTGACGGAACCCCCTACACACCAGAGGAAACCTGTGAAAAAATCTTGCAGCACTTTTGTCTGCCTGACACACCAATATCTCAGCCTCGGCCCTTAATACAGTTTTCTGGCCTCATTGAGCCAGACTTCACCGACGCTGAAGT
Organism: Cordylochernes scorpioides; assembly: GCA_030710605.1. Lineage (NCBI taxonomy): Eukaryota > Metazoa > Arthropoda > Arachnida > Pseudoscorpiones > Chernetidae > Cordylochernes > Cordylochernes scorpioides. Next base: position 90,059,781 of record CP092877.1, on the reverse strand, counting down.
ACTTCGGGCCATCAAATGCTGTGGACTCAAGAAATCTCCAGGCCCTGATCGACTTGGAGCAAAGTGCCTTCAATTAGGAGGTCCTCCCCTACATAAACTACTTGCAGGACTTTTTACCAAGTGTCTAAGATTCGGCCATTTTCCATCACCCTGGAAAATCGGCCTTTTAGTCCTCATACCCAAACCGGACAGCACAGCAGAAAACCCACTGGAAAGAATCCGCCCAATTGCTCTTCTCAACACCCTAGCCAAGGTATTTGAGCGTTGCATTTTGGCTCGACTACAATGGCTAGTAGACCGGCACAATTGGTTTTCACCCCTCCAATTTGGATTTGTTCCTTGCCGTTCGGCCGAAAACGCCCTAGCTGCAATAAACCAATTCATAGACAGGAACATGGAAGAGGGGGAGAAAACACTAGTTATTAGCCTAGACATTAGAAGAGCCTTCGACACCGTACATAGGTATTCTATCATTGAAGCCCTACGAGAGGTTAGCTGCCCTGAGGAATTACTACAACTAATTACCAGCTATTTAATAAATAGAAAAATGGCCTATAGCGTATGGGGACACACTGCTCACATTCTGTCACTCCGTGGAGTCCCACAAGGAGCGGCTTTAAGTCCCTTTCTCTTCAATATGATTGCAAGAAAAGCATTTACTTTGCAAAAACCTAGAAAGAGCGAATTAGTGGGCTTCGCAGATGATTTCACACTAATGGTGCAGGTGGCCCCAAAGCTTCCTAAATGTCAAATAAACAATTTTCTTGAAAATTTCTCACAATGGTGCAGAAGGCATGGAATGTTGGTAAATCCCCACAAGACTCAAGCATGCATGTTTTACAGTAACAAACCAAGATGGCCAAACAAGGACAGCATCCGACTTCTTGACCAGCCCATTGCAATCAACAAAACAATTAAAATCCTTGGTATTACCTTTGATTCAAAGAGACAATTTATTAAACATCTCAACAACAGTTTACTCAAATACCGATGGATACTCCCAAGGCTCACTAGCACCATAAAAGGGCAATTTGGTTCAACCTTCAGTTCCGGACACAAAATTTACAAGAGAGTCGTTCTCCCAGCGCTACTATATGGCTCTGGTGTCTGGGGAAAACGTGCATATGACACAAATGGGGCTCGCAAGCTACGTAGTCTCCACTACAAATATGCGAAAACAATAATAAGAGGTGGTCCATGCACACCGACAATACCAGCTATCTCATTGACGGGTTGTCCCCCACTCGATATCTCTATAAAGGCTCACATAGAATATTTAAAAACTTTGAAAACGGGCCACTATGAATCACGCCCAAGTCCTTCCTTTTAACCCTATCCCCCATTACGGAAGATAATCCATTTTACCAAATCACTACAACTAAATGTCACCACCATTTACACAGACGGATCCCAATCATCAGAAGGAGTTGGGGCTGGAGTCATCCAACCACCTCCTCTACAAACCATACAACTTAAACTCCACCAGGAGTGCTCAGCGTTCCAAGCTGAACTGCTTGCCATTCTCTGCGCAACAAAAATAACCATGAATTTCCCAAATGAACACTTCATCATTGCCTCAGACTGCCAATCAGCTCTATCAGCCATATGTAGGTCTTCGCCCCCAAGAACACAACTGATTGCGGAAATAATCAACAACCTACATTTTTCACCAAATGTGCAACTCTGCTGGATCAAAGGCCACAGCGGTATTCCAGGAAATGAACTGGCGGATCAGGCGGCAAAGGCTGCAGCACATTCTAATCTGCCACTATCCTTTACCACCCTCCCAAAGAGCGTCGCGCGCAGTAAAAAAGAACAGATTGCCCTCAAAATGTGGACAGACCTCTACATCCAAGACTACTCCACCAGAAATCTACGAAGATTTGCTGCTACCCCGAAACTACTCCTCCAAATGCTTCGAAACATCAAGCATGGATCTACCTCCACAACAATCCTGACCGGACATGGCTACATTCAGGCAGACCTTGCAAAGGTCTCAAAAGAAGACCCAACTTGCCCCCACTGCCAAGATGAAGACCAAACCGTAGACCACCTCCTCTTCACTTGCCCAACCTTCCAATACCAAAGATTCCAGACAGCCACTCTCCTAGGTATCACCAACATATGTCCAGCATCCCTAGAAAATCTCCCAAGAAAGAAATCTGCCTGGCAACACCTCATAAATTGGACTTCCACTGGCATTGTACATAAATCCAAGAAGACTTAGGTCAGAAGGACATCCCGGGTAGTTGGCGACTTCTGTACGCTCCAGGAACCTGGGTTACTTAAATAAATAATGATAGGCTTAGCAAAAATACGGTGTTTCGATTTAAAGATTCCAAGTTGTGTGTTGTATTTCACTTATTTTTGTAGTTACGAGGACATCCCATTTGATATAAACTAATATATATATATATATTTAAGGAACAACTTGTTCCAATACAAATGTTGTAAAAAACAAGCAAGCGAAAAATTAAAACAGAAAAGTCTGAAGCGTAGTAGTGTGACGTCAGCCCCGATGATGATAAAGTCAGTCTGCGTAACAGTTAATAATTTTAATTTGAAGAACTATGAATGGCATCTTTACTTTAATTTAGTTGTACATTAAATAAATTAATATGCGAAATAAACTCTGAGAGAAAAAAATGACAAAAACTATAACAAGACTTAAAACAAAACACTATGAAGGAATGACAATACATCCAGATGGCACAAGAACCTATAGGACATGTAACAACTGTACTGGTGTGGAACTAACACCTACTCACATATTCTCATGTCCAGCAATGGCCGCAGTCTTGCAGAAAATTGACATAGACCCAGAGCAGCAGCTTTACACACCCAAGATAGTGGATATTGCTGCTGCTGTGATGGAGATGCATGGAGACATCTGAGACTTCTTTGGACACGACAACAACAACAGAAAATTGACATGGACCCAGAACTTTATACACCCAAGATAGAGAACGACTGCTGTGATAGAGATGTATGGAGACAGCTGAGGCTCTTCATTGGACACGACAACAACAACAGAAAATTGACATGGACCCAGAACAGCAGCTTTACACGCCCAAGATAGAGAACGACTGCTGTGATAGAGATGTATCGAGACATCTGAGGCTCTTCATTGGACACAACAACAACAACAACAACAGAAATTTGATATAGACCCAGAGCAGCAGCTTTACACACAAGATAGAGAACGAATGCTGTGATAGAGATGTATGGAGATATCTGAGGCTCTTCATTGGACGCAACAACAACAACAGAAAATTGATATAAATCCAGAGCAGCAGCTTTACACACCCAAGATAGTGGACATTGCTGCTGCTGTGATGGAGATTTATGGAGACATCTGAGGCTCTTTATTGGACACAACAACAACAACAGAAAATTGACATGGACCCAGAACAGCAGCTTTACACACCCAAGATAGAGAACGACTGCTGTGATAGAGATGTATGGAGATATCTGAGGCTCTTCATTGGACACGACAACAACATTAAATAAATTGCTGTGTCATCCTGAAGTTTGTCTTTTCTAATTTTTATACGTTACTCTAACATAAGCTAGGTTGCTCTTTTTGAGCGGTTACCTAATCAAGTCACTTTAGAACCAGCATATACAAGCTCCCCCTTGTGATGAGGTTTGTACTTGTGTTTTAGAGTTTTTTTTTATCCTTTTATTAGTCTAAATTAGACAAGATCTTAGAGGTCGTGCTCATAAAGAAGTTCAAGAACTTTCTTGATTCTCTGTACAGGGATCCTTTGTCCTTTCCAATACAATTTGTGAGTTACGTTATCAAACACATGAAGAGAAGGTTACCAACCCGTGCATTGTATACACGTGTCGTACACGCGCCTGCTTACTACTCAAGTTATGTTTGAATTTTTCAAATGAAAATGGGAGGTACGTACTCTTTTAAAAATATTTATTTTAAAAATTTTCAATTATATAGATATATAAGCATAGGGTGTCTCTTTCGTCTAATTAAACGTCAAAACTAGACCCCATCTATTGACCGTCGTTGCAAACTAGCGGCCTCGGGTCGGTGACAAAGCCACAACACCAGCTTTGGCAAACTGAGAAGCGTTCACCTAGAGACAATAGTTTCGGGCTAATGGCCCTTGTCAGCCTAGGGCGGACTTTATTCTATGAGATTCACTCGGGAGATCTAATGTAATCTTCACAATCTGTCAAAGAGGTGTTTAGCTGGCAAAGTGGCTGGGCCAAATCTATGGCCAAAATATAAAGTCCGCCCTAGGCTGACGAGGGCCATTAACCCGAAACCATGGTCTCAAGGTAGACACTTCTCAGTTTACCAAAGCGGTATTGTGTCATCGACCCGAGTCCGCTAGTTTGCGGCCAGAACAAAATAAAATTTATAGTAAACAAAGAGAAACTATCTTCTTACAGTTAGCACCTATTTACTTGTGATCCTACACATATACTCTGTGGGAACAATTAATTAATTAAACTTATAATACATATATAAAACAAATTGCATTAATGAAAGTGAAAAGAAACGTATATCCAGAAACCAGTTGTATTATTTTATTAATGATTTAAAATATCAACTCTCGAAGAAATTATAATGCATTAGCGCGCCATCTGTTATCAAAATTCGAAACTATTATAGACGCGTATGATTTTTTTTTATATATAAAACAATTTATACTGCCCTTACTGCAATGGAAAAATTAATGAGAGGGCCTGGCTCATCAGTGGATCTCGAAGAAATTGTTGTATAGAAGATTGTTCAATTGAAACTCTATTGTATTTTAAGCCAAAAGACGATCTACTGAATAGAATTATGTAAAAAGGGCGTACATGACTCTGTGGAAGAAATACAATTTTTTATTAAATATATTTCTTGGAATGATTCCTCACAATAAATTCATAAAAAGGAAGCAATCCTTCGAAATATAAAAAAAAAATCTTATTTACATAATTCGACTGTATTTGTTTACAACCAAACGAACCGGAAGTTCTAGTTGCAAACAACCATACCTAAAAAGGAAGCAGACGTTGAGCAACTGAACTGGTGCCCCAGATGATGTAAGAGCTATCCTGTGGTCAAACAAGGTGACCAGTTCGTTATTTACTCAGCTGTTTGCCTTGTCGTTTGGTTGTAAATACCCGTCATTATGAATTCAACTACAGTAATATCTGTTGGGTGGGTTGAAATATCAAATCGCATTTTTTTTTTTTGAATTTTTTTTTATATAATATTTTTTAAATACATTTTTTATACGTTATTATACACACACACAAAAACATTTATTAAGACACACAGGTCTTACAGAGGATTCTCCATGGGGTTACAAGACAGAGAAACTTATGAAAGTGGGAAATATACAAAGGGGTAAAAATGGAGAAAGATTATATACACATGGTAAATATATTATACGTTATTATATATGAATACTATATATTTGCATAATTACGAAAATTCAGGGAAAAAAATTAACGATACTTTTTTTTATAAATAAAAATTATTTCAACAGATCTCTCTCTCTGGCTTATGATTGTAGAATGACATTTGAAAATTATCCCGCATGCGTTTCTTTTGAACGAAAAATCGAAATTTATTTTAAAGAGAGAAATAACGTTTATTTCTAACCTTAGGGATGAAGTATGAAAGGATTAATTGTGAAGAGTAATGATAATTCTCCTTAAAATAAAATTTCGATTTTTCGTTCAAAAGAAACACATGAGGGATTAAATGTCGTTCTACAGATCTTTCTCTGTGTCTATCTCTTACGGCAAAGATGAAAAAAGGGAGAAATGATCCGATTGGTTTTTACCTGTAATGTTTATCTTCTAAATTGATATTCACAGACACACACAAGCCTTTGTTAAGATATTTCAATATTACATAATATTCTATTTTACACAAATAAATTACTGGCAATGCGTTTCTTTTAAATATAATCAAATATTATCTCTACAGACCTTACTGCAATGATATGAGTTATTAAATGAGAGGGCTTGGCTCATCAGTAGTGAACCCTCTCAGCGGTTTCGCCAAACCAATCCAATATAGAGATTAATTTGGCGAAACCGCTGAGAGGGTTCAGTACTGATGAGCCAAGCCCTCTCATTCAATAACTCATATCATTGCAGTAAGGTCTGTAGAGATAATATTTGATGATATTTAAAAGAAACGCATTGCCAGTAATTTATTTGTGTAAAATTTTAACGATAGATGGCAATTAAATATAATTTAATAATATTCTATCCTAGAAGATCAAAAAGGATTAAAATAAAAAGTGGAGAATAATAATTAAAAAAATGGTGTCAAAATATATAAATATTAATTTTAATTCATCTCGGAGAATCTGTATAAGACTAAAATATCTTAATGAAGATTTTTGTTGTTGTTTATTATAATTTTAATTTACTATATTTAAAAGTTGGTGTTTATAAAATGAAAGGTAGCTTCTTCCGACAAAATAGATTCTAAAACTTTGTGCCATCTATTGACCGTCTCTACAAACTAACGGACTCAGGTCGGTGACAAAGTCACAACTCCAGCTTTGTCAAGAATTCTCACCTAGAAATCATGGCTTCGGAATATGACTCTCTACCAGGTTTGGCTGGTGTTGTGCTACCGACCCGAGTCCGCAAGTTTGTAGAGACGGTCAATAGATGGCACACAGTTTTTATGCAAATTAGGCAACGGATATCCTTTTTTTTTTCTAATCGATTAATATATCCTCCTAGGAAAATATAAAATCCATCAATAAATGTTAGTTGCATAGAAATTAATAAAAAATTAACAATATTTATTGTTTTATTGTTATAAAAGCAAGCTTTCAAAGATGCTCATCTAATTACATATGGATATCACACTACATATATATATAGAGCACCGTTATATATAGAGAGAAATAATGGAATTAATGTAATAATTTAACCATATAATGATTTTTTTTCTTTCTACGCACATTTTGGATCTTAAACAAAATCCGCCTTGTAACACACAAATAGAAATATTAAAAACAAAGTAGACATATCCTGACCAGGAGCACATGTGATTTACAGAAGGCAGAGCGCCATCTAGTGGAACAGAAATCAACTAAACATTGATTTAACCTTTTCCCTGATATTTGGCCAACCCAATTTCTTGATAAATCAAGAAAAGCCATCCACAAACGCGTTTCGCGCTGTTGGCACACGTCAGCGTGGAGCAGGCTGTACCTATTTTTTTAGCCTGTACCTATTTATATATTATGCAATATTTTCAGAAAAAAAGTATACTTTTACACAATAAATAAAATAAAATAATTAAACTCTAATATAGTTCCGAAGATCACAAATTTGTTCGTTAGAAGTTGATTCAGTAAAAAAAAAAAAAATCCCCTGAAGAGAATAGCAAGAAGTCACAGAAACGTCAGGAGTTGAACTATAGGTTAATGTGGCCGTGTTTTTTGTCTGAATATAAACTCTAATATAATAAAAAAAAATGAATAATTATTTTTAATTATTTCAGAAGATTATATTCAAATATGATCAACATCAATATAAATGTCTATGACCTTTTCAACATAAATTTTTAAAAATTATAGAAAAAGCACAAAATTATTATTATTTTTTACTTTTTTTCACTATGGAACATTATTCATTGAGTAGACGTGACTTGGCATTTTGCCCCATTGGTGACTTCCGCAAGCACGCACGGTTATGTAACTTCTCGTCTGCTACTAATAAACTAAGTAAGGTTGCCAAGCTTTTCCTTTCTTCCATTTTTTTTTTTTTTTTTTGTCGGTGGAGGGAGGGGGGGGATATTTGGTCACTGCTCTTTTTCAAATTCATGACGTCATCAAAAAACTGAACGTAAATTATTAATTTACCAAGATATTATTATTGTTTTTAATGTTAAAATTGTGTGGCGCTCAAATCGTCTGACTATAAATAATAAAAGGGATCTTCAAAATTATTTTGGATCGTCTGGGAATTAATTTCCAACATAAATAAAATTATATTTATAATTATATTTAATTCTGCTGTCCTAAAAGCTTATGTCCATAGTTCTTCTAAAATACCCATTACAAGAGTCTTGCAACAGTCACCTATAAAAGGAAGTTCCAAAAATGCAATATTACAGCGGTATGGTAGATTAAACTGGCGAAACCGCTGGGAGGGTTCACCACTGATGAGCCAGGCCCTCCCTTTAATTTTTCCATCGCAGTAAGGACAGTAGAAATTGTTTTATTTTAAAAAGAATATTACGCCTCTAAAATAGTTTTGTAATTTGATAACAGATGGCGCGCTAGTGCATCGTAACATAAATAAAATTATTATAAAATAAATAAAGCTTCCAGGGTTAAGTTTCTTTTGCAAATTTTTATTTTCAAGCTTTCGGACTTGTCAGTCCTTCAACAGGATTATCACGTTAACAACTTAATAATAAATACAATTTTTATATAACAAATAGATTTACATTTTATCTCTGCTGTTTCCCCGTTGGCAGGTTTATTTTTTTATCTATCTTTGGCCTTCTCTCCTGCGGGTAGGCCTCCGTACTGTTCTTGGGTTTTACGGAGGCCTACCCGCAGGAGAGAAGGCCAAAGATAGATAAAAAATAAACCTGCCAAACGGGGAAACAGCAGAAATAAAATGTAAATCTATTTGTTGTATAATGTTTCAATAAAATGTTGTATTTCAAAAAAAAAAAAATTTTTATATACACATTATTATATACATATTTTAAATACTTATTATATTATAAACATAAATAAACTTAATGCAAAGCAATAACACGCCATCTATATATAACGCATTAAGACGTGATATATTTTTCATCGCAGTAAGGACAGTAGAAGTTTGATTTATTTGTGAAAAGACACATTCGTGTCTTAATGTCTTCATTCGTTATAAATAAAATTGAAAACATATTTTGCGGAAGAGCTTTGCTCGATGCAATACCTTGAAATAAAATGTATGTACCTCTACAGACCTATAAGCTTATGTCCATAGGTTCACTAAACACCCCTAAACTGCCTTCCATAGAAAATACAGGATATACAATAGTAGAGCGGTCTAGAGATTAATTTGGCGAAACCGCTGAGAGGGTTCACTACTGATGAGCCAAGCCCTCTCGTTCAATAACTAATACCATTACAGTAAGGTCTGTAGAGATAATATTTGATGATATTTAAAAGAAACGCATTGCCAGTAAATTTATTTGTGTAAAATTTTATAAATAAAATTGTATTTTTTTTAAATTAGAGTCAACGAAAAATAAATATACAAATTATTTTGTGATGAACGATAAAATTCCATTATTGTCTTGAATAAATATAAACAGAGGAAAATACAAATTCAAAAGATATTTCAATTTATGAATATAAATGTCTTCTTATTGAAAATTATTAAATTAAAAAAAAAAACAATATTAATTTTATATAAATGGGCGTACCTGGATCTGTAAAGAAAAAAAAACAATTTTTTTCTCAAAATATTTCGAGAGATTGCTCCCTCTTTATCAATTTATTGCACAGTAAACTTAATTTACAAAATCTTGTAGATTACATAAAAACACATTTTTAAATGTATTATTATCAATATTAAAATAAAAACATAAAGCCTCCAGGGAAAAGTTTCTTTTAAAAATATTTTCTTTTTTTATTAAAAAAATCTCGAGCTTTCGGGCAAGTACGCCCTTCAACGGGAGAAAATGCTTTATATGATTAATACTGATATAGGCTTAGCAAAAATACGATGTTTCCTTTTTAAGGATTTCTAGTTGTTTTTGTACTCACGTATGTTGTAGTTATGAGGACATCCCTTTAGATAAAAACAATTATATATTTATTTAAGGAACGACTTGTTCCAATACAAATATTGTTAAAACAAGCTAGCGATAAAACATAACAGAAAGGTTGAAGGTAGAAGTTGGAAGTGACGTCAGCATCGATGATGATAAAATTCAAAGTTTGCGTAACAATTCCCTCCTTACTTTGTCTTTATTCCCACGATGCTGAGGTTCTCCAGGTGTTTCTTCATCTGGTCTCGGGATAGGTCCTTTGTGAAGATATCCGCCTCCAGGTCCTGAGATGGCTTGTACAGAAGGCAGATGTCTCTGGATTCATAACAGTCTCTTAAGAAGTGGTACTTTCTGTTGATATGTCTACAGCGACTGCTTTGTTTAGGGCTGGAGATCCAGTTGATCAATGACTGACTGTCTGTATAGATCGCAGTTGGTTTTTCCATGAAATTCCATTCTTCCAGCTCTCGTAGCAGGTTTATTATCCACTTGATTTGACAGCAGCTTTCACAAGCAGCTATCATTTCCGCTTCCATTGTGGAGAGGGCGACGAGTGGTTGTTTACTACTTTTCCAGTCTATAGTTGCTTCGCCGAGCTTCAATACATATCCGCCGTAGGATTTTCCATCATGAGTGGTCGACCAGCTGGCATCGGCGTAGGATTTCAGGATTCCAGTCTTTCCTCTTTCAAATTTCACTCCTAGGTCAATTGTTCCTCGTAGGTATCTCAAATCAAAAAGTCGGTGGACGAGTGGGTAACCCCCTCGATTCCCGACAGTCATGAACCGGGATTGAATCCCGCGTTAAAATTTTGTTTAATATGTGAATAACCTTCACATATTATTCATTGTTTAATTATCATGAACTAGGTTGCTCTTGCTGAGCGGTACCTATTTATGTGAATTTGAACCAGGGTAGGTATCTCATCACTCTTTTGATTGCTGTCCAGTGCATCTGTTTTGGTTGTCTGGAGTACTGTGAAAGTTTGCTAGTGATGTAAGCGATGTCGGGTCTGGTGTTAACAGCTAGAAACATTAGCATTCCAAGGGCTTCTTGGTAAGTGTGCTGATCGCAATTGTCATCTTCAATATGATTGTCCAAATTGATTTCTTTGGAACCTGGTGTTGGAACTTCCTTACAAGTTTCCATTCCATATTTCTGCAATATTTGTTGTACATAGTGGCTTTGCTGTAGCGAAATTCCCTCCTTGTCTTGTATGATCTTGATTCCCAAAAACATGCCTTTACATGTTACATCCTTTATTTCCAGGTGATGTCTCAATTTATTGATGAATCTGTTTGAGGTATCTTCAGAATCTGAGACAGTGATAAAGTCATCAACATATATCCCTACATAGAACTATTTGTCTTCATTCTTCCATTTAAATAGGCAAGGATCAGATTTAAGTTTTTCCAGTACACAGTCATAAAGTACTTGACTGAATTTCTCATACCACGATCTTCCGGATTGAGGTAGACCGTAAATACTTTTGTTGAGTTTGCAAACTTTGTTTCTGTCTTGGACAAATCCAGCAGGTTGTTCCATGAATATTGTATTTTCAAAGTTTCCATTTAGATAAGCTGCTTTCACATCAAATAGTTTAATGACTGAATCTTTTGTTGCTGCCATTGACAAAACAGTCCTGAGGGTGGCATTTTTAATTACAGGGCTGAAACTTTCGTTGTAATCTCTTCCTGGGATTTGTTTGTATCCCATTGCAACAAGTCTAGCTTTGTAAGTTTTGTTTTTGTTTTCTTGGTCTTTAGATATTTTGAACACCCATTTACTTTTGACAACTTTAGCGTTTACAGGTCTAGGTACCAGTTCCCATACTTGATGCGAGTACATGTTCTGTATTTCCTCAAGCATTGCGTTCTCCCAATGTTTCTTGTCTTCGCATGCGATGGCTTCTTCATAGTCTTTCGGAATGGCTTCATTCGTAGTAGCCAGGACGTAGTCATCGAATCTTTTAGGTATTGTTCGAGTTCTTTGTGGTCTGTCTGATCCACTTGACTCTGTCTGTCTGTTGATCATGGTATCTGGTGCTGGCTCTTCAATATCAACATCTGATAGAACATGATTGTCCAGTTGTTCATCCTCCTGAATGAAGAAATATGTGTCAGCATCCGTATTATTATCACTTTGTTTTTCTTCCGAGATGACATTATTGTTCTCTCTGAAGTGAATGTCTGCGGTTTCAAGAATAACTCTCGCTGTGATATCAAATACTCGATAAGCTCTTCTGCATCTTGAATAGCCCACAAATATTCCTCTCTTAGATTTAGCTTCTAGTTTGTGTCTTTGATAATTCTCGAGTTTATAGAAGACTTCACAACCAAATCTCATGATGTGAGAGACGGATGGCTTTTTACCTTTCCATTTTTCCATAGGGGTAGTGTCTGGGTCATTGGTTGTGGGAGTTAGATTGTACAGATATGCAGCTGTATTCACAGCTTCTGCCCAGAAGTGTAGGGGTAATTGGGAGTCTGCAAGAAGTGTTCGGCCTTTGTCTAATAGTGTTCTGTTAGCTCTTTCAACTCTCCCATTGCTTCTTGGGGTGTACGGTGTAGTTAGTTCATGTTTAATTCCTTTCAAGGTTTCAAGGTTTTTATTGATAAATTCTGTTCCGTTATCTGTTCTAAGTCGTTTTAGTTTTGAGTTTAGCTCGTTTTCTCTCTTTACAATAAACTTCTTCAAAACTTCTGCTGCTGAGAGTTTATCTTTGAGAAATTCTACAAATATTCTCCTAGAAAATCCATCTACGATGGTCAAGAAATATTTACTTCCGCCCAAGGAGTTTATTCTCATTGGACCACAGAGATCGACATAAATGGCTTCAAAGGGGTAGCGTTCCTGATTGCTATCTGTGTGAGTCCTTCAATAATGTATCATACAAGTTCTCCTTCTGTTACAGTCTTTCCTAGCTGGGTGATCTCTTGTGCCAGTTTCTGTGCTCGTACAATATACAGTAAAACCCCGCTAATACGAACCCTGGATATAACGAACCTTCCCTTATAACGAACCCACGCCGATTCCCAATTCCATTCCATTGAAAATACCATCGTTATAACGAACTTTGCGATTTTTAGAATAACGAACTACCCATATAACGAACCTATTTTCGGTCCCAAAATGATAAAATCTATTTAAAATACTATGCTTATAACGAACTTAGAATTGTAATTTAAAAAAAAAATTAAAACAACCAAATTTTTAAGCATGTTTCAGCTCGTGGATCGCGATTTCAAAACAATAAATTTAGCGGCATTGTTTGTTTTGAATTTTGCACTTTTATTTTTGCTGTATGTTGTATAAATTTTAACACATTATACTTTTTATTAAATAGAATATATTTTCATCCATTAAATTTGAAATATAAAAATACAAATGGCTTCCAAAATGAAGAAAACAAAGGCATTTTAAAAACAAAAGCGTTATTTCTTAAAAAAAAAAAAAGGCCATTTTCAGAACTTTTCAAAGTGAAACAACACAGGCAAAATGTTAAGAACATATTAAAATAAGAGAATATAACTTTTCTATTATAAAAGATAAAATATAAAGCTATTAAAAATTGTTACAAAGAGGAATCAACCTCAACTTTTGCCGCGATCGCGATCGTACGTTTTAGGGCTAAAAAAAAAAATCCAAATAAATGGTCCCGTGATCAAACAAAACTATTTTTATGCCATTAACTATGGTGATTTTAAAGTCAGAAATGTTTTGCATGACAAGTTTAAAAAAAAAAACAAAATCTAGACCTAGAAGAATATGTGGGAAAATGAAATGGAAGAAAAACACCAACTTTATTTGAATGGTGCAATGCTTGAAAATGCTTTGAAGCAACAAGGTGTTAGAGCCATTTTTCCAAGTAAACAAGGTATTATATAATGTGATAATGATGTTTTAAAATCATTTTATATCTTTGAATATATATTTAATAAAACTTTGCCTAGGATTTGTCTTGATTTTTAAATAAGACATAGAGGTACATGTATGTTAATGATAAGAAGAACCTATCATCTAATGATTTCTATTATTATTCAGTATTAATGTAAGGAAATTGGTCAATAAAGGGAATTAAAACAAAGTGACCACTATTAAGAGGAAGCCTCTTCCAGTGTGTATGGCTGTCCTTTAATTATAAGGTCTAAAAATTTTGAAAAGTAAAAAAAATGGCCAAACCGTGGCTATAGTGAACCGTGGCTATAGAGAACCAAAAGCTCTGTCCCATTGGGGTTCACTATAGAGGGGTTTTACTGTACATGTTAACATTTTCATTTGGGTTCAATTTTAGTCTGGCTAGATCCAACATTAGGTCTATCCTTTTATTTTCTAGAGATCCTTCAAACCTTTTCTTTATGTCGTACCAAATTCTTTTGGCCCTTTTATCGCCACGAAAGATGATTGTTAAGTCATCCGAAAGTGACAATATTATTAGGCTGTATGCTTCCCGATTCTTTTTCTTCCAAATATCATATTCTAGTTTATTATTTGTAAAGTCTGGCTCGTCATTAACAATTACGTCCTCGAAGAGATCTTTTGAATCTAGAATTGCTTCCATTTTCATGGACCACGTTGTATAGTTGTTTTCTGTTAACTGTTCGATTTTTGCTAAGGTATATGTATCCATTTTCATTCAACTTTTTCTTTCTAAATTGGCGGTTAGTCCAATTATTTAATTTCTTTATGATTTAAATGGATCAATTGGCGGTTAGTCCAATTCGCGCGCCCAAACCACGCTCTGCTACCAAATTGATATAGGCTTAGCAAAAATACAATGTTTCTTTTTTAAGGATTTCTAGTTGTTTTTGTACTCACGTATGTTGTAGTTACGAGGACATCCCTTTAGATAAAAACAAATATATATTTATTTAAGGAACGACTTGTTCCAATACAAATATTGTTAAAACAAGCTAGCGATAAAACATAACAGAAAGGTTGAAGGTAGAAGTTGGAAGTGACGTCAGCATCGATGATGATAAAAGTCAAAGTTTGCGTAACAAATACGCCAATGAAATATGATTTAAAATTAAATAAAGTCCATTTACTGTTTACATTTGTTTTAAAAGCATGATTAACGCGGGCTTCTGTTGCGCGTGCTTCACTTGGAGGTTATGGGCTGGGCTCAGGGAATATAATGTTATAAATTTCCGGAATATCTATTCTTCTGTTGATGCTATTGTGCTTTCTGGATATGATGGATTCTATTATTAGTCTCTGTAGTCTATTGGGGATGTTGGAGTAATGGGTCTTTGGTTCTGATAGGGAGAAGGAATGGCCTGTTTCTCTTATATGTTGGTATACTAAAGATCTACTGTCTTGATTATCGATATTTCGTTTATGTTCTGATACTCTTATATTTAAATGTCTGCCAGTTTCGCCGACATATTTGGTTTTGCATTCGTTGCATTCTATGGAGTATATGGCATTCTTAATATTGGAAGGATAATAAATTGTATTGTTCTTTGTTATGGGGTTTCTTAGTAACGAATTTAAATTAGGTGAGTTTCTGAAAAAGGTTTTGATTCCAAATTTCTTCAGATGACGGGCTATAGAAACAGATACTGGTGAATAAGGAATACTACTAATAGATTTATAGACTGGGGAATTCCGAATTTCAGAGGGGCTATAGAAATGTCTTAGATTTCTTATAATATTCTGAGTTTCTTCTGTTTTAAAAGTTTGAAGTGAACAATGGCTATGGATACGTTTAGTTAAGGTCTTTACGGTATTGATTTTATGGCTGAGTGGGCAGTAGGAGGAAAAACGGATATAGTCGGGGTTGAAGGATGGCTTATAATAAACAGTTGTTTGGAATTGATTCTGTATGCGAATAATTTTTATATCTAGAAAAGGCAGGCTATTGTTTGTTTCTTTTTCAAAGACTAATAATAGAATCCATCATATCCAGAAAGCACAATAGCATCAACAGAAGAATAGATATTCCGGAAATTTATAACATTATATTCCCTGAGCCCAGCCCATAACCTCCAAGTGAAGCACGCGCAACAGAAGCCCGTGTTGATCATGCTTTTAAAACAAATGTAAACAGTAAATGGACTTTATTTAATTTTAAATCATATTTCATTGGCGTATTAATCATATAAAGCATTTTCTCCCGTAGAAGGGCGTACTTGCCCGAAAGCTCGAGATTTTTTAATAATAAAAAAAAAAATTAAAAGAAACTTTTCCCTGGAGGCTTTATGTTTTTATTTTAATACTAGCGGACCCGCCCGGCTTCGCCCGGGTTATACCTGAGTAAAGGTTTGTCTAACGAATCTCTCGATAAAGTTAACATTTTTTCCCGGTCCCTTGAAAAATACTCGATAAGTTGAATAAAATCAATATTAATTGGTTCCCTCGGTAATTGGAAGTTAAAGGAATAGTATCTTGCCTTTGAATTGTATCATTATTCTTGTCTCAAATAAATTGCCGTGTCATCCTGAATTTTGTCTTTCCTAATTTTCTACATTACAAAATCATCGTATCATCATGACAATATTTAGAGCAGATTGTTGAATTATAACAGATAAATTAGAATATTTATCTTGATTATTTCTAGGCGAAAAGTTATTTCAAAAATTTTATTTGCTAGAAACCTTCCCAGTACTATACTAAATAACTTCCCAAAGTTTCATGGCGATCCAATGAGTGGTTTGGTCAGGCATAAAGGACAAACAAACAAACAAACAGACACACATACATTCATTTTTATATATATAGATAAATTAGAATATTTATCTTGATAAAATATTTTAATTTTTTCATATTTTAATATATGTAAATAGAGTCTCTTAAGAAAGACCACCTAAAAACATGAATCAACTTGTTTCTCCTGTTGGTGGTCTCTCATTAAAGATTCTAATTGCTATTAAAGAATCTCTAATAGACCTTTAATAAGAGACTGCCTCTTGGAGAGACGGGTTAAGCTACGAAATGGATATTCCCGGCTTCGCCCGAGTTTTACCCGAGTAAAGGTTTGTTTAACGAATCTCTCCATAAAGTGAACATTTTTTCCCGGTCCCTTGAAAAATTCTCGATAAGTTGAATAAAATCAATATTAATTGGTTCCCTCGGTAATTGGAAGTTAAAGGAATAGTATCTTGCCTTTGAATTGTATCATTATTCTTGTCTCAAATAAATTGCCATGTCATCCTGAATTTTGTCTTTCCTAATTTTCTACATTACAAAATCATCGTATCATCATGATAATATTTAGAGCAGATTGTTGAATTATAACTGTTTTAATGTCCATCTATACAGCGAGCAAAACAACAACTGACTCACCCGTGAAGGCAAGGCCACGCTCCGCTGCGTCACGTGGGAAAACATATGTACATGTCCTCGTACAAGTTCTCAGCACATCCCCCTTTTTAAGACTTGAAATATATATATACATTACAAACTTTAAATGCATAATATAATTAATAATGAAGGCGATCCACAGGTTTAACAATTCGTCCACTCCGGGTTCTTATCTGGCCGTCTTCTGAGTCGTTAGAGGGATAATCCACAACTGGGGTCTTTTCATTTTCAGCCAGTTCCTCCCCCGAAAAGGTCGGCGTCGATGGGTCGGCTGGATATTGCACTGCATATCCTTTTCGTAGATGGAACCTGTTTCGACGTAAAGTCCCAACTGGAGTATCAACCATATATGACCTTGGTGCCGATGCTTTCTGCTTTACAATCCCCCAGGTTCGCATATCTGTAATCCAAACCGTGTCACCTTCGGATAGCTCCTCCATGTCCGTAGCTCCGCAGCGTCGATCATATCTGGATTTCATATCCTTTCTCCTTCTCCCTTCCTTTCTTTTCAGGGTCTGAGAGTCCACCAACTTTGGATTAAGATTATCTGGTGCAATTGGCAAGGTCGTTCGGAGTTTACGTCCCATGAGAAGCTCAGCAGGGCTGTAACCGTTCTCCAAAGGGGTCGATCGATACTCCAGGAGTCCAAGCGATGGGTCTTGATTTTTCTTGAGGATCAACTTAGCAATTTTCACACCTGCTTCTGCCATCCCATTGCTCTGCGGGAATCGAGGACTTGAAGTGACATGTGTGAATCCGTACTGCCTTGCGAAATTAGCAAATTCACGAGCAGCTCCAAATTGCGTCCCATTATCGCTTACAACAGTTTCTGGTATTCCATGTCGGGCAAATATGGATTTGCAACTACGCACCACCACACTGGCTGTGAGCCGATCCAGTTGAATCATTTCAGGAAAGCGAGAATAATAGTCAATGACGACTAGATACCACTTATTCTCGAACTTGAACAAATCCATTCCAATCTTTTGCCACGGTCGTGTAGGAAAGTTGGTTGGTATCAAAGGTTCATGTTTTGAGACGGCTTCCTGCACACTGCACTTTCTGACCGTTTCCGCGATCTCTTCCGAAATTCCAGGCCACCATACCGTCTCACGTGCACGAAGTCTTGTTTTTGTAATCCCGAAGTGCCCAGCGTGCAACTTATCTAGGATCTCCAGTTTCATACTTGCTGGAATAACAAGACGACAGCTACGCATCAGTAGTCCATTTTGAACGCCGAGTTCATCCTTGACATGCCAATAAGAGAGCAGAGCCTGTGACATTTTCCTCTTATCTGGCCAGCCTTTCTCAAGGTAGTTGACTACTGCTTTCAGGGTCGTATCTTCTTGTTGAGCTTCAAAAATCTTCGTCAACATCTCGTCTTTGTCGGTTATACACGAGAGAACTGCATTTATATGCGCTGAGGTTGGCCGGTCGTCTTCACCTCCCTCGGTTGTAAGAAGTGGTTGTCTGGATAATGCATCGGCGTCGAGCAGCTCCTTTCCAGGGATGTCCAATCTTGTCTTGAGCTTTTCCATCAAAGGCATTGGTACCCGTCGAGGAGTATGCACAGCATCTGGTTTTGCTCCAGGTTTCAATTTGATTTCGTAAGGGTTTCCGATCTGTCCCAGTCCTTCAAATACTTCAGGGAATTCCTTGATCGGGTTAATTCTCGTCGCAACCACTTCAATTCGCCTCGCCAGGTTCAAGAGCTCACATGCCCGGCGACTCAGAAGAGGTTCACACAAACGACAAATGACATAAATCTTCTCCTTGATTTCATAATTGCCATTTCGCAGCGTTGATATAAACATACCCACAGTCTGAAGTTCGGAAAATTCAGCAGCTCCAAGGTTGATATCACTTTCCACTAGTCGTTGCTGTCCCATTATCTTCTTGAAGAGACACAGAGGAACACATGTAACATCCGCCTGGGAGTCGAGCTTAAACTTCACCTTATTCCCGTTCACTTGGATTTCTGCTGTCCATCGCCTCCTGCACTCGTCTTCATCATCATCGAGATTAGATGAATCCTCCACAGCTGAGACCTCCAGGAGAAAACCAATTTCTTCATCAAGTTCAGAAACAGCTTTGACTTCCGCAGTCTTCGCCTGCTTATCTGGGCAGCAATTTGCAAAATGGCCTGTTTTTGAACACAGGTTAAATTTCTGTCCTTCAGCACGGCAAGCCTGTCCTTCCCTGTGGGTGAAACCTCCGCACTTTGGACATCGTGATCTTGTTTTGGCTGACTTCTCCTTCTTCCTCGAAGGCTGCTGTTGTTGTTTCGGTGATTGTTTCTTCGAGTTGAACTTCACCTGATTGACCTTTTGGCTTGTTGAGGGACGCTGCAGGTCGACTTGCTGCTGTCGAACGGCTTCCTGCTGTCGAACCATTTTCACCGCCTTTTCCAAAGTCAGTTCGCTGTCCAACTGCATTCTTTCAGATAAAGCTTTGTCCCTCACTCCAACCACTATTCGGTCACGGATCAACTGCTCATGAAGACCCTCAAATTCGCAACTATCAGCCAATTTGTACAAAGAAGTGATGAATTCGTCCACTGGCTCCCGATCCTCTTGGATTCTTGAATTAAATTTCGCACGTTCGTAGATAATATTCTTCCTGACACAGAAGTGGCTGTCGAACGCCTTGAGGACGGAATCAATTTTCGTTGCCTCTTCCTCCTTATCGAACTTGAAGGTCCTGAATATATCATCCGCGCGGTCGCCCATCAAGTACATGAACAAATCGATCTTGTCCGCCTCCTCTTTCTTCTTCATTCCACTGACCACGAGGTATCGTTCGAATCTCTTCCTCCATTTGGGCCATTCGTTGGGAGTCGAGAAGTCGAAAGTTTCTGGAGGTTGAATCTGAGCCATGTTGAATTATCTTCCAAGGTACGCAAAAATCGATATTTTGCGATATACGGGTTCGTATTTTATCCAGTTATCGCTGCCACCATGTTTTAATGTCCATCTATACAGCGAGCAAAACAACAACTGACTCACCCGTGAAGGCAAGGCCACGCTCCGCTGCGTCACGTGGGAAAACATATGTACATGTCCTCGTACAAGTTCTCAGCACAATAACAGATAAATTAGAATATTTATCTTGATTATATCTAGGCGAAAAGTTATTTCAAAAATTTTATTTGCTAGAAACCTTCCCAGTACTATACTAAATAACTTCCCAAAGTTTCATGGCGATCCAATGAGTGGTTTGGTCAGGCATAAAGGACAAACAGACATACATTCATTTTTATATATATAGATTAATTAATAATTCAAGGGATTATTTGATCGAATTATTATCAATGATTATTTTTGACCAATGACAAATTTGTTTTCATGTGATCTACAAGAATTTGTACATTAAGTTTACTGTGAAATAAATTGATAAAGAGGGAGCAATCTCTCAAAATATTTTGAGAAAAGAATTGTTTTTATTTTCTTTACAGATCCAGGTACGCCCTTTTATATAATCTTAATTAATGGATCGCCTTTTGACTCAAATTATTAATTTTATTCATAGAAAATTAGATATGGCAGAGAGTCATCTGTTGAATGATATTTCATTGAATTCTCTTTTTTTTTCCGTCGCACAAATATAATGAATATGGAGCAAAAGAAGCGGCAACAAATATATTCATTAAGAAAAAACATCTCCTTATCGTGCAACTGAAATTGCTGATGGCTTTCACCATCTATCGAAATAAATATCAACTATTCGCGTTGATTTTTAATTATTCCAGAATTGGCCAAAATACCCATTCTTGATTAATCAAGAAAAGCTAACCACGTACGCGTTTCGGGCTGTTGGCCCTCGTCAACTTGGTGCAATATTGTCGTTATTATATCTGGAGACGCTGGTTATGTAAATTTCTCTTTTTTTGCCTCAATGTTTCGGATACGATCACTGCCTCACTTACAAAGCTCGGAAAGCTTGCCGCGTCCTGGATATGTCTGGTCTTATCTAAATAGTTGTGGCAGAGCTTGACTGTATATTCTTGCCAGACTTCTTCTGGTCTCCAACCGAAGCCTATATGCTTCCTTAAAAGTGCCCACAACACACTGATGACACTAATAATTCACCAACACCCGATTGTTACTGACACACTTTTATTAAACTTACACATCCTTATATACAGAATTATATTTACAAATATGTAAATCTTCTGGCTGAATAAGCAAAAAAAGAGAAATTTACATAACCGGCGTCTCCAATATCTAATATATCTTATTCTTTCTTATATCTCTTTTTTACTCATAAAAAAAAATGTCGTATTTGTGGATGTTGAACTTTTCAAATGGTACCTGCTGAAGATAAGTAGAGCTTACCGATGGATTTGATGAAGTTGGGATTACACTTGAAGCATAGTTTAGGTAATCCAGGTTACTGGAGCGTACAGAAGTTCGCCAACTACCCTGAAACATAGTAGAAAATTATTATAAAATAAATGAAGCTTCCAGGGTTAAGTTTTCTTGCACACATTTTTATTTTCAAGCTTTCGGACTTGTCAGTTCTTCAACAGGATTATCACGTTAACAACTTAATAATAAATACAATTTTATATGCACATTATTATATACATATTTTAAATCTATATTAATAAAAGGCAAATTTCATAAGAGGACATCACTAAAAACTTTCGTTACAATGCATCAATTTCAACCAAATTTTCAACATTTATGTAAAACGAGATGGAGCAGGTTTTGCTTAACATCAAAATATTTTTCCCTAACATTAACATGCGTAACTTAGCTGTTATCGATTAAATACAAAAAAATCAACAGAGTTAATTTTATTTATATATAAATACAAAAAAAAAATTCAGCAATTCATTCAACTCAATCTAAAAAAATATTCAAAACAAGCAATTTTAAGATAACACCATATGTAAAACAGTCGGCCAAGAAAACAACAACGATATTACATCTTTCTCACATATTCACACACAATCTTGATTAATAATTAAAACTAATCTTTAACATTGTTTATTATACTTCATAATATATAATATTCGTTAGGCAAACTTTCACTCGGATAAATGTAATATAAAAAGCCAACAATGAAGAATGAATGTAAGATAAAAATCCAACAATGAAGAGTAAATATAATATAAAAAGCCAACAATGAAGAATGAATGTAAGATAAAAAGCCAACAATGAAGAGTAAATATAATATAAAAAGCCAACAATGAAGAGTGAATGTAAGATAAAAATCCAACAATGAAGAGTAAATGTAATATAAAAAGCCAACAGAGTGAATGTAAGATAAAAAGCCAACAATAAAGAGTGAATGTAATATAAAAAGCCAACAATGAAGAATGAATGTAAGATAAAAAGCCAACAATGAAGAGTGAATGTAATATAAAAAGCCAACAATGAAGAATGAATGTAAGATAAAAAGCCAACAATGAAGAGTGAATGTAAGATAGAAAGCCAACAATGAATAGTAAATGTAATATAAAAAGCCAACAATGAAGAATGAATGTAAGATAAAAAGCCAACAATGAATAGTAAATATAATATAAAAAGCCAACAATGAAGAATGAATGTAAGATGAAAAGCCAACAATGAAGAGTAAATATAATATAAAAAGCCAACAATGAAGAGTGAATGTAAGATAAAAAGCCAACAATGAAGAGTAAATGTAATATAAAAAGCCAACAGAATGAATGTAAGATAAAAAGCCAACAATGAAGAGTGAATGTAATATAAAAAGCCAACAATGAAGAATGAATGTAAGATAAAAAGCCAACAATGAAGAGTGAATCTATCTATCTCTATATATATAAAAGTCAATTCCTGTCTGTCTGTCTGTTTCACGATAAACTCAAAAACTACTGAACCAATTGGTTCCAAATTTTGCATGTCGCTTTTTATAAACCTGAGGAAAATTTTTGGCTACATTTTGCTTATTATTTTTGGCTATTTCTTTTTTTAATTTGAAGAACTATTTTTTTACGCGGAGTAATCCGGAATGGAATGAATACCCAAATAAGGCCATTTTGTATACGCATCGGTGACTCAGTGGTAGAATGCTCGCCTGCCACGCGGGCGGCCCGGGTTCGATTCCCGGTCGATGCATTTTTTTAAAACAATTTTTAAAACTCATTTATATTATATCTTCTATATATATAAAAATGAATGTTTGTATGTTTGTTGGTTTGTATGTCCGGTATACAAATTCGAAGTAGTTCACTAATTCAAACCAAAATTTCCATACATAGGTAAAAAAATACGAGGAAAACGATAGGCTATTTTAAATTATATATAAATTAAATATTAAAACTATATATTCAAATTATTCTACTTAGCTCACGAACAGCACCCTCTATCAAGGTTATAAATACGTTTAAAATCGAAATCTTCTCAAAATTTTATTAATAATAGTTCGCTTAATAATTAGAATACTTGATCTAAATCGAAATATTTATAGACGCTCGCTCGAATTGAAGATTTATATCGTGACTAATCTGACTGTAAAGTTTGGAGCGGGACGTTTCACAAGAGTGACATCCACGGCGCCAATTTATAATTGTAACGAATAGTGTTTGAGAATAAAACATTTAATCGGGTAAACCCGGGCGTTGCCCGGGTCATTCGTCTAGTATATATATAAAATTGAATGTCTGTCTGTCTGTTTGTCTGCACTCTATAGATTCAAAAACCATACATCCAATCGCCGTGAAATTTTGGGATATTATTAGGTATATCACCGGGAAGGTTTTTGAAAAATAATTTCCTGAATATCTTGAATATCCTTAGAGTTATTTGCAGATTTGTAGATTTAACTCGCAAGCAGCGCCCCCATTGTGACGATGATAACAATATATCGAGAGATTCAAATTTACGAGTTTCAAATTATCAAAATATATCTTTTTTTTTTAAATAAGTTTTTAGAGAATTGTTTTAACAAATGTTCGCTAGACAAACCTTTACTCGGGTAAAACCCCGGGCGAAGCCGAGTACGTTTTATAAGTTTATAGAGAATTGTTTTAACAAATGTTCGTTAGACAAACATTCACTCGGGTAAAACCCGGGCGAAGCCGGGCACATCCGCTAGTACTTATTATATATTGAGAGAAAAATATATTACATTATTTCTGTTTGAAAAACAAAATTTTTTGAAATAGAAAATAATAGTGGAAAATTAGTTGTAAGACAATAACGCGTCATCAATAGATAGGATTTTTTTTTAAATTATCCCTAGTACACGTGGTTACAGGCCATGATGATCATGGTGGGTAGAAGTTGGCGACTGCTTTTACTGTAAGTGCACCACATGTCTACACATGTGAAAAGCCAATAGCATTGTTGTTGCCATGTCCAACGAAGAGCTTTAAATGTCTCCATGCATCTCTATCACAGCAGTCGTTCTCTATCTTGGGTGTGTAAAGCTGCTGTTCTGGGTCCATGTCAATTTTCTGTTGTTGTTGTCGTGTTCAATTAAGAGCCTCAGATGTCTCCATGCATCTCTATCACAGCAGTCGTTCTCTATCTTGGTGCTCTTCATTGGAAAATGGGTGCCGTTGCCACGTTAGTCGCTTTGGAAACGGACCAAAATTTGGTCAAATATTCCAGGGGTCCAGGGGGGACCGCAGGGAGGTGTGGTCAGACTTCTCCCCCCTCCGGATATACCATTCATTCGGCCAATAAAAATTCATCGTTTAATATTAAAAAAAAAAAAATACCAAAATATCATCAAAATCTATTAACATGTCTATTCGTCATTACTGACTAACGACCACTAGTGACCTTTCTTGAGGATTTTATCTCATGTTTGTGAAAACTAAATATAGTAGAACTACCTCCCTGTAAAGAACAACACCTAATTGCAGAGCCAAAGTGTCCTTTAAGGAGAGGTGTCCTCCTACCGGAGAATTTCTAAATAGTATAAAATGGTAATTTTGTAAGCGAAAACTGTCCTTTATAGAGAGGTATCCGCTTACCGAAGAATTTCTAAATAGTATAAAATGGTAATTTTGTAAACGAAAACTGTCCTTTGTAGAGAGGTGTCCTCTAGCGCGGGTGTCCTCTCATAGAGGTTCTACCGTATGACGCAATTTTTTGAAAAAAATTTAACACGACACTGTATGTTGTGATATGTTTATTAATTCATTATTAAGAAGTGGTGTTATTAATAAGATTAAAAAATAAATTTTATAAGAAACGCCTATTTAAAATTTTCTATTAAATTTTGATATTTATTATTGTTTTTAAATGTTGTATATATATTAATTATTTAGAACTACGTGAAACCTTTCTCCATTGAATATTTAAAAATAGAAATGAAAATTAAGGAGAAAAGATTTTTATTCAGATAAACGTGTGACAAGCTTTCGGGCAGTCACGCCCTTCAACAGGTAGCAAACTAAGGTAACCAAAGACTTTATATAGGAATCTATTAGAGGTATATTTGCATATGTGATGTATATAGAACGGCGAAAATACAATTCAGGTTAAAATTTTGCATATCTAAATTATTGATATATAACAACTACGTAAGTATGCTAATCGTGAAATTTTAAAAAATTATTAAAAAATTAAAAAACTTTAAAAACGATACAAATTTCAGAACGGCTATGGTAGAACATGAATCCGGGAAGTAACCTGAATCAGCGCTAAAAAACTATCAACTGTCCAACCCGCCATCAGCGACCACACCACCGATAGACGGGGGGGGGAAGGTTTATCCATTTTTTAAATTACTACATATATCATGGTATTGGGCAGGTAAATCAATATGACGGTTAATACTGTTTCTGGAAATGGATAAAATGGCTTCTATGATTAATCTTTGGTGTTTACTGGGAATGTTGGTGTATAGGGTGGTGGGAGAAGCTAAATTGAAAGAATGGCCAGTATTAGGTGTGTGTTCGTATATGAGGGATCTGCTATCTTTATTGTTGATACATCTACCATGTTCGATCATCCTGACGGCCACGGACCTACCGGTCTCACCCACGTAGGTTGCACTACAATCGCTGCATGAGACCGAGTAGACCGAGCCACCGGACGATCGAACACTGGCAGATCTCTGTATGCGGGTAATGGGGTGTCTAAGAATGGTGGCCAGGCTTTTATTATTTTTAAAATAGGTATTGATGCCATGGGATTTAAGCATGCGGGCTATGGTAGTGGATTGTGGTGAATAGGGCAAAATGCAGGTATTTCTATGAGGTGTAAGGGGTTTCAGAATAGCAGGGTTGTATTGGTGTTTGTGTATGAAATGGTGAGGGTATTGGGAGAGGGCAAGCTGTTTTTTGATGTTGGAGAATTCTATTGATCTAAATATGGGCAGGGAGCAATGTGTGACTAATCTCTTGGTAAGTGTTCTGACTGTATTAATTTTATGGGACAAAGGACAGGAAGAATTGAAATTTGTATAGAAAGTTGGGTTACTGATTTTATGATAAACTGTTGTGTGGTAGTGTGAAGGGGTACGAATAATGAGTATGTCGAGAAAAGGTAAAACATTGTTAACTTCTGATTCATGACTGAAAGAAATATCGGGGTGAAAGGAGTTAAGTAGAGATAATATGCCAAGCTCATGTCCGGTTTCACATATACAAAGGATATCATCAATATATCTCCTCCATATGTGAATGCCCGGTGTGAATTGCTGTTGGATCCAGATGTCAAGTGTGGACATAACTATTTCAGCTAAGGGTGATGATAATGGGCTACCCATGGGTGAGCCCCTAATCTGTTTGAAAAATTGGCTATTGAAGGCAAACTCAGTGATGTCCAAGCATATGGAGGAAAGCGCGACTATAGTAGAAACAGTTTTAGGGTCTAACTGGATGTCCTGCAGGAATTTTGTTAGCTGAGTAATGATCAGCTGGTGGGGGAAGGATAAATACATAGAGTTGACATCATATGACACCATGGTGGAGTTTTGAAGCGGGGTGAGAGATTGGACGAACTGTATAAATGCAGGGATGTCTGTTATGGAGAAAGACTGCGGGCGGGTCTTTACCAGAGGTGTGAGGAAGGATGATAGGTATTTAGAAAGTTTGTATGCCGGGGAGAGGTGATACGCTATGATGGGGCGGAGGGGGACGGTAGGTTTATGGGTTTTGGGTAAGCCATAGATGTAGGGTGTATTAGTCATATCAGATGTGAAAGTTTGGTACTGTTCAGATGTGATGGAGCCAGACTTTTTTAGGCGTAATAGTTTCAATCGGAATGTTCTGGTGGAGGAGGAAATGTCGTGTTGGGTAACCGGTATGAATGTGGTTTGGTCGCTAAGTATGTCCATCATCTTGGAGGTATAAACACCTGTGTCCACCCTGTTACCACAGAGTGTGTGTAAGCTCACAGGTAAATATGCGCTAACCGGAACAGAAAAAAAGTTCCTTTGTTTTAATATTAGTTTACTTTTATATTTTGTTCTCTCTCTTGTAAATCAATAAATATAATGTTTAATTAATAATTATTGGAATCAGTTTCATTAATAATTCTAAGCAAAGTCAACATTAAATGACCAGTTTGAATGAAGTAATCTCATAAAGAAAATGGGAGCTAATTTTTGAGGTCACTGACTGTGTTGAAGATGTGGTCGTTTGGGGAAAATGTTTTAATAGAAAAGTTAATGGTCATTTAAAGCGGTCTAGTTAGATATCCGCTATAAGTACATGGCCGCTTGTGAACACACTGAACAAGTTTTATGGCTTATATAAAGGTATTTCTTTATAGAGATATTTTTAAAAGTACATATACACAACACAGGAAATAATAGTCAAACGACCCGTAAACATTTTTTCATTTTTTAACCCTCCTCCAGTAACATGAAAATAATCCTGTGTCCAGTAACATGGGGTCTATATGACCCCAAATTTAAAACAACACAAAAAAATATATATAAATTTAGTATTTTAATTTATGATATTAAAACATTATTATACTATATATTAATGCATATAAACATTAAAAAAAAATTAATTACATTTTTGGCAATATACAAATGAATGATTAGGGCACACAACATTTTTACACTTGGAGCACATGATTTTGTATTTAGTGTCATTCGACCTTGGGCAAAGGTAGCAGCGTGCTCTCTTTTGGGATGTAGATTGGAAAGGCATCATTATTTCAACTAATCCACACAGTTCGATCATATTTCTTATCGCTTTTGGAGTTTGGGGAATCGAATAGCGATGCTTTGCATGAGGCGTGATGAGCTCAATTGCCAATTCTTTGATAAAATTTGATCTCCTATTTGATTTTTCTGATGCCCATACTTTGTTAACTGAAGAATATAAAACCAAAGAATTATAAGCAGCTGAATCAACCATTCCAAAAAAACTCTCATTGGCCAACGAGCTGTTTTTCTTTTGCAGGTATAGTTGGCACAAAGTTGGTCATGAGTGTCCACACCTCCTTTGGTATAGTTGTAATATACAATTATTTCTGGCTTATTGGAATCTTTCTAAGTGTATTTTTCATGGTGCATACTGGAAAGTGAAATGACACGTTTCTTTTGTTTTGGCACATAAGAAAGAATAGTTACTCCCATTGCATCGAATCCATATTGTGAAACACCTATATCTCCATTCAAAAGAAAATTTTTGGGAATGATTGCCTTATTTTTTTTTAATGTGCCAACCAGAGTAATATTTCTTTTTTTAAGCTCCATAGCCAGTTCATATGAGGTATACCAATTATCAGTTGTGATATTTCGATTGGTATTTTCAATAGGTTTGACCAATTCCAAGACAACATTGGTAGGGACGGAAAAATTGGGATCATAGTTTGAATCTTTTCCTATATAATTTTTCCTGTGAGAAAATAATATGTTGCACTATCTGCTAGTACAAATACTTTGATCCCATACTTTGCTGGCTTGTTCGGGATGTACTGTTTGAATCCACAACGTCCTCTAAAGTTTAGCAACGATTCATCAATGGTACAATTTGTACCTGGAGTATACAGACTTGAACATTTTGCTATGAACAGTTCGCACAACTCTCTAATAGGAGCTAATTTATCATCTTTTCTTCGTTCTTCTCTGCTTTCCCTATTATCAAATCTTAAAACATTCAATAAGAATACAAATCGTCTTTCATTCATACCTGCACCAAAAATGTTCCTACCAGTCCCATCTCTCGCAAACAAAGACTTTGTAGATTCTGAGCCTCCTTTTCCTACTCCTGCCAATAAAGTAAGACCAATTAAATGTTTTTGTTTTAAAATATAGCAATAAAAGTTAAATATTAAAAAAGGCACTTTATAACATATTCAGTAACATGGGGTCAATATGACCCCAAACAAAATTTTTATTTTTTAAAATGAATAATTAGCATTATATTTTAAAAATTTTGGAGCAGGATTAAAAATTAAGCTTTACTAGAAGTATATAAAAATTGGTATAAATATTATTCTATCTTTAATGATATTAAAGATAAAAATGATATGTCTGGGGTCATATTGACCCCATGTTACTGGATAAGGGTTAATATATATCTTTCATTTAAAAAGTATTCTAAAATAATTTTGGCCAGCTTAAAATTACTTTGAAGTAAAGATTTATCATTTTAAAACCAAAATATATAAGAACAAATCGTTTTTTAAACTTTAATTTCATATTATTATCCAATCTTTAGAAAAAATATAGAAATTAAAATTTCGAATTTATAAAGCAAATTTATCTATGAAATACGTATTTAAATTTTTAAAATTTCTAATAAATAATATCGACCTGTTATATATATTATAATTTTATATAGAGTATTGTAATTATTAATCTAGATTTTTATAATAGTGTTATTTCGAATAATTATATTATTTTGTTTTATCAAACGAACTTTTCGGAGCTTTGTTTATTCTTCCTGCGATTTTTAAACTGCAAGTTCATTTTCAAAGATATAGAATCATCATCAGACACATCAGCAGATTTTTAAATTAGATTTTAAAATATAAATTGCGAACTTATGTTTCTAAATGAGCGGTATTTTAAATATAATTTATGATTTTCCCTTTCGTTAAATATGATACAACAAGCGTCAAATCATGATATTTGAATATGATTCATAAGTAAGTTAAATTTTTACATTTACCTAAAATTGTTATTAGTGTAGTTTAAACTATTTGGGACATAATTTTCACTTCTTGTTATTTGTAACTTAAATATGTACAAATATAAAAATTAGGCCTAAAATATTTATATTTGAATACAATCCCGCTTTTGTGCGAGTGTGAATTTTAAATAACAAATTATCCAACTGACAAAGTGAAGTATATGAAAATAATATATTACACCTAATATATAAAAAAAACATTACTAATATAGTGAGAGAGAATATATATTTTAAATAATTATTTCAATAAATATACATTTCTCAAAATGTGTTTGTTTATATGCAATTATTTTAATTTCAAACTTAACCAACCTTTTAAAAACTTACTTTTTATAACCATATTAAAG
Source organism: Cordylochernes scorpioides (assembly GCA_030710605.1). Classification (NCBI taxonomy): domain Eukaryota; kingdom Metazoa; phylum Arthropoda; class Arachnida; order Pseudoscorpiones; family Chernetidae; genus Cordylochernes; species Cordylochernes scorpioides. The sequence continues at coordinate 90,029,276 of CP092877.1, read as the reverse complement.
AAAGGAATTAAATAATTTTATTATTGAAGTGGGATATTAAAGTTTAAGGAAACACTCGCCAAACTTTCTTTCACATTTTACTTTATATACAATAATTTTTAAAATCTTGATTGGTTGAAATATTGTTTCAAATTTGAAAAGAGAGTAGGTCAAATTTGGCTTTATTTCAAAATATCACAGAGTTTATTTATTTTATTTATAATAATTTTAAAATTGTATGTAATTATATATGTAAAGAACTATTTATATATCAGAATTCCTAGCCAAAATGGCGGCTAAAAATAATAATGAAGCATACTTTGCCTATAAATATATATATATTTTATTT